>CM076580.1:1228421171-1228894570 GCA_034641835.2 Pinus albicaulis
TTGCAGATATTTGATGTTATATGGACCTAATCTGTTATGATTGATGTGAAATTGAGTTATATGATCTATTTTTATGCTACGAGATATCTTTGTTATGGTAAATGCATTTGTGATCTATTGATCTGCTACGAATATAATGTTCTGTGATTATAGTTGATAGTACGCACATGGATGCAAGCTTATTAATTAGATCTGATAACTATATTCTAGTTATTTATTGGAACTCCTGCAAACGACCTCTAGCTGTATAGATCTGATAAGTGCAGACTGGCTTGACTTACCTGCTCTCTCCTAGGGTGTGGAAACCTGGTTCCAACACCCTCCCATACTGCTTCGGGTGAGACTTTGGCCTGCGCAAGCAGGTCACTGCTGAAAGGGACAGTAGTATAGGGGTTTGTTGATAAAACCTTAACCTTTGAACATGGGTCAGGACCCCTCGAGCCAACAAATGGTTCCATTTCTTGGACCAGGAGCATTTTGAGAGAGATCAGGTAATGCCAAGGCCGTATTGAAAATCTGAAAGAAAAGAAATTGATGAATGGTTTGAAAAACAAGTTCAAGAATTCGCAGTAAAATAAAACCGCAGTAGGAAGTTGACCACCGAGGAGTGGAAGAATAATTATATTTTCACGGAGATCTACGATATCTTATTTGTAACAATTGCGGCCGAGCTCCAGGAGTGGCTCGTAAGGCTAGTCGAATTTTAGAAGTGTTGGAAAGATGAGCGGGTCACCCAGTGGACCATAGAATGAATCCAGTAGCTGGAAGAGACCGACAACACCATTACTTGCATGGTAGATCACTGGGTGGAAAACGTGATAGGAGGATTTGTGACTGAATTTGAAATCGATCAATCTGTATCCTACTCAGAAGTGAAGCAGAGGTTCTTCAAGGGGTTATGGGGTAAGTTTTTCAAGACTTTTCCATTACTGATTAAGATCTTGTTGTGCAAAAAAATCATTTTGTGTAGCCATATGGAGTGAATGAGCTTCGACCAAAGTGAAGGTACAACACGTAGTGGTAAGTACTACAGAACTAACCAAGAGGGGCTGTCGATTTGTCTACAGTCTAGTAAGAATTTTTGTTACGCATAGCACTCCATTGACGCCACTGTCGAACCCCCATAGGGGTAAAAACTTACCTCCACCCCCACTGGAAGACGATATGGATGTGCACATGAAGCTACCTACCTTCAAAGGCGTGAGCAATGAGGACATGGATTGGTTCTGGTTTATCGCAGGATTGATATGGACTATGTAGAACATAGTAAACGATGAAGTGAAACGAGCACAGTTATCCCTTGCTTTTGAAGGGAGAACTCTGGATAGGTACATGGGATACATTGACAAACATGCGAATGAAACTATTGAGGAAATTAAGAATGCATTGAAACAACAGTTCAAGAAACCTAAGTCCTACTTTGAGATAGTAAATGACTTGAAGGATTTCAAGCAAGGACCATTTGAGTCCATATGGGAAGTTGATCAGCGATTAAAGAAAGTGACCAGAGAAGGAGGATTCCAGTATGATGACAGATAACACACAGAGTGCTTCATTGCTATGTTACTGGCCCACCTGCGCGTACCTATGGGTCACCAAGCCATCAAAATACAGGAGAAGGCCCTGGAGGTTGCCATGAAACTAGAAGTTGCGCCAAGAGATGATACCAAGTTAGGATTACATCAGATACAAGGCTAGCTAGAAGAAATGCACATGGAGATTCAAAATCTACGCAAGGAGAGAGGGATAGAGGCCAACCCCGAATGATGGTACATATGATGCAAGGTGAATGGCCACACCAAATATAACTGTCTGCTGCTAGTAGACTACATCTAGGCTAGGGGACCTCACCTGCTGCGCTCTAGGGAATCTGTGGGACCCAATGGGCCAACGCTATGGTGTGATGATTGCCACGTTGCTGGGTTGCACGATACCAACCACTACCCCTGCCTTGCCGCATATATCCCTGAAGTAAAACAACATTGGTGTAGGTTTTGTAGGTCTGTAGGACATGACGAACACAACTGTTGGACGTATGATCTGATGATCGACCTGGGAAACCTATATAGGGTACAGTCAGACCCCACATCGCATAGATCTCCCACAGGAATAGCAGGTTCCCCAACCAAGGGCAAGGGAGGGGGACAAGGAGGAAGCGCAGGCACGAGTAGAGGCCAATTAATCTTCTATAATTGTGGGGAAATAGGTCACTTAGTGAGAGACTGCACGAACCCAACTCAGCAATCCTGCAGATATTGTAGATAGTTGGACCATGTGATCGAGGATTGCTGGATTATTATGGCCAAGGCACATGAAAAAAAACAGACTCCTACAAATAATGTACAATGAGTGAAGGTGGAACCTTGTGAAGAGGATTTGATAATTAATGTAATATCACGCAGCGGGATGGCCACTGAAGGGTCTGTGGAAGGAGTGGAGAAGGAGTCCCTGATCTGTAAAGCAGCTACTGGACCAAAAGATGTGGGGCCCCAAAAGGAGGAGACCTCTCAAAACGAGACATTGGCTCCAAACAGTGGAATTGAAGATGAATTCAAACCATTCTTACAGGAGTGTATGAAGCTGCTGCGTAACTAGCAAGCGGTAGAAAACCTTCAAGCCCTACTCAACGGTTGTGCAGAAAAAGCAGCCCCAACCATGAAGATTAAGGATGTGGACAAACTTTATGAGAAGAAGAGGTGCACTGGGCGCGAGATGCGATTAACTACGTAGATTGGTGATTATGAGATGGACCAGGTAATTCTAGACCAAGGGTCTGATGCGAATGTACTACCGAGGCAGACTTGGCAGCGAATGGGAGAACCCAAACTAGAATGGTCTACTATCTAGCTGCGCATGGCTAATCAACAAAAGATCATACCATTGGGGAGGTTGTCAAACATGGTCATAGATATTGCTGGGGCTAAGGTACGAGCTGACTTTGAAATCATTCATATTGTAGAAGATGCTGACCCTTACCAAACACTCCTATGATTGGATTGGGCCATTGATATAGGTGGAATTATCAACTTGAAGAAACGAAGCATGGTATTTGAAAGAGAGGGAACTTGGGTAATCATACCACTAGACCCTGCAGAAGGAGAAATTTACACCAAGCCAGCACGTGAAGAAGACGGGATGGATCGCATCTATAATATAACTACGAGGGACGAAGACTGGATCAACCCCATGGCCGACGATATACCTTGCTAAGAGAAGCACAACGAATGCGTCTCTGACTCCGATGAAGAATTAGAAGATTGGCGAAATCAGCTACAGGAAGTTTCCATTTTGCGTTGCCTGTGATTTACCAGGGACTTCCAATATATATCCATCGAGGTAAGAGAATTACCCTTCTTTGATGGCTCCAGTAGTATAAAGGAATTTTTGCAAACCTTTGAAGCTGAGGTTCCTAGAGAACAGAGGCTATGGGCTCTTAATCGGGTTATGCACGCAACGCCTGCGAATTGGTGGGACACACATACGGGGGAATTCCAGGAATGGGAGGAATGTCAGGAAATGTTGATACTGTGGTTTGAACCTCCAACCGATTTGCACGTCAAGAGATTCCAGGGCCTAGGAAACTTGCGCGAATACTTGTCCACTTGGATGGAGCAATGGTGCGATCATACCACAGAAGAATGGGTTCACTTGTTTTTCATGCCTTGGGACCAATTCCCATTGCCTGGTATCTCGATGTTGAGCTATGAAAGTGCACCCACCAGTGGGAAACCCTAAGAGATGAATTCTTTGGGAAATTTTAGTTAACGAGAGGATTGGAGGCGCTTGAGGGATCTCTGCAGATTCTCGATGTCGTTGTGCTTGGCGAATCTAGTCCCGACGTAGTAAGAAGAGGCCCCACATGGGAAGCATAGAATCAGGATAATGTTGAGCTGTACCAGGCCACCATAAAATATTGCAATGTAGATCCGCACAAGGTCTCGATCGTAGTAGCAGGGAAGGAACACACAGATGCAGGATCTCCAATCCATGAGGCGGCTAGGACGAAACCACTAAAAACATGAAAAATTAATACGGCAGTACCACCTAAGTGGGTTAGAAGTGGGAATTGCTGGGATGAGGGGATAATAAGCAAGATGATGGAACTAAACATGGAGTATCTAGATAAGTGTTTAGAACCTAAGCAGGTCATGGGGAACTTGGGCGGTACGCATGCCACCCTCAACTCCAATGTGCGACTGGAAGAACAATGACCTTATCATACACTGAGAGTGAGGGAGGATATTGGTAATACACTCATCACACCAGTCCCACAGGTAAGGCCCACGACTACGAAGCTATTGCGCAAGATCTTGGGACATATGGGCTACTATAGAAAATCCAGTCAGAGATATGCACTGAGCATTGAACTTGTGCGAACACTACTTAAGCATGATATTTCATTCAGGTGGGATGGCATGTGCCAAAAGAGCTTTGAAAAACTCAGAAACAGGAGGGTCGCTGCGCCTATGTTCTCTTCCCCCACTCTGGCTACGATAGCTCATATGGTTACTTCAGTAATCGTTCGTGAAGTAGGTAGTACGCAGCTTGGCACCAGGGACAGTGACCACGCAATCACATATACTAATTGGACGATCTCTAGTATGAAACGCAATTATGCCACCACAATGAGGTTGGCCCTGACCTACGAACTACAGAAGTGTCAGTGCCCTATGTTAGGATGCCACTATAAAATGATTACAGATCATTGGGTTTTAGAGCGCCTATGGAATGTGACTATGTTGGGGGAGGAAGTCTGCAGGTGGCAACTGCTTTAGGAATATGATGTTGAATTCATCGTCGAGCTCAGCTTGGAGCGAGAACACGTGTCCCAAGTTGAGACAGGTGAGGAAGGATTTCCCGATACGCAACTTCTCGCAATTAGGGTTGTGGATGCGCGGTTTGCTGAGATCTCTCTATTCCAAACCACAGGCATCATGCCTGCCAAATATTCGGTACGACAAAGAAAGGAGTTGGCACATAGAGCGGTGGACTTCATAAGCATCCCACCTCATGAAGTACTGTGCAACGATGGTCTAAAGTATGTAAATTATGAAGATGCAGCATAGGGTCACTACACATGTATGACGACGGCACAAGAGGTCTGGAAGGCTGGGCTATGGAAACACAAAATTTTAGTTGGAAGAAATCCCAGTAGAATAAAGCCAGTGCAGCGGGAACACAGGAGGATTTCTCAAAGCGCAGGGGTATGCTAGGATCGCAACGGTGCGCTAAGTGCACCCCGGGTGTGAAAACTAGCCGTTGAACCAGTCAAATTGGGTAAAAACAACAAATTACCGTTGGATGGAGCGGACGACCGTCATTTAATGCGGTGATTTCAGAAATTTTTTTACCATTTACTTGATGGTAAGTCCCGCGTGAAGTCTACCCTACCGTTGGGCAGTAGTAAAGGCTATAAAATAGGTGATATAGATCAGACACAGGTTCCGTATTGCTCAAATAGCTTGTAATTAGCCTGGTTGCCCTGCACGAAGTTGTGCTATAAGAAATTTTGTGCCGCTAGTATCTCGTTCATGTCTGAGCAGCCTGCCCCCTCTGACAGTAATAACCCTGTGTTCATATTTTGCGCTAGAATGACGATCACGAACCCTACCGAACTCTCAGAGCTAGTAACCTCAGTAGACCAAGACACTGAGGAAGTGGTGGAAGCCGAATCCGAAGTTGAAGAAATCCTCTCCACACCCATACCTACCACTCGGAAAGGAAAAGATAAAGCTCAAGGCTTAGGCAAGCCCCCGAAGACTATGAAATTTTCTACAGGAAAGCCTCGTACCTCCCCCCGAAACGTGAAATCCCTGAGGGCTGCGCAGGAGGAGGCCCAGCCCGCCGAGCCGGTCAACTGGCTGCCCCAGTTCATGCAACCATGCAGGGCATCAACGTGCATGCCAAAGAACCTTGATGGCTTGATCACCTACCTACAGATGCCACTGACCCTGGGGGAGGTCCCTATCATAGGTGAACCTTTTGGTTACCTTCATGAAGTTAAGTTCGACGACCACGACTTGGCCAATTTTGATGCCTTCCCTGAGCTAGAGCCCAAGTTATACATTGATGCTGTTCATGGCACCAAAGGGGTCAAGTTTGTCCCTCAACGATGGGTACATGGTTTGGCGGGGTCCAGGCTCCTAAATTTGCTTAGGATGCCCCATTTTGGACACTACAATGTAACAGACCGAATCGCATAACAATTTATTGCGCTAATTTGTGGCGGATGCATGTGGATCTAGGACAAGATCCCCATTGACGCTGTGATCATGCATCGGATTACTGGTCTCTGCATGAGTGGTCCAAACCCCCTGGAGCGTGTGGGTAAGAAGTATGAGGGGGAGACTTCTGAGTTTGTGCGACAAAAGTATCATGTGGACCGTAATGATCAAGGATTTTTCATCAAGACTATTAGTGACCAAGGTACGCAGTTGGGCATTATGCTATTAGTAAGAAAAATTATGAGGAAGTGTCAGGTCACCTCTGTTCCAGCATATGTCATTCGGTTAGCTGGCCAATGTGCGAAAGGGGTATGTTTTAAATGGGCATAGTATTTGTGCGACGAGTTTCTAACCAACGTGCGTGAGTCCCAGGAGCAGGGTCACGCCTTTTGTTACTCATGGTTGTTGTTTCTTATAGCTTTAGTTGCTTGGGAAGCTCCTACAGAATCAATCCTCCTTGAGATTACCTGAACATGTGTGAAGGGGCCTACTACGTGCACTTAGGGGATTCCACGGATCCAGAACGGCTCGAGGACAACTAGGTGTTTTGGGTGCTCTTTCAGAGTAGCGTGGCTCTAGCTATAAACTCTCGACCATGGTTGTCCCCAGCTGTATATGAAAAATACAAGTGCATTGCTGCCTTTCAGGTTCGAGTGAACAAGGAGAAAGCCTGGACCTCGCTTCCTTACATGGTGATGGATGAAGAAATTGACAACGTGATTGCACTCTAGCCCCCTAACTGGAAAATTGGCTTCAAAACAGCCGTGAAGGGCATTGAAAGCACTAGCACATCCCAAGTTAAACCCCTTGTCATCAAGAGTACCCGAAAAGACACTAGTGCGACCACTCAAAAGGATGCGCAACAGCAGAAGGATGTCGAGACGGAGACCTAGACAAACCCACAGACCGGTTTGGGTACAGAAGGTTTGGAAATCGGTGGACCTGCCTCCCCTCGTGGCACGAAGCGCACAAGTGAACCAGTTAGAACGCCCAGGAAGAAGTAGCGATCTCAATGAGCGGAACGTGACGAAACAATCACACTGACTGATGGAGACCTGGAACAAATTGCTGATGCAATCACTCTAGCCACAAAGGACAGATGGGCTGCCTTAGAAGAACAACAGTGGGTCACTTTCGACACAATTTCAAGCTGAGCTACGAGCGCTCCAGTTAAAAACATACACATTATAGATGACTGCGACCCCGATACGCCCACCCTCCACCGCTAGTAGCACAGCACTAGCTACAGATGCAATCCACCTTTGTTCTCTCCCTGGCGCAGCTCTGGTCCTCAGTCCATCCGACCTGGGACCACAAGTCCAGGCCAGTGTAAAAGTCCAGCTGAACTTAGCTCGACCACCCCATGAGGCCTTGCAGGGCCTCCACACCGTTGTCTTTCAGGAAATCCACCATTGAGACCAATAGGTGCACCAAAATCTCAGCGTAGTTGAGCAAACCATCATTGCAAAGGAGGCAGAGGTCTGTGTCACCACCGCAAAGCACACAGAGCTTGAGAACACAATTCACCGACTGTGTACTGATGTTCCCACAGAGATTCCGGCCTCAGCCACCCCTCATGAAAAAGTAGAAAGACTGGTCACAGCACTCAAGGCCTCTCAGGATGAAGTTTAGGTGGTTAAGACACGTATGGAGCAGCAGATCACAGATTTTCAGGCGAAGTTACAGCCTAAAACACCCCCGGAGGTTCAGGCCCAGTGAACTTCATTGGTCACTACTGCCACGAATGTTGTCACGGGGCAGATCGTGCAAGAAGCCCAACTACTAGAGACCACCATGTAGCTATGGACTAAATTCCAGCGCGATCCAATCCTGTGAGGGATAAACTAGGACCTACGGCAAAAATAAGAGGAGTTCAAGACAATCGAAGCCACCTTGCGCACTTTGGTGCCTGCCCAACGCTTGCAATGACTTCACATCAGCCAAGCACTCTAGGTAGATATCAAGGACCTGCGGAAAAAGAAGAAGACCCTTGGAAACTGATTGAAGCCATGGGCGGACGAAGTCCTCAAAACTGTCACAGGATGTCGATGTTTCTATTAAGCAACTAAACCAAACTTTCGAAAGTGTTACCATCGTGACTAAGGGACCACTATCAGAAAAATTGGTCGACATTGCATAGAATGCAGTTACCCAAAGTAAAGGCATGCTACCTCACTTAGCCGAGGCGATCAAAGGATTGCAAGCATAGGTTGAAGCCCCACCGGCACAGTGACTCGGGACGAGTCACAAGATTGTGTTGGGGGACTATTAGAGCAGGGTCTCCCAAAAGGCTATGAATTTTGTCCATTTTTGTATAATTTTGTATTTTTAGTCTAATGTAGGGGTTTTGGGGTGGGTCAAAGCCCCTAACGCATTTTAAATGGGTCAATGGTAAAACAAGAGTCCACAAACCACTGTTTGCAGACCATTGGATGCATAGGCTAAATCACTATAAATAGATGAACCTTTTTTGAGTCATAGGTAGGAATGAATAGAGATTGATGCGAAGTATGAACTTTTATATCTGTGGTAGGGTTGTTTGGGTTAGGACTCCTACTGGATGTGTGTGTGGAGATCCTCTGTCCTGCTGTGTGCGGACCCTGCTAGCTGTGTGCGCAAGTGGTAATTTGGGAATGTAAGAGAATTTTTGGGTAATAATAGATATGTGCGAAAGTATTGCAGATATTTGATGTTATATGGACCCAATCTATTATGATTGATGCAAAATTGAGTTATATGACCTGTTTGTATGCTGCGAGATACCTCTATTATGGTAAATGTGTTTGTGATCTGTTAATTTGCTGCGAATATAATGTTCTATGATTATATCTGATAGCACGCACGTGGATGCGAGCCTGTTAATTAGATTTGATAACTGTATTCTGGTTATTTATTGGGACTCCTGCGAACGGCCTCTAGTTTTATATATTGGATAAGTGTGGACCGGCTTGACTTACCTGCTCTCTCCCAGGGTGCAGAAACTTAGTTCCCGCATCCTCCCACACTGCTTCGGGTGAGACCTTGGCTTGTGCAAGCAGGTCACTGCCAAAAGGGCCAGTAGTATAAGGGTTTGTTGGAAAACCTTAACCTTTTAACCTGGGTTAGGATCCCTCAAGCCAAAATTCCCTGACTATCATTTATTTTTAGAAATCTCACTACACTATACATTATCTCTCGTTATACCTTTCTAACTCTCTCATGCTCTGAAAATCCCAGGTTTAACCCCAATCCCCTCATTTAGCCTTGTCCCCTTTCTCAAAACCTCTTTTCCTATCCTAAAAAACCTATCTTCCTCACTAAAATCCCTTCCCCTTCACTTATTTCCCTCTATTTTTATTCAAAATGATGTAAAAACCCTTTTTTACATTGTTTTTAAAATAAATATTTTCCCGCGTCCCACCTGAATAAACTCTGTTTATTTAAAACCTCCCGACCCCTTATATATCTAAACCCCCGCTTTAAAACCTTTTACCTTCTGCTCTCATATTACCCTAGCCCCCACCTTTATATTTAAGAATCGTTTCTTTAATATTTTTCCCCAGGCCCCATGTTATATTAACCCTCCATACCATTTGAAATCCTGGGCCCCACGTTATTTTAAAACCCTCTGCTTCATTTTATCTCTCGGACCCACCTTCTGAAACCTACCCACAGTTGAATCACCCGACTACCGTCCGATCCACTCCACCAGATCCCATGGCCCAAGCACCTTTTCACAACCCTAAAAGCCTGAGGTTTAAAACCTTTGGGAACTTGTGAAATGGGCGGTTTTCATGCCACTCATTTCTGCTATGTGTCACCCCAACATCTACTTGTGAAATGGGAGGTTTTCCTACTACCTGCGAGCCACCATGGCTCCTCATCTTGCCAGATCCAATTTTTCATTAACAAATTATTTTTAATTTTGTAGGTGATTTATGTATTAGGAAGTGCATAATTTGCGTTGCTAAGTTCCAAAAATTGTTTAAAATAAGTTCTCTAGGTGACTATCCAGAATCCTTATTCATTAAAGATTTAGGAACACGAGAATGATCAGAAGCACCAATGAAGCAGAAAGAGAGGCATTAATGATTGTCTGTGTTTATACATTCATCCCGGCAGCATCAAGGTTTATTAAAATCAAGTAAATAGTAAAAGCAAAAGGGTTAAACACATTGGTCAGGTTCGAAGTAAAGGACAAAGAAAGACGAAAACAGAAAGAAAAAAACAAATGAAAAAGATAGTTAAAAGACAGAGGAAAGGAAATCGCAGAAAGATCAAAGATAAAATAGTCAAAGGGCAGAGATAAAGAGAAAAATTGCAGTGACAGTAAAAACAGTAAAGAGATAGAGCAAATTAAAGAACAAAGTGAGAAAACAGAGTTAAGGAAAGGACAAATCAAGGTTTAAGAACAAATTAAAGACTTAAGACAAATCAGAGGATAAATCAATGAGGAAGACCAGGCCAGGTGTTAAGGCAACTTAGAACCTAACTCTTCCCAGTCACATTGGCCACCTACAACTTAATTTTGCTAAAGGCAGCTACCTCAATCAATGTTTCAGTCAGAGATATTTTAGCAGCTACTCAGAAGTTATTGTAAAAGTTAACGATAAAGGAAAATAGTAAAAAATTATCTGAAAGTTAGCTCAACAGTAAATTAGAAAGTTATTATTACAGTCAGTCAGTCAGAGATATTTTAGCATTGGGCCTTGCATGGTCTCAATTTTCAAACATCATTTACTCTGTAGTAAATACAAATCTGTCACCCTAGATTGGGGAAACCTCTTCATATGTTGTTAAATACTGCATGTATTTTTCATTATTGTTGTTGATTGGTTGGCTGGTTGCTAAGCTAGATTTTGAGCAGACTCTGAGTTGCAAATATTGTTGCACTGGAGCATTGTAACTGTTTTGGACATTAGTAATACAAGAATGTTCACAAGATTCTTGAGCTATGTTAATGGTGATGTTATCCCTCTCTGTCAATGTTTCTACTTTGTTTTCCATATTGTACATCAATTTCTCTTATAAGAGAACATAAATTTTAGATTGAGATATGTTGTTTTGGCACCTTAACTCTGTCTGTTACTTTTATCTTAATGTTTTCTTCTGCAAGGTCTAATTAAGGAATTTAGGGGTGTCCAACACTTTAGTTTCACCCAACTTGTTGTCTTGAGGTTTTCTTAGTAAATTTTAGCTAAATAATTTAGGGGTATCCTGCTCTTTAGTTTCTCCCAAACTGTTATCTTAAATGCCTTCTCTGAAGTTTAATTAAAGAATTCTTAACTGCTCTTTAATTTCATTGAAATGTTATCTTAAATGTTTTATTTGTTTGAAGGTAATAACAAAAGAAATCTTAATCGCTTTTTAGGATTACTGGATTTTTGTCTTGAGGTTTTCTTAGTGAATTATAATTAAAGAATTCTTAACTTCTCTTTAGTTTTACCAAACTGTTATCTTAAAGGCTCTTCTTGTTGAAGCATAGTTAAAGGATTCTTAATTTCCCTTTAGTTTTACTAGATTCACAACTTGCTGTCATTTCATATTTCATCTTATCTAAAAGGATACATTTGATATAGTTAGCTTGCCCTATGAAAACCCTTGAAGAGTTAATGTACAATTAAAACCTTTTATGACTCCATAGCCCAATGGATTAAGCTTCCCACATTCTATCTGCCCAACCTACAATCAATCAATCAAACAAACAAAACAAAACAACCCCAAAACGTCATAACTAGCCTAAAATCTGAAAACATAAACCATAAAGATAAATCAATTACTCATAAACATAGAGAGAGCCCTCTCTGAGCCCAAGAAGGTTAGGTCCTGGACTCCAAAGTGGTTTGATGTGGTTACTTGCTACTTGTTCTTGCCAATCTTGTCAATTACAGGGAGCCAACACTCTGATTCAGGAACCACGATGTATCATATGGTTTGCCATTTTTTTGAGGCAGTATTGTATGGATTTAGATAGATGTCGTGCAATGATACATGGGAGGATGAGCTTCAATTTCAATTTAGAGAATTTTTGTTTAGTTTTTGAGAGGTTTCCAAAGATGAGGCTTGCATTTGACCACCACCCTCCTAGGCCGATGACTGAGGTGTGGATGAGCATGTGGGGAAAAATGATGCCCAAGAGGGGTTTGCTGGAGTATTCAGTCAATATTTCCACCCAGTTACTTGCGTTACTAGCCAGTGAGGATGACCACATGTTTATCTTGTTGTCGTTTCCATACTTGGGTATTGATTGGATACAATGTCCCAAAATCCACTTCACACTGAATGAGAATGCAAATGATAGAGGTAATATTAGTGTTTTATTTAAATTAATCTAGTTTCTTTTTATTGTTTTAACTAATTATAATAAAATTTATTCTAGCACATTCTTTAGCTTGTTTTATTAAATTGTTTAATGAAATTGTCTAATTATTTTTGTGTACTATATATTTTGTATACATCAGCACATTCCTTGGGGAAATGCATCCTCCCCCACCATAGGGACCATATGAGGAGATGATCAAGGCCCAAGAGGGTGAGACACATCCTAAGGGGGTTGTGGGCGTCCGGCCCTAGGGATGGCATGAGATTTCGGATGGACTATTATGACAATTTGTCTAGATTTTTGGTTGAGGAGGGATTCCACCCAGTGAGGGCTCGAGACATCAGCACAGGTCCTAGGTTTGTGGAATATTTAGGGACTGTACACACGAGATGGTGACTCTTATGCGTCATATTGTCAAAGCTAGTAGGCTACTAGCAGCGAGGAGGGATGAAAGGCATGCAACACCAGATATGTTATATGAGTCTCCATGCAGTGCTATCTTGTTAGATTCATGATGATGAGGGTGGTGATCATGTTTCTGGTTGTACTGCCCCATCAAATCATGGCCAAGGTGTTGGGGATCTTTTGAGTAGTACACCTCCTCATCATTCGCCTAATGATCAAATGCTAGAGTTATAGGATGTGCCTCATGTTTCTCTTGAGAGAGCAGACCAACCACCTCCTCCACCTCATAGTTAGACAAAAGTTGAGGAAATAGTTGACCATCCATCATATTTTGTTTCATACCAGCCACCTCCTCCTCAACCTCAGAGTTCATCAGATATTGAGGCAACAGTTGACCATTCATCGTCTTCTACTGCAAACTAGGCTATCATTACTACATCTGTTGTATCAAATATTTGATTGCAATTATTTGACTTGTTTATATATATGTGTGTGTGTGTGTGTGTGCGTGTGCGTGTGTGTGTTCATGTTTATGTAATTAATTTATATGTTGGTTTTGATGTTTATATTGTTAAGTCATGTTATTTATGTTCATTTAATGTTCTTGCAAATAGATGTGTACATGATAGCAGTTATTTGACATAAGATGTATATTAATTTGAGGATGTGTGTGGTGATGATGTTAGATTACAATGCTTGTGTTTTGTTATATCTAATCACGATGATGATGCCCTTTTAGATTATTAGATTTGTGTGCTAGCTAATGATGTTTATATGTGCTAGAGGTGTATATATTTAGATGATGGTAGTGAATTTGAATGTATATATTAGATGATGTTTATGTTTGTTAGATGGTTATCATGATGATGTTTATTTTATGAAATAATATTTATTATAGATTATGTATGGTGAACTTATATCAAAATTTTATATATGAAATTGTATGCAAAATGACTTACATTAAAAAATAAAAATAAAAATACAAAGATATTTTTATAAATTACAAAGTTTAGTATGGTAGAAACTATGATTGTAAAATTATGATAAATATTTTTATATTGCTTAGATAGTTCATTCATGTTCATTCTAACCTAATTAGTAAAATATTTCAATACTCACAAGGAAAAAATAACTAAAGGTAAAATAATTTAGTTTGTTCTTAATAAGACGAAAATGTGTAACTCATTTAATTTTTAATAAAAAATATTAATAATAATAAATTATTCAAAAATACAATTTAACCAATGAAAAATTACAATATGGTCGATCTATATATAGAGATAGAAAACCAATACTATAGATCCATTTTAATGACAGATTTGTCAATCACTAAAAGAGATTAAAATTTTTGACATGTACATATTTTTTCAAGTTTTACATTCTAAAAGTAGATTTTCATATAATGATATTTGATCCCACTCGTCTCTTGGTAGATCCATTATTAAGATAGATCTATATTGGTTTATAAAATTAAATTTATTGTTAAATTTAAAAAACTTAAGTCATATATTTTTATAATTAATTTAGATTTAATATAACTTAAAAAATTATATTTTAATAAAATTTAATTTATCACTAAAAGTTTGAGATTTTCAAGCAATTTAAATTTAATATTTATAGCAACTCTTACTAGTTTAAATTAGAATTTTCTCTCTCTAAAGATGAGGATCAAGAAATGTAAAATAAGGTTTGTGAAGTTACTTGTACTTGGGATTTGCTCTATTGGAAGTTCTCCCTTACAGAGGCAAGTGAACTGTTTTCTAGTAATAAAGATATAACATTTTGTGCTATTTTTGTTCTTTATTTGCTATTATACCGGTTTAAATTTAACCTTTTTTAATAATAAATATGAGTTAAATAATACAAAAATCATACTATATTAGATTTAAACTTTTGACAAATAATATAGTTGATTATCTCTTAATGAACAACTCAAGAAATATTATTTTTTCCACATACTTATCACGAGATAGTCACTAAAATTCATGTTTTCAAATTTCTCCTTGCTAATATTATATCATGTTCACAATGATACAGACATGTCTACTTTAAATAATTTACTTATAAATACATAAAAATATATATTTATTTTACATAATCTAAATAGGAAAGACAAAATGCATCACCTAGTCTATTATAAAATCAGACAAATGCCTTAATCACCATCACATTATTTATCATTTAATTCTTAGCCATAAAATATTTATTAATTCAACTTTATTTTATAATTACCATTGAAAAGAAAAGTCAAAACTACTCTATTATCCATGAAGAAATAATTAAAACCTCTCATGCATCCATGTAAGCCCATTTGTTTCTCTTATGGTCCATAAAAAGATGTAATCAAAATTTTTTACATGTATAAGGCATCTTTTTATTTTACATAATATTGCAAGAATGGGAATTTAAATATAGTAAACATGACTTTACCTCTCATGTCAAGAATTTAATTTTACATACTAATACACAATTTTTTCATTGTTAAAGTCATCATAAAGTTATCACTACATTATTTATATTGATTTTGAACTAAACAAAAAGAAAAAAAAACATGTGAACTAAT
Source organism: Pinus albicaulis (assembly GCA_034641835.2). NCBI lineage: Eukaryota > Viridiplantae > Streptophyta > Pinopsida > Pinales > Pinaceae > Pinus > Pinus albicaulis. Next base: position 1,228,436,665 of record CM076580.1, read on the forward strand.
TAATAAACCAATAAGTATCTAAATCAAGAATAAATCTTTAGTGTTGTTTCTAAATTCAGTATTTTCTCATTTTGGTTATATTCTTCTCATTTTCCTATTTGAGAAGGATTGTGACCTTGAATCCTTATTATCAAAGATACTGTACACAATTTGAAATACTTATTTTTAAGTGTGAGAATGTTTCCACTGCAAAAAAAAACGTGTAAAAATGTTTGTGAATCTTACCAATTATATAAAATTCCAACAAGAGGAATAAAAAAACAATATGATTAGCGAAGAAAAAAAAAACATACAAATAGTATAAATGATGAAATAACACAAGTACGTATCACTCTCCATTGTCATCACCCTGATTATCTTCTCACTTGGCATGATAACATTGTTGTTCTAAAGAATATGTTTTGATCTAGGGTCGTGTCTTAATAAAAACCACCAATACCTATCCAACACATTTGGGTAAAAAAATACTTGGTTGCAGTGTTTTGGGAAAACATAAGGCTCCCTAGCTTCATGACACATCTTTATAGAGTTGATATATATCGGCCTGCTATCATGATCTTCTTTTACATTGTTTTGATCAAAGGTGTCCCACCACTTGTGCTACATAAAAATAACACATTGGAACAAATATAATTCTACTTGAATGATCTCTTGTATCTTTCCAACGTAACTTAATGTCTCTTACATTAGGTTTTGATTGCGGTGGCTAGCACAACTAGATTGGTCAAACTCGACTTCCACTCCATAGTCTTGTGTAATGCATCCATCATCATCATCCTCCATGCGACAATGATGTCCATATGCCCACATATATGGGAACAAATGCACCTATAAAAAAGTGAAAAAATCAAAGTGTCATGTGTCTAATAACTCGAACATGTGTGTGTGTGTGTGTTACAATTCAAAGGTGCAATATGAAGTTAAAAATGTATAGATATATATTATTACTGAGTTGTTTCACCCAATCCCTATGTTTAGTGCATCCTCTTCGGCGTGTAGGTAATGACCATATGAACCATATTTCTCTGTGACTTGATCGGCTACCCAATTGTTATGGCATGTCATTGGAATATTATCTTTTAAATGATCAGGATAAGGCACACTTTTACCATTCAACTGTTTGAATTATTTCCTGTCAGTGTCTCGTTTCCTCCTCTTCTGCTCATAAAATGTGACTCACAGTTCTGCCACTTCCATTTTGTAAAGAATTAATTTGTTGATGGCTTCAATTTCCAAATTAGTTTATGAAATTAAACCTACATATATAGTACGTATGAGATCAAAATATGCATTAATATGAATTTAAGTGTGAATAGTTACTATGTATAAATTTGACAAATTTTAAGCCACTTACTCTTTATCATGCACCTTTTTCCATTTGTTTTGAGAAGCTCCCTTTCTTTTTTTTCTTCATCCCTTTCATCATCCCAAATCGCCGCACTTTTTGTGTTATTGATCTGCTTGATGTACTCACTGGAATAATAGAAAGACTCATTTGATATATACCCCTATTTCATAAACCCATCAGGTTTTTCCCTTTGTCGAACAAGAACCTTCGATTTTTTCATGTACCTCTCTAAGAAGAACATCCAACGACAAGAAAACACCCCAAATAACTCAACCTCATCTACTAGGTGAATTAGAAGATGAACCTGCAACTCCATGAAACTCATCGCCAGTTCCTTCTCAAACATACAAACAATCTCAACTATCTCTTGATGCCATCATGGAATTATAGCCATATGAATCTCCTTTTATGTGATCCAACGTAAAAATGCAGATAATTTAGATATGGCACACCATAGGTCATGGGGGGAGTCATGGTTCACACACCTACGCATGATCAAAATATAATGACACTACACATTCATGGGGGAAGTCATGGTTTACACAACTACGCACGAGCATAGGATAATGACACTACACATTAAATAGTACATTATACAAAAAATAATTGTAAATATCTCATTTCATTTAAAAAATATATATATCATGTTTTTGACATACGTACTCTTAGAATTTTCAAATGGTCATGTGATTTCAACCCTGATAAACGGTCTTCCACAATGAAGTAGCGTTGTAGTGAAGACCCATATAAATAAGGCACCCTAACACTCATTATAACTTCCTTTGCCAAAGAAAGATCATCTTTCTTTGAAATCCATGGGACATCAACTTCCTTGAAAGACCAAGAGGACTAGCCTCTCCTCTAGTTTCTTATCTTATCCAATGTTACTTTTTAGTTTTTGAAGAAATAATATCTCTCCTAACAACCAATGAGTCATTTTATTTCGATGATATGTACCTCCATAAATAATATGAAACATTTTTAGATATATGCATGGGATCTAGTAAGTCGACGATCTTAAGATGCTCCCAATATGGGAGCGCATAATTGATAGATTTCCTTTTCATCCCAATGGGAAATTTATCAAAATAGGTGTTGGAGAATTTTGGATCATCAAACATAGGCTCACCATTTGAATCGAACATTTATTCAAACTCCTCCTTCCCTCTCTCATATGCTCTAAGCCATTCAGTTGGTGTCATTATTGCAGGCCTTTGGGTTCTCTCTGGTTTACCATTGAAAGCAGATGTTTCTCTTTTGTAAGGGTGTTATTTTGGGAGCAATGCCTTGGAGCATCCTTACGCTGGATTTTATAGGTGGTCGAACCACCTAGCCTTCAAAGAAGGTCCAAAATATTTGCATCCATGATACCCTTTTGTTACAAGACCTAAGTAATTATTGTATACAGGTCGGCACGTTAGCGACCATGAAGGTCAAAACAATTGTAGTGAATTAAATTAATATTAGAAACAATATTGTTACGTATATAAACAAATCAATAAAAATTTAATTTACTATAGAAAATTCCTAATCCTGGATAATCATGTATGGTGTAAGCACATATTCCATACACCATAAAACTCCTCTATGTTGTGATGGGTCTTGGATTACACATGTATCCCTTCCCATAATTCCTTCAATTCATTTAATAATGGTTGTAAGTAGACATCCATATTCTTCACTTGTATTCTACCAGAGAATATGAGAGCCAACATAACATGTTCATTATTCATGGAGAACCATGGGGGGGTATTGTTAATGATCACTACTACATGCCAAACATAATAGTTGGTGTTTTAGAGGGGAATAGATCGACGCCATCCATGGTTATCATTAGGGGAATTTTGAGGTCTAAAATGGGCCTCTTAAGAAAAATGTACAATCAAAATTCACTTTATTAGAACTAATCACATTTTAGGGGATGACATCATCCCTAATGGTTGAGGTGGCATTGCTTGAGTTAAAGGTACTTACTTGTCACATTCTCAATGGTGGATAAAAACTCATGGTTAACCATGGTAGTGCTTTAAGTACTTTTAAAGTCATAAAGTAAAGTACTCATAATAAATGTCATTTCACACTTTTTGAATAAAATATTATTATTGTCATTTCATATTTTTTGAAAGAAACAATGCATATCCCTACATAATCTTCATGTATTTACACACTTTTCAATAAATATTATATTTGTATATTTTCAAATATTTATTTATAAATCAAATCAATTCAATATGTAATATAAAATTCATACATAAAAAAATATATTATATTATATTATTTTTATATAGTATATTAATTACATGTTATTATATAATTTAAATAATATAAATTTTAATTAATAGTATATTCTATAATTAAGAATTTATGAATTTATATTTATATTTTATTTTAAGTTATTTAAGTACAAAGGAAAAATGCATTAGTTGTGCAATGATAATGATTTTTTCTTGAAAATCTCATTCTTATTTATAGTCACATCAATACAATTTTTTTATTATTTTTATTTTGGTACAACTTTTGAATTGAATTTAACCATTGTTACATGGATTTTGGTGAAAAAAGTGAATTGCAAATTCATAGATATTATTTTATTGATTTAGCTGTTATTTTATTATTTCCTTAGGAGGCCCATTTTAGACCTCAAAATTTCCCTAATGGATTATTCGTATCCGTACTTCATCCTTGAATTTTTCAGGCCATGTATCCTCTATATGCTTCATGGATATTGAATCTGTTGGGACTAGCATAACTCCTAACTCATTTTTGTGTGAGGAATGCCATCCCTGCAACATATCTAATTCTTTGCAACGAAATATCCTTTGAATCCTTGGGATTACATACATGTGCCGCAATATCTTACGAGGAGGACTATGTGATTTACCTGTTTTCTTTTATTTACGATACTTGTCATGCCCACATTTCGGACATATCTCGTTGTCTGCATATTCTCCTCTATATAGAATACAATCATTCGGACATGCATGATATGATATGTAATCAACACCCAACATTTTCAACAATTAATTTTCCTCTTCACATCTAACCGACAAGACATTATCACTCAGAAGAACCTTATCTTTGAATAAGCTACAGTTGGTGGGGAATATAATTGTACATTGTCAATATTAACATTCATAAAATTGACCATTTTTAATGTTAAGTGTGACAATATTTATCAAAATATAAGAGACTTGATTGATCATGCAGGTGAATTACTTCAATATTGTCGAGAAACATGCATTCGACATGCCAAAATTTTCTTTCAAGTTGTATAACAACATCATTCTCCCCAACTATGTAGACTTTGACTTGCCGCGAGGTGCAAAGAGAGGGGTGGTGGACGCAGATTTCAAGATTTCGAATAAAGTATCAACAATATGAGCATCATACCCTAGCTCATCATTCTGGAATGCATCTAAGAACATTTCCTCCATGGAAGTCGTATCACATAAGCAAGCATCCATACCAACCTCTATTTGATTGCCTCCATTTCCAACTTATGAAGAAGAACTATTATTATTGTAGTCATTCATAATTGATGAATCTGAGATGTAGTAGGAATTGAGTAGGTGGTTGATTCAACCATTCTTCCTATGTTTCCTCTCTTATTCTCTCTCTTAATGCAGCCTTCTCTTGAGTTGAATTTGTAGTGGGGTGTACCAGAATATGATAGGTGGGTCATTCATCATCACTAGAATCCTAATTTCAAAAAATATTAAACATCATTAGTACAATATCAATGATATTAGTAAGCACATCAATGCAATTGGTTTGTTGAAATTACATTATACCAAACAATTATTACCATCGTTGATCTAAGATTACGAATGGAATGTCATGTTCAAATTGGCAGGGTGAAGAGGTTGTCCATTTTCATCTACCAATTGTTTGCGATATGTTTCTCCTGATAAGAGCTTTCAACATTTTTTAAATTGAGGAATATTTTCTACATGTGAATTCGATTTTGAATCGAGATCCTACAAATTTGGATACATTTTTATTCAAATTGACATGGATTTATAAATAAATAAATAAAATTTATATAATCAAAATATAAATAACATCTGAAACTACTAGAGATGGAAAAGGAGAACTCTATGAAGGACTTTGATCAGCAATATGGAACAAGCTGGAATTTGAAGAATTGGTCATTTAATATTATTGAGATTTTGTCCCTGCATTTGAACAAAATCATAAATAAAATTATGTGCATATATAAAATTTATTTCGAGAACCATATAATTGCAATTTGAATTTCAATATAGTTTTCAAATCATTTTTCAAGAATAAGGCGACTTTAAGTGGAAAATGTATACTATGAACTACTGTAAGTCATGTGGATGCGCCCTAAAAGATAATTTAATATTTCATATAGCTTTTAAACCCTACCTTAAATTATAACTGCATCGGGGCGTTCAAATAATACCCACACCGGTTTCTGGAATTCCTAAAATATAAAATATCTTATCATATTGGTGCTCTTGTAGAAAAATGCACTGATGCATTTAAATAAAAACAGCATTGATATGCACCTGTTTCCGGGATTTTCAAAAATAAAAACAAATTCTACCATGTTTTTGCTCTTACAACAATTACAACACCGATGCATTTAAACACAAACCGCATTGTTATGTTAAAATATTAACTACACCACTCGGTATTTCGAAAAAAAAAATAAATATTAAAAAAATAATAAAAATAAAAATAAAAATAAAAAAATAAAAAAAATCAGGTCAGTGCATTGAAAATATACAATTTCAGTGTGCTTTACTTGTAAATGCACCGGTGCTCTTTATTATCGAATGCACTGATGTTTAGATTAAACCAACAAAAAAACAACAACAATAACAACAACTTTTTCTTTCTTTCTTTTAAATTGAAAATTAGATAGTAATTGATTTTTCGAAATATAGTATTTTAAAAAGTAAAAAGTTATTTACTATTTCATTATTTTTCCCAAAATTTCAAGGGAGTTGTTTGCAAGAGAGACATTCTAGGAGCATTGTGCCGCAACATAATATTTTGGAGCAATAGAACTATTCAGAAGATCAGAAGTTGAAAGGTATAGTGATTCACTCAAAACTCTGCATAGTAAAAAATTTAAATTTTATTGTTGATTTTACTAATATTTTTTTTACAATTTTTTTAGGGTTTGATTAAAAGAGATCATTTCCAAGAAAGACATACTGGGAGCACTTTGGAACAGCAAAATATTTTGGAACCGCGGAAAGATCAGAATTTGAAAGGTATGGTGATTCGCTCAAAACCCTGCATAGCAAAAATTTTAAATTTTACTGTTGATTTTACTATTAAAATGTTTTACAATTTCTGTTATATTTATTCAAAATCTAGAAAATAATAATATTAATTAATTAATTAAAAACGCTTTATAATAAAAAAAATTCACTATCAATTTTACTAATAAAAAATTTTACGATCTATGTTCTTGTTTAGATTTAATTAAAAAATAAAAAACAAAAAAAAATACTAATTACCTTAAACCCTTGCTTATGTGATTGCAAAATTTCACCTTAGGGTCTAACTTCCCCTACCACTTCACAATTAGGTTTCTTTTTTCATTTTAGGCATTTTATATTTAATGGATTTGTGTACTTACTATATATAAGCTATTTGACATGTAATGTAGGGGGGCCACTTATTGAATTAGATCCAAACCCTATCAGCTTTGTCCATTTTTTTTGTAAACTACATATGTTTCGCAATGTGTTAATGTAATACAACACACCGATGCACCTTGTGTAATACAACCCACTGGTGTATTATAACCTTGTTGACTCTATCAAGTCCCTTTATCGGTGTTGTGGGTGTAATACAATGCACAAACACGTCTTTGTCAAATAGCATCGTTAATTCATTGTGGTGTTTTTATCGTTACAAATCACACCGTCATAATTTAAAATTATTTTAAAAATAATAATTTTCACTCACAGTGTTGAACAATTAAACGCTTGATTTGTTTAATGGCTTTAAACGCACCAGTGTGTTGATTCAAATAAACGCACCAATTACCAGAGCTCTTTTTAGCTTAAAATTATTTGATTTATGTATAAAATATATTTAATGGCTTCTGTATTGAATGGTACGGATTTTATATTGATAAAAAAAATCTTGACAATGTGTCAAGTAACAAAAATATTGATCGACATAATGATAGCACATCAAAAAAAACAAAGAAAACAAGTTCTTTGTAAATTCTTTACAAAATTAATATATTTGAACTATATGTAAGTTTAACTAATATGTATTGGTTAGTGTGTGTCATGCAGAGCCACAAAATGAAGAAGGTTGATAAGGTTATTTCTAATCTAAGTGCAGAAGAGCATAAAATTTTTATAGAAAATTTGCGAAAGGATAAATCAAGTGAATGATAAAATAATATTCAATATGAGCTTTTTTTTAATTTTCATTAATAATATATTTAAGAATATTAGATAAAATGTTTCAAACAATCTATTAATTCATATATGTTTAATGTTCTACAAAGATCAACAACACACGAAAATATCAATGTCATTCTAAGAAAATAAAAATTATAGAACAAGTAAATGACGATGAATCGGTCCTTAGCTCATCTAGAGTGGTGTTGGAGGTTAATGAAAGGGAAGGAATTTTTACAAAACTATGAGGGATATAATGGAACAAATGTATAGAGGTATTTTCCATTTACAATACAAAAATCAATCCAATGATTCTAAGAACCAAATTATATCTAAAGTACAGGAAGCATTTTCAGAGCAATGGTCAATTAGACATGTCAGACTTGCAATAGTAAAAACATATAACAACCTAAAAAAATCATTCAAAAGGTAATATTTCTAATTAAAATTATTGTCTTGAATTATATGTATATATTACTACAAACCATTCATTCATTAATATCATTTTTTTATATTTAGTTTTCATATATCAATATAAAAATAGTCCATTATTTTTTTCAGGAAAATTATGAAAATCTCAAATAATCAACGAGTTGATATATGAAACATGTCAATAAGAATGTCGAAAAAAGTGTACAAGGAGATGGTCAATGAAATGGACATAATTGCATCACAGGAGGAGTCATCTTAACAACAATGTGTTTCAAATGTATGTAATCATGATTGACTTTGTACATATAATAATAATAATAATAACATTAAATATTAATTTTCAAGTATTTTCTAATAGAAAACAAAACAAAATGAAACTCATTCAAGACATAAAATAAGACGACAAAAAAGAAAAGGGTTGATATCAAAGTTTGTGAGTAATTGTTAATATTTCCTTATAACAACTCAAGGTTTCATTTTTGAATATCTTATGTTGCTTTATAGCAATCATCCTTGAATGTTTTCAAATAGGTGCTAATATACAAAGAAAAGTCATTGTCAGAATTGATTGACATGAGGTTAAATATAGGTTGTGAATATATGTTGACATATCAAAAAATAATTTTGGAATTTGTAAATATTTATGTTATTTTACTTCTCTGAGTTTATAATTAATAGAGTAAAAAATCATTTGTATTAAATATATGATTTACAATGAGGTTTAAAACATGCAAAAAACAAAGTATGGAACTACACCAGCAGAAGACTTGTTGCAACAAGGGACGAGACTTAGTTTTAAAACCATGTGTACAGTTTATGAATCACTTCTTGTTATGGTACATTGCTACTTGATTTACATTGATGTATATTATTTATTTCAATTTTCATTATTCTCACTCATGTAGATACACTCATTACACTTTATTTTTATGTTTGCAGATGGAACAAGATCAAGAGACGAAAACAATCAATGAAATCAACAAAACGTTTGTCCAAATAACTCCAAGTCATGGAAGTAGCTTGAGCACTAACAACAGTTCAAGCGAAGAATAATGATCTATTTGGATATCAATGCAACATGTATTTTTTGAAATAATTGTCTATGAAAATTATACATTTTGTTTAATATAATAGACATAGTATCCCAATTGAAAGACAAGGGATTGCCAATAACAATCCCATTTTGTATGATAAAGAGTCCCTTATTGATATATAATAAAATACATTTTAATTTATTCTATTGTGTTATTTAATGTCATTGTAAAATGTTACACCACTAATCAAATATATAAATGATTAAATATTATAATGAAGAGATGTGAAATGTGATAATGTAACAAATTAATCCAAACATCATATACAAATAAAGAGTGAGCCTAATGGTTAAGAGCATGTGTTTCCTCCTAAGAGGTCACAGGTTCAAAACTAGAAGGGGGTAGAGTATGTATGCCTTCATAGACTTAACAGTCAAATTGTTGCGCGAAGGTGAGTCTCTTGTCCCACAAACAAAGGGGTCTCATACACCAATTTGGTGTATGGCTTGGTTGTGACCTTAAAATTGGATTATATTATATTATATAATCAAATTTTAATTTATATGAATATTCTTATAAGATATATATCGATTTTTCGATCAATAACAGATTTAAAAAATTATAATAACTGCATTGTCACGGGTCAATATTTCCAAAAAAAAGAATCTCATACAAAAAACTAGTGTGTCAATAACATAAACATGCACCAGTTTGTTATGTTGTATAAAAGCACAATTACAGAATCTTTTTTGCATGACCAGTTCCTTTTCGAAAAACGACAACATCAAGGCGTTTAATTCTTCAAGCATCGGTATTGTTTGCAATTAACGCCCATGCGCATTGTAATTCTTAAAGCACCAATGCTTTCATAGAACTAATGCCCCAATGCATTATTAAAATTAACAGCACTAAATGTTTGATATCCTTAGCACACCGGTGCGTTTGTAAAAATCATACAAATCGAAGCTATGAGTTTAAATAAAAGTACTAGGTCTACAATATTTTTTTTCCTACCCCGATGTCGTTCCTTAAAAGAACGCCCCAGGGCATTTTCTTAATATATATAGATAAGGGCATTATACATTTCAAACACCAATATTTTTTTCATTCAAATCCTTTGTGCTTTTAGTTATGTATGCAACCTTTGTGTTTTTATATATGTAGCGCACTGGTGCTACCTCTTCCATGAAGCGCACCACTAAAAAAACATTTGCTAAAACCTCTAGCTGCCCAATTTTTTTTAGTTGTGATGAAGTTTTATTTATATTTTTTCAAAAACATAAATTCATCCATGTATGTTTTAACGGATGTTTTTTTAAAACAAACTCTTTCAATTTATTAACATAAAAACCCTTATTTCTTCTTTGCTAGGGCATTCTCCTTGGAGTGACTAGGGGAAACAATCCCTATGAGGCTTGCAATGCCAAGAAAAACAACTAGTTAAACTAATATATATATATATATATATAACAGAGTATAAGGTCGATATATATATATATATATATATATATCGACCTTATACTCTATTACATACTAGTTCAGCCACATGGAGACACAATGCATTTCCACTAAAGAAGAATGGATGAAGCCTAAAAAGAGGTCAAGGTTATAGTTGTTTAATAATTTAGCAATGAGTGGCAAATCAAAAACTAGCTACAAACCAAAGCAGCACTCTAACTGTAACCAAAGTGAAAATGACCAAACAAACCAATGGAGGGAAGGTCGTTAAACATAAAATAAACCATAGCATTGAACACCCTCAATCAATCCTCAATCGTGTCCATTGATATGAAATTTACGCCTTACCATGTGGAGCCATGTGAGGGTAGGTGGAGAACCTCTTCGTAGACCAATGGAATCCATCCATGTAATCAAGCATGGTCCATGTGTTGAAATTCATATACCACATAAAGTGTGGAATAAATCAACCCTCATACTTAACCTTATACCATAGAGAGCATCAAACCATATAATATATGAAGAATTAAACCATAGAGCACATCAAACCATATAATATATGAAAAATTAAATCATAGAGCGCATCAAACAAATATCATATGTCATGGGTAAAGTATGTAAGATAAAGTTGGAGTAGAACCTTGTCTTACAGAAACAAAGGAGGGTCAAAACCCCATAGTATTTTGTCATAACATTTTAACAAAAACCTTAGATCAAACCTTGCGTAAATTGATTAAGGCGTAGATTTTGTGTAAATTATATAAGGGACATAAATTAATTTTAAGCTTAATTATATGTATAAGTCTATATCTAAGTTGAAGATTCTAGTGGATTTAATAGAAATTGGCAATCTAATAAGCCACCAATCTAAACCATAAACTAAAGATTATCTTGGGAAAGGTTGAGGGCTACTTAAAATTTAAGGTGGGCAAATTTGGTGTTAAAACTTAAATAAACTTGCACCCAATTATTACAAAGGAAGACTAGTCAATGATCAAAATGGTATCATTGCATTATGTCTCAATTGTGTGGAACATTGTGTGAGCACTGTAATTTAGTTAGCAAGAGATAGAAAAAAATAAAAGTTAATGAAAAAAAAATAAGGTATGTTTAAGGTTCATTACATTTTGACTACCTTTTTCCTATCTCCATATCATCCTATAACCCATTTTCCTTACAATGATGCATTTTTTCCCCAAGGACAATGTTCCTTCAATTATTCCATTTTAATACTCTTGCGAGTGTATTACAATAAGAATCAACCTTTTTGTACTAATCAAAAATCTTGAGAAATGGTCCAAATAAACTTATGCAAGTATCTATGGAAGCATCGATACAATTTAGTTGTTACAACAATTCCTCTACATTATAACAACACCTCTAGTGCATTGTGTTAATGATGGTTGTTGTAACACTTTTTCTACATTGTTGCAACACCCATGGTACATTGACACTCATCATTTCCTTTCATAATTTAGTTGTTAAGTATATGATTTATATAGTAGATTCATCATATAAAAAAAACAATGACAATGTTTTAAAACTTACCATGCTCAAATTAAAAACTAAACCATGAAAAGAAATTTCATACTAGTACCATTTGTTATGAAAATGTACTTAGGTGAGGTCTCAACTTTCTAAAGCCTATTTGTAAATTAAATGATGATTATAGATGAAGTTAAAATAGAGGTATTTTGTTCCCCAATGGGAGCGACTGACGTGAGAAAGGTGGCAAGGGTTCTTGATGAATTATCAAATATGCACTTTTTTAAAATAATTCATAATTTTTTACTTTTAACTAGATATTAAAATTTCATAAATAATATTTATTTCTATAATGGGATAAGGCAAGATTCTAACCACCAAAATAAGTTGTTTTGACTTTTCTTGAAAAGCTTATTAAATAGAAAAATCAAAAAATTATAAATATGGGTGATTCAAAATTATTAGTTATTTAAAAAATAGAAAAATTACAATAATAAAGTCAACCTAATGGTTAAGAGTATGTGTTTTCTCCTCAAAGGTCACAAGTTCAAAAATAGAAGAGGTAGAGTATGTATGTTGTAAGACTTAGAAGCCAAATCAATCTTATCCGACAAACAAAAAAGTCTCATACACCAATGTGATGTCTACCTTGATATTGACCTTAAAATTAGATATTAATAATAATAATAACCATAAAACAAAAGTAATGAATACCAACCAAAAAAACTCAAAATTATTTTTTGTAATTATTTTTAGTATCCACATTTTATGAAAAAATGAACACAAAAGGAAATTAACTCTCAAAAAACACATTGACATTACAAAGAAGAATCCTTCTAATCCAAGAATGCCAAATGGAACTCTACTTTTATATTCAGCTATACTTTTTTTAAATATACTAATTAAAATTGATTTGAAAACAACACATTATCAAAATTAATTAGACATTTGATTATGAAACCCAAAATGTGATCAAATTCATTTTACAAAATATTTGTACATGAAACCCAAAATATCTGTACAAGCAAAATGGGTCATCCTTACCCTCAAGGAATAGCCCAAGCTAAAATAATCAATACAATGGAAACATAACTGATTTTGTGACCTACAAAATATTCAATGTGACTAAAATTCATTTTTTCAACAAAAACATGTATACAAGCAAAATGGGGTCATCCTTACCCTCAAGGAATAGCCCAAGCTAAATGATCAATACAATGGAAAAAGAACTGATTTTGAAACCTACAAAATATTACAAAAAGTCATTCAGAATGAAAACCCCTGTACAAGCACAAAGGGCCATCCCTACTCTCAAGGAATACACCAGGCGAAGTAATCAATAGAAAGTTTCAAAAGTCCTCGTCTAATTTAAACACATGGTTTCCCTCCATGTTGCCCAAACCAGACATAACAGAGGCCTTCTGGTACTCTCCAACTCTTTTCTCAAAGAAATTTGTTTTCCCTCTGCAAATCCATAGAAAGAAACCCGAATCAAAATTATAAGTTTAAATAAACATATGTTTAGAGAAAAAATAACCAACAAAGCCCTAGCTACTCACTGAAGAGAGATCAGCTCCATCCAATCGAATGGGTTCTGTGCGTCATACACTTTACTGTATCCCAATGCAACCTGATTTACCAAAAAAGAGGTTATTCTATTAAATTTATAAAACATGGCATCATATGCACTTGCAATAAAAGACAAGCATATTGCTAGACAATGACAAATACATACCAACAACCTATCAGCAACAAATTCAACATATTGAATCATGAGCTGAGCATTCATCCCAACAAGATCACAAGGGAGAGCATCAGAGACAAACTCTCGCTCAATGTCAACAGAATCGCATACTATCTCCTTCACTCTTTCTTCACTGAGCTTGTGATTTAGCATGCTGCAAAACAAGCTAGATTTTAATTAAAAAGCACAATAAAATCAAATCTAAAACTCAGTCAATTTTAAAACCCAAACACCACACAAATCAGCAAACCTGTATAGCAAGCATGCAAAGTCACAGTGAAGACCTTCATCCCTTGAAATAAGCTCATTTGAGAAAGTTAGCCCTGGCATTAGACCTCTTTTCTTCAACCAGAAGATCGAGCAAAAGCTGCAAAGCAAACATTCACATGCAAAAGCAAGAGTTAAACAACTAAATACAGAACAGAGTATAAAGAAGAAACTAATTGCAAAAGGAATAAACAAGCAAACCTGGCAGAGAAAAAAATACCCTCCACACAAGCAAATGCAACAATCCTTTCAGCAAAACTTCCAGAGCTGCAAAATTTTGACAGACTATCATAAGCAATACGAAAGAAACTTTCCAAACAAGAGATAACCTGAATATGTAGATCATGTTTTAAATTTTAAAAAAGGCGTTTGCTACCTATCAATCCAACGAAGAGTCCAGTCTGCCTTCTTAACTACACAGGGAACAGTTTCAATTGCACGAAACAGGTTATCCTTCTCTTTGGAGTCCTTGATGTAAGTCTCTAACAAGAGACTGTACATTTCTGCACACAGTGCAACAGAAAATAACATCAGGACACCACACCAAACAAGAAAATGCTATCAACAAATCAAGTTATGGAGCAGCAGCAGCTCAGGAACAAGATGAAGACCTGAATGAACATTTTCGATTGCAATCTGGAACCCATAAAATGCACGTGCCTGCAAGCCATCACAAAACATTCAATACCTCAAATTGCCCAATACATCAAATGGACCAAACCATACCCCACAAAATCAGAGCTAACAATAAAGCAAACAAATGAAAGAAAACCCTAAAAGCTGAACAGGTACCTCAGGGACTTGAACTTCTTTCATGAAACGGCAAGCCAAATTCTCCAGAACAATGCCATCAGAAGCCGCAAAAAAAGCCAAAACACGGGTGATGAAGTGTTTTTCATCAGCGCTCAACCCTTCCCATTGAGGAAGATCTTGTGCCAGATCAACTTCCTCAGCTGCAAAACCACACCAAACCCTCAATACATGCATACATACTTAAAAACATGTGCTGCATTCATTCCTTTTAAATCCTTACCAGTCCAAAAACTAGCCTCTGCTTTCTTATACATTTCCCATATCTCGGGATACGTAATTGGAAACATACAAAACCTCTGCGGGTTCTCTACCAAAAGAGGCTCCTCGCCAACAACCGCCATTGCTGCTCTGAAAAGGGGAAAATTGATCATGTGATGGGACTATAAAATTTGCTCTGAGATACAATGATGACTGCAAGGGATCGAATCTTACCTCGTTTTGATAAGAATGGAGAGATATACAAGTGCCCAGATGCGAAAACAGGGCTGAGACCTCAAGAATGGATAATAAACCTACTGAAATGGGGATGACTTAATATAAACCTGCTGAAATGCAGATAATTTGGACTGATTTAGTACGTAGATTGTTTGCACGGCAGGTTCTATATATTCATTGGGGAATCTGATCGATTGGCGCGTCTATGTCTCAATCGGAGGGCTGTGAATAAAGAGGGAAACTCGCATTTGAAATTCAAGCTTGCGGCGCCCCATGCACGGTTTGTCACCCGCCGCTGAATCTTGAGGTTGGAGGGAAAATGTGGCGGGCGCGGCAGAAAACTGTGTGCGCATGCACGATTTTTTCCTTAAAAAAACATAGATATATAATTTCCTTTGGAAGTCGTTTGTCCCTTCCTGAATTTGATGATCTTGGCTTCGTTGCCAACGAGTTTAAGTTAGGTTCTGTGTCAAGCAATATTGGATAAAGAATTGTTTGTTTAATTGTGTGAAGTTGTTCTTGAGAATTATTTGTTTAATCGTGTGAAGTTGTTATTAAGATGGTGAGAAGTTTATCTGACTTTTGAAGTTTTATGGGATAGTTTATCCTCAATTTTTTATAATAAAAAAAATACATAAACTATATAATTAGATAAATGTTTTTTTAATTATGATTAGTTTCAAAGAAAATTATTTAATTTATAAATCACAAAAATTTTAGATCTAACTTAATTAATTTATATTTTATAATAATAAAATATTTATTATTGATTTAATTTAAATAATTTTTTACTTAAATATATTTTATAATTTTTTTATAATAATAATATATTTTAGTATTATTTTAATTTAAAATAAATCTTTATCCAAATTCTTGAAAGTCAAAATAAAAATATAATCTAAAATGCCAATGGGTCAAAGTAAGAATATAATCTAAAATATCAATGTTTACTTAACACTTACAAGGTGTGGTTCTCATACACCTTCATTATATATATATATATATATATATATATATATATTTCAACTTGTTACACATATAACATGTTATTTTTTAGATACATTTTTATTTTCATTTGTTGTGTGTTTCAACTATGATCATTAGAAATGTATTTGTAATAAAGATGAATGGTAATGATAAAGTTTAGTACACATAAAGTTAACAAATAATTGAAAGTTAAAGAAAAAATAAGATATGGTTATTATTAAAAAAATCAATGTAAGAGAAAAAAAAAGAGATTAGAGAGTTGGAAATGGCAAATGAAAGGATAAGAATGCTTGGCTTTATTGTTATTTCTATCTATGCCTATATCTTTTTGGAGATTGATCATGAAGCCATCTTGTTTGCCAAGAGGGAAGAAGGAGAAGAAGTTTAGCTACCTAAATTTTCATATAGCCCAAAGAGTTATAAATTTGCATTATAACCCTTAAATTGTAGAAATAAAGACTAAGCAACCAGTTAAAGTGAGTTTTCCAATGTAAATATTGTGTATATTTTGTCATAAATTTCTTTGTGATTGTTGTTTAATGATTATATGATGTCATTGTTATTTTTAGTTTCTTTAAAAGAATTGTCAGGGTAAAGAATTGTTTTATATATATATATATATATATATATATATATATATATATCCATTATGTTGTTAATCCCAAATAAGAAAATAACTCATATCAGGCATTCCATGGTGCCCATAAGATCGATGGATGCAATGACATGGCTATTGTAATTTTCTAACTAATTCATATTCTTGCTATTTTATTCAATTTCTTTTTTTAGCTACATTTAATTTGTTGTTATATATATATACTATATATAATGTTGTTAATCCCAAATAAGAAAATAACTCATATTAGGCATTCCATGGTGCCCATAAGATCGATGGATGCAATGCCATGGCTATTGTAATTTTCTAAATAATTCATATTCTTACTATTTTATTCAATTTCTTTTTTTAGCTACATTTAATTTGTTGTTATATATATATATATAGAGAGAGAGAGAGAGAGGGAGAGACAGAGAGAGAGAGAGAGAGAGTTGTATCTTCCTTCACCGTTACATTTTGGGTTAAAATCTCATGTAAATTTGACATTAAAAATGTTGGTTAAATGTCTAATATAAATCTCTTTAAAATTGCTTATACATCAATGTATGGATGTTGAAAATTTAACCTTTAAATGTTGCCTAAAAATTTGAAAACATGTTGCAATCATCTGGACAAATTTTCATTATATTCCCATTACATATGAGTTGACCAATAAAAAATCAACACCAAATTGACATTAACAAGATTGATGAAGTAAGGAATTTTGTGTGTGTGTGTGTGTGTAATCCATGTCCATTCGACATATTATATAGGAGACATAGGGTACAACTATAGTTGACATACCAATCCATGTTATGCCAATTGTGAGTTATGTACCTTTCAAAACCCTAATTTCTAGACTATCTTGATTGTTGAACTTTTTCCTAATATATCTCTAAAATTTGAACCCTTCTAAATTTGAAACTTGGACAAAAGAAAAGTAAATAGTGGGGAACCTACACACCCAAGAGGCATACTACACTTACTATTCCAATTAATGGAGGAATACTTCTCAAATCAACATTAATAAATTCAGCTCCAGATGCAGATGCCACCAGTGTTTGATGGGACACTCGTCCCTTGCCGTCTCCCGAGGCCGTCGATGTGGGTTGGCCATATGGCCTCCCACAAGCGCATTAACGAGGGCATTCAATATGCCACCCTGCGAGCCATTAACGCAGTTTTTCGGAACCGTCGGCTTCTGATATGGATTTCGGCCTTTTGTATGGAGATTGCTTTGTCTTCTCCACCATTTCTCAGTGCCGAAGTTCTTGCCCGTCCCCTGTGGCCGAGCCGCTCGAACGCAAATTAACGGTAATGTGAGCTTTCATCTTTTGCATGGAGGCCCCATTCTTTGAGTTTCATTTCATGCCGTAAGTTCTATTGTTCGAATTCTCTGTTTGTTCTTTTCTTCCAGCCCCCTTCGTCGCTTCTCCTTTTACCCTTTCCATCGGCCTCTCCCTTTCACCATGCTGAGCGCGCCCCATAGCATGCGATGTCGACGCGGTTCTAGCCATGGTACGTGTCCCACATTCCAATCTCGGTCCTCTCCCAGTTCGGACTCCTCCTCTGCGGATTTCCCCTGCAACCACATTCCGGAAACCAAGAGTCGCAGAGGTTGGCTTCGCTCCGTTGAATTTTCTCATCATGTTTCGTGCTCTCTGCCTCCTCATGTGCTCTCCTCTACGCCTCAAGCCGTCCATTCCGATGCTCCCCCCGCTCCCCCTCCACTCCCCTGCGTCAAACTTCCCAATGAGCGAAGTTCAGATTTGATTGCTCTTTTGATAGGCCGGTTCTCATGGCGTATGTCACGGTTACCATTCGTGAAGAGTCTGCTCATCCTGCCCCCCCTTCAGTCATTGTCCCTGGCCCCAGTGCTGCTCATGACCCCGCATCTGCCGAAAATGCCAAGGTCTCCTTGGCTCAGTTGAACATTGCCCGCGATATCTCAATGCGGGATCAAACGAAGGATGGCGAGGAAAAAGACAAGGCGCTTCCCTCAACTGATGAAGGTGGCAGCAACGATGAGTACAGATGCAAAATTGTGGAGGAACCGCCTTCTCCAGCCAATGATCAGTAGTATGGAAATCCCTCAGAGGTTTTTGTTTCTTATGCACAGTGTTCCTAGGTTAATTTTGGCTTTTCTATTTATTCACCCTCTGCTTGCAGAGAGGTTAGTCTTATTATTTGTATTTTTGATAAACTATATGGTTGAAAGGTCGGTTTCCCCTATGCGGGCGGCAACTCTTAACATTCAGGGAATGTTTGGTTTCCCAATTAGGCGGTCAAGGTCTTCATCAGTCGTAGCAGGTCAAGCCTGGCTCGGAGGCTCTCTCGGTTGAGCGGCGACAATTTTGTACTTATATGTTTTATATTAATAGATTTAGCATTACTCAAAATATATATATATATATATATATATATATATATATATATATATATATATATATATATATATATAATTCAGTGAGAATAAAACACTCAACATTAATAAATTCAATGAGAATAAAACACTCTATGAAGGTTTGAGTGTTGTAAACACTAGGGTTTCTTTGTTGTGTTGCCTATGGTTTGTGCCGCAAGAGGGGAGTAAACCCCCTCCTACATGAATGTTGTGACTACTAATAGTAATTCAACTTGCATGGTAATGTTGAAAATGCAACAAGATGATGGAGCTTAGTGAAATGAAGTCGCCTTCACTAAGTGGGCCCGCAGGCTATTTTTGGCGCAAAGTCTATTTTTAGACTATGTCTATTTTTAGACATATGGATCATGGTCTATGAGTTGCAGGATGATATTTATGGATGATTGGTTGATTTGGTAAAAATAGATGGACCTCTATTTTTAGACATTGGGCGGTTTCTATTTTTAGACTGCCGGGCTAAAAATAGAATAGTCAAATATTATTAACCCTTAATAATATTTAGACTATAAACATTATATTATCCTCTTGGAGCACTTCAGTTTGATGCTTGGATGTAGCACATGCAGCTGACAGAAGGAAATACGCTTTTCCTATGGGTTAGTTGAGCTATTGCATGGTTGACTTCAGTTAGAACTCATGTGGCAGAGTTTGGTGGAGTTGATGAGACAGTTGGTGGAGTTGTGTTCGGTTTAACTTAGTTGAAATAGTTGTATCTAATTTAACTGGAAAATACACTAGTGATGAGTGGTTTGAATTAATTATTAATTAATTCACTAATTATTAACTCATAAATCAACTAAAGAACACATCAGTTAACTGCAATGCATGGACAGTTTAATGGAGACCAGTGTTAGAGGTGGGTGAAAGGGTGAGTCTACTATCAGTTGTGACTATGGCTGTGCATGAGATTTGCACACACATTGATTGAGATTGCCAATGAGGATTGCGCAGTACAAGCCAGGTGGATTCGAACTTGGATCTCATCATTATTCATCTTGGATTGCGCAGTAGAGGCAGGCAGACTTGTGGAGGAGATTTGAACCTGTGACTTGTTCATCTTCCGTGCTAGTTTGTGTGTAGCATGTGAGATAGTGCTGAGAGTTGTGAGAGCTTTGTGCTATGTATTGTTACATGTTCTCTATCATTATAATATACAGATAGTTGGGGGTTTTTAGCTATTAGCTTTCCCCATTACATACTGTGTTATATGTGTGCTTGATTATGTTTTAATGTGCGCATGCGACTGCTTCTATTTCCGCAAATTGATGATCAATTGTAGAAGAGGTTATGTATTATGCATGAAGCTTAAATAGTGTGTAATCAGGATAATCTCGGTGAATAATTCAGATATTATTCAAATTTCTACATGGTATCAGAGCGAAATTGATCATCGGATCTATTACAGTGATTACAATTTATTTCGGTAGACAGAGTCTGTAAGCGGGCCAGGTAGCCTCTGGATCCATCCTTTCTTTGAAAGGTGATATATCCAGTAAATGCCCCTACAGTCGATCTCTGTGCTAGAAATAATTTTTTCTCACATTAGATCGGAAGCGGTTGAGTTTTGAGCTGGTGGAATTCGAATTTGCAGCAGAATTTGGAATTCGAATTTGCAGCAGTTTTCTTGGTGTCGAAGTCAAAATGTCTTTCAATGGATTGCGACTGGAGTATGCCCTTGAGGGCAGCTCGAATTATGTTTCATGGAAGGACAGGATGGAGGCGGTATTAGATGATAACGGGCTGAAGGAGTTCATAGATGCTGAGGTCCCAAAGCCTACTGATGCTGCTCAAGTTGAGGCTTGGAAAAAGAAGATGGAAAAATGTCGAAGGATTATGTTGGAGGGCATGAAGGATCACGTTGTATCTAGCCTGCATGGAAAAAATTATCCATACTTGATGTGGAAAGCGTTGACAGATTTATTCCAAAGCAAGAGTGACCAGAGGAAGTTGGCGCTCAAGGATAAACTCGGAAACATAAAGATGGAGAAAGGCGACAGTATACCCAAGTACCTCACGAAGTTCACCCAATGCAGGGATGAGCTGGGAAGTGTGGGGGTGACTGTAGATGAGGAGGACTTGGTGGACTTGGCTCTCCTTGGTCTTCTGAAGAGTTGGAATTCCTATCAGGCCTCTATCAATGGTCGGGAGAAATTTCCAGGATGGGAGCGACTTTGGTCGGATCTCATGCAAGAGGAGATAAGGCGGAGTACCAGGGACGGACCTTCATCAAAGGCATCTAATGAAGAAAATTGCGCTTTGGCTGCCAAAGAAAAGAAGGGGAAGAGCAAGAAATCTTCTCATTCCGGTGCAAAAGGCAAGAAGTAGGACATGTCCAAGGTGAAGTGCTTTCACTGTCACCAGCACGGACATTATGCCACAAATTGTCCGCATAAGAAGAAAAATAAGCATGTTGCTGGATCTGCAGCGGGAGAGGCCTTAGCCTCGCAGTTTGAGCTGGATTTTTCACTGATCGCATGCTTGGTATCAAGTGTGATGGGTTCAGTTTGGTTCTTGGACAGTGGTGCGTCTTTTCACATGACAGGAGATCGAGATTTGTTTTCAGATATGGATGAGAAAGATCTTGGAGTGCACATCGAGATGGGCGATGATGGTAGATACAGTGCGACCGGTATCAGTACCATTTCCTTTGAGAGGGAGTCTGGTAAACCCTTCGTATTGAAGGAAGTGATGCATGTTCCGGGATTGAAGAAGAATCTGATCTCTGTGGCGATGTTAGAAGACAAGGGGTATGATGTTGTCTTCAGCGAGGGAAAGGCTTTCCTGCGCAGTAAGACAACTGGAGAAACCCGGAAGATAGGGGTTCGAGTCAAGAACCTTTATCAATTGCAAGTAGATGGTTGCGCAGCAATGGCATGCAAGGCAGAAGGAGTGGTGAGCCGGGATGATGGCGAGCTGTGGCACCGGAGATTGGGCCACCTTCACCATGGAGCTTTGAAGATACTGCAGCAGATTTCTACTAGGCTTCCTAAGGGCACTCTTGCGCAGTCAGATCAGTGCAAGGGGTGTACCTTGGGAAAATTTGTGAAAGCCACCTTTCATGAGAAGGATAGTCGCGCCACGACGATCCTTGAGAGAATTCACACATACGTGTGTGGACCTTTCTCAGTAGCTTCGACAGCAAAGCACAGGTATTATGTGATATTTGTTGATGATTTTTCTCGTAAGTGCTGGATCTTCTTCATGCAGAAGAAGAGCGAGACATACTCAAAGTTATGTGAGTTCAAGGCACTGGTTGAGAAAGAATCGGGGAAGCAGGTGAAGGCTCTTAGGAGCAACAATGGTGGTGAATTCATCTCTGGTGAATTCAAGGACTTTTGCAGCGCAGAAGGAATTCGAAGAGAGCTCATAGCACCTCATAACCCACAGCAGAACGGGGTTGCTGAGCGGAAGAACAGAACGATCGTGGGTGCTGCACGGGCAATGTTGCATGATCAGGGCCTACCCATTCACTTGTGGGCGGAGGCATGCAATACTGCAGTATATGTGCAGAACCGTTGTCCTCACAAGATACTTGGCATGAGTACACCCGAGGAGGCGTTTTCTGGTAAGAGGCCTGATATTTCCCATTTGAGGATTTTTGGTTCACCTGTCTACATTCATGTGACAAAGGATGCCAGGAAGAAGCTGGAGCCGACCGCAGAGGTTGGGATATTTGTGGGGTACACTGATACGCCCCACAACTATCGTGTGTATTTTCCAGACAGTCGCAAGACTGTTGTGCGACGGGATATCAAATTTCAGGAGGAGAAAGCCATGCAGTGTTCGCTTGAGAGGGAGCCACACTTGCATGCAGATGAAGAGCTATTAGTTCCTAAGGATGAGCTTCCGGATGTGGATCAGCCACAAGAGGAATTTCATGGAGTGGAAGAGACCACTCATGCAGCGCCAACCATCAGAGGGCGCAAGCGCACTACAGAAGCTGAGCGACTGGCTCGAGATGCAGAGAAGGTTGTAGGACCACCTACAACACAGTGCAGATAGAGGCAGTCACCGGATCGGTACACTGGATACATGGCTCTTGTGAGTCAATGTGTTGTGACGGAGCCATCCTCTTTTGAGGAAGCTGTGGAGGAACCCGCATGGGTAGATGCCATGATCGAAGAATATGATTCGATCGTCAGAAACAGTGCATGGGAGATTGTCCCAAGACCGGAGGGGAAATCGGTGGTGGGTTCGCGATGGATCTACAAAGTGAAGCAGGCGGCTGACGGGAGTGTGGAGAAGTACAAGGCGAGATTTGTCGCCCGTGGCTTCTCACAGATCGAGGGGATCGATTATGAGGAGACCTTTGCACCTGTCGCAAGGTACTCTTCCATACGGATGATCCTAGCTCTCTCAGCGCAGATGGGGTGGCACATCCATCAGATGGATGTGAAGACTGCGTTCCTCAACGGAGTCATTGAGGAGGAGGTGTACATAGAGCGGCCCGAAGGTTTCGAGATCTTTAGCAGTGAGTCGCATGTGTGCAGACTCAAGAGAGCACTGTATGGGTTGAAACAAGCACCTCGTGCTTGGTACACACGGATAGACAGTTATTTCACCGGACTTGGATTCTCCAAGAGTGAGGTGGATCCTAACCTGTACCAGATTGTGGTGGAGGGGAAGTTGTTGATCATTGTACTGTATGTAGATGATCTGATTTTGACGGGTGATGAGTTGTTGATACTTTCATGCAAGGAGGATCTTGCTAGAGAGTTTGAGATGAAGGACTTGGGCCTCCTTCATTATTTTCTGGGATTGGAAATTTGGCAGCGCAGTGATGGACTATTTGTTTCTCAGGGTAAGTATGCCCGGGAGATACTGGAGAAGTTCAACATGCATGGCTGCAAGCCTGTTGATACTCCTCTTCCTGGAGGTTGGAGGAAGGAGGATGCTACTTCGGCGAAGGTAGTGGATGCCACTGTTTATCGACAGTTGGTGGGGTCGCTTATGTATCTGGTCAATACACGACCCGATATATGCTATGCTGTTAACCAGCTTTCACAAGCTATGGTTAATCCAACCAAGCTCTTCTGGAAGGCAGGCAAGCATGTATTGCGTTATCTTAGAGGCACATTGGGATATGGATTGTGGTACAGACAGGAGGATGAGGTGAAGCTATGTGGCTTCACGGATGCAGATTGGGCAGGGAGCCCAACGGACAGAAAGAGCACATCTGGAGGGATCTTCAGTATCGGGTCGATAGTAGTTTCTTGGTACAGCAGGAAGCAGAGATCCGTGGCACTCAGTTCAGCAGAGGCTGAGTATATGGCAGCAAGCTTGGCTGCATGCGAGGCCATATGGATGAGGAAGATTCTGGTCGGGTTGTTCGGGTCACACTTGGAGCCTACTGTGATTTATTGTGATAACCAGAGTTGCATTAAACTCTCGGCTAATCCATTATTTCATGATATATCCAAACACATCGACATCAGGTACCATCATATCAGAGATTGTGTGCAGCGGAGAATCATGTTACTTTCATATATTCCCACGGAGGATCAGGATGTTGATATCTTGACAAAGGCGCTCACCAGGAGCAAATTCGAATACCACAGAGGCAGGATAGGGGTTGCAGATAATCCATATCTTGTTGAGAGGGAGTGTTGAAAATGCAACAAGATGATGGAGCTTAGTGAAAAGAAGTCGCCTTCACTAAGTGGGCCCGCAGGCTATTTTTGGCGCAAAGTCTATTTTTAGACTATGTCTATTTTTAAACATATGGATCATGGTCTATGAGTTGCAGGATGCTATTTATGGATGATTGGTCGAGTTGGTAAAAATAGATGGACATCTATTTTTAGA
Organism: Pinus albicaulis; assembly: GCA_034641835.2. NCBI lineage: Eukaryota > Viridiplantae > Streptophyta > Pinopsida > Pinales > Pinaceae > Pinus > Pinus albicaulis. Next base: position 1,228,461,891 of record CM076580.1, read on the forward strand.
CATTGGGCGATTTCTATTTTTATATTGTCGAGCTAAAAATAGAACAGTCAAATATTATTAACCCTTAATAATATTTAGACTATAAACATTATCTTATCCTCTTGGAGCACTTCAGTTTGATGCTTGGATGTGGCACATGCAGCTGACAGAAGGAAATACGCTTTTCCTAAGGGTTAATTGAGCTATTGCATGGTTGACTTCAGTTAGAACTCATGTGGCAGAGTTTGGTGGAGTTGATGAGACAGTTGGTGGAGTTGTGTTCGGTTTAACTTAGTTGAACTAGTTGTATTTAGTTTAACTAGAAAATACACTAGTGATGAGTGGTGTGAATTAATTATTAATTAATTCACTAATTATTAACTCATAAATCAACTAAAGAACACATCAGTTAACTGCAATGCATGGACAGTTCAGTGGAGACCAGTGTTAGAGGTGGGTGAAAGGGTGAGTCTACTATCAGTTGTGACTATAGCTGTGCATGAGATTTGTACACACATTGATTGAGATTGCCAATGAGGATTGCGCAGTACAAGCGAGTGGATTGAACACAGGTCTACGTATTGTTCATCTTAGATTACCTGGTAGGCAGGCAGACTTATGGAGGAGATTTGAACCTGTGACTTGTTCAGATCTGAGCTAGTTTGTGTGTAGCATGTGAGATAGTGCTGAGAGCTGTGAGAGCTTTGTGCTATGTATTGTTACATGTTCTCTATCATTATAATATACAGATAGTTGGGGGTTTTCAGCTGTATGCTTTCCCCATTACATAATGTGTTATATGTGTGCTTGATTATGTTTTAATGTGCGCATGCGACTGCTTCTATTTCCGCAAATTGATGATCAATTGTAGAAGAGGTTATGTATTATGCATGAAGCTTAAATAGTGTGTAATCAGGATAATCTCGGTGAATAATTCAACTATTATTCAAATTTCTACAGGTAAGAGTTTATGTGCACTCATGAACAGGAGTTCATAAAGTTTGCTCAAAATTCAAAGTTAAAAGGTTGGGTTGAAACCAGGATGGTTGCTAGTTCTCGTCTTCCCGATTCGCTTGTCGCGAACAGTTTGAAAAACCGATGTTGTATGAGGAACGATCGACTAAAGACATAAATACTTAGAAGAATTTCGAGAGAGGAATGGATGATCATGACTAAATCGCAGATATAAGCGCGAAAGATGAATGGTTGTGATGACTTCCCAAGTCTGATATAATGATATGCGATGAATTGGAGAAGACAGGTGTGAGCCATTGGATCATGTAGCATATCAACGGTGGATGATGAATCACAATTTTACATTTCGCAAACAATAGAAAATATCGTTAAGAGTTTGCATGGTATTTTAAATGGGTTGCGATGTGATGCGAGAAGGACGAAGGAGGCGATGTGACGAGGGGGTGTTTTGGGTTATTTTCATTCTATTATAAAGAGCGTCATTTGATCGCTTCATGTATGTATGTTATTTAACTCTGAATTGTATTCCATTGTGTTCCGGTCAAGCCACTAAATGGTTGGGGGTGCGCATGTGGCCACCACCCTAACCGTGACGTTTAATGTGCGGCTTGATAGGTGGAGCGGATAGGGGCGTGCCAAATTTGGCGGTCAGCCCTAATTTAACTCCAGTTAACTGGAGTTCTCCCCATTTAGCAGAGTTTTCCTATGAGATGTTGGGTAAAAGTGTAGGAGGCTCAATTTTCGACCATTCTGAGTGAATGAAGAGTCATTCTTGACTAATTGGAGCATTCTGAAGCCATTGGTGCAGAGAAAAATACCATTAGAGCACTGTAACTACATGTAATAACAAAATTTTGAGCATAATGAAAGATGGACAAGCCATTGGGAGCTAGACCAACAGTTGTAGCCCAGGAGAGGTGAACTGCTTCATCATGCCTGCTATGTAAACTTCATGTGGTGACTTATTTATCTATTTTACACTGTTGTTCAGTGTTATTTATGCTTATTTTATGATTCTAATTCAGTAAAGTTCATCTATAATTCATGGAAAAACTCCTTAATCCTTATGCAAACTAATGAACCAATTATGCACATGTTTTTAAAAACTGAAAGACACTTAGCACAACAAAACTAATACAGTCATTTCAGATCAAATGGCATCAGAGCTAGAGTTTTTCTCTGGTGTTGTTTAGTGCAAATAATTGTTTAACTATTTGCAAGTTTTAGATGCTTATAAGGCTCAAGCTCAAAAGGGGATAAGACAAACTGGTGGAAGCAGGAGGGTCTCAAAAGGAGCCGAAACAAAGGAGAGCAAGATTGCCACAATCTCCACCACCTAGTTCACCTCCTAAAGAATCCGAAGTTCCATTAAACATGCCTCATGAGGAAGGAGAAATTCATGACGAAGTTGACCCTAAGGAAGAAGAAAGAGTGTTTAGGGAAGCATTTCTTGACATGACTGAGATGGTTAGAATTCTTTATCAAGGAAGGAATGAGAGACTGGAAGGAGAAGGATCTAAACTCCAAAAGGAAGGACACGGATCTTTAGGAGGTCAACATGATGAAGACAAGTCAAATAAGGGAAATGGAGGAAATGGATGCAATGGAGAGCCATCATCTTCACCCTCATCATCATCAGCAGCAGCTTCTATCTCTTCTTCTATACATTAGCCACACAATTCCAAGAGCACTAGTAAATCTCCTTTATTAAAACTTGATGTTAAGTTCGAATTTCCAATGTTTAATGGTGAAGTAAATGTGGACAAGCTAGATAATTGGATTCGACAATTAGAGGTCTATTTAAGAATACAAAACCTTCAAGATAATGATACAAAAATTCAATTAGCTTCTTTGAGAATGGAAGATGCAGCACTTGTTTGTTGGGAAGCCAAGACACAGGAGGAAATCAAGAAACATGGTAAGATTATTCTATCATGGTCAAATTTTATTGCTGCTATTAAACGACAATTTTATCCATTAGCTCATATGCAAAAAGACATCATGAACTGGGAGAACTTTAGGCAGTTAAAGGTACAAAATGTGCAAGAATACACGTAGGAAATTAGGAGAAGAGCTCTTTTAGTAGGGGTGGATTTGCAGAGCCAAGACACTTTGATAAAGTACATAGGAGGCTTACATAGCTACCTAAAACATACTATTCTCATGTTTAACCCCACCAGTCTAGATGAAGTTTGTGTTCAAGCTACACATCTAGAAGCTAGAGGGAAGAACGTTCCTGAAGAGGGTAGGAAGAAACCTTTTAAGGGTAAAGCCAAGGAAAACACCCCAAAAGGTAAAAACTAAAATAATGCATCTGTTAAGAAAGAGGGAGAAAAAGTGATTTGTAAACATTGTTCAAAATAAGGCCATGATGAAACTCATTGTTGGAAATTACATCCAAAATTGAGGCAAAAGAAACCCAATAGCAAAAGGAAACAGAAAACTACTGCTACAACTCAACATGACTTAGGGTCTGATTGAGGTGATGAGACTAAAATTACAGCCATGGGATTGAAGAACATGAAGGGAAAATAAATTGAAACTAAAACCAGTACCAGTACATCAAACTGTCACATAAACACTCCAAATGAAGAAGAAAGAATAGAACGGTTTCATGCGAGGGTCATATCCAAGCATACCAAGATTGACACATTGTTTGACAGTGGGTCACAAGCAAACTTAATCTCTTAATACTTGGTCAGAAAGCTTAACCTTGAGACCATACCACATCCAAAACCATATCCATTGGGTTGGATTTGTAAGGATTCAAATCTACACGTTACAAGGAAATGTATATTGAGGTTTGTAATCACTGCAAGCTTTGTTGACACAGTTGAATTAGATGTGGTTCCGCTTGACATAACTAGTATTGTATTAGGGAGTCCTTAGTTGTATGACAGGAAAGCGATCTTCTATCGCAATGAGAACAAGTATCATTTATTCAAATATGGCAAGGAGTTCATTGTTAGATCACACCGCAAGAAGACAAACATTGCTTTGGTAAATGCTGGACAGGTAAAGAGGCTGGTAAATTCAAGTAAGAATTTTGTTCTTCTTATGATTCAGCCCAAAGCTAATATTAATCATGAATATTTTGAGGGATGTGATCCTAAGTTGAAATTAGAATTATATGATGTGGTTAATGGGAATCATGAGACGTTTCGGGAGCCAACAGGATTGCCTCCAAAAGGGAAATTCAACATGAGATTAAGTTGCAGTAGGATTGTTCTCTTCCCAACATCGGTATCTATCGCATGTCAGTAATGGAGAATGTTGAAATAAAGAGGCAAATCAAAGAGATGTTGGATAAAGTTATCATAATTCCAAGCACCTCGCCATGCGGTTCACCCATAGTCTTGATGCCAAAGAAAGATGGGACTTGGCGCATGTGTGTAGATTTTCGAGCTTTGAACAAAATTACGGTAAAAAATCGTTACCCACTCCCAAGAATAAATGATTTACTTGATCAGCTGAAATAAGAATTTTTTTTCACTAATTTAGATTTACGAAGTGGATATCATCAAGTAATAATTGCAGAAAGCGATATACGAAAACTGCATTCAAAACCAAACAAGGACTCTTTGAGTGGCTAGTTATTCCTTTTGGTTTATGTAATGCACCAACAACTTTTATGCGGGCTATGGATAATGTTTTGCAACCATTCCTTGATGACTTTGTTATTGTCTACTTTGATGACATTTTTATTTTCAGCAAAATAAGAGAAGATCATGTCTTTCATGTAAATAGTGCTTGATATTTTGAAGAAAGAGAAATTGTTTCTTAAAATGTCAAAATGTGAGTTTGGAAAGACTTCTTTGGTCTATTTGGGACATATTGTAGGAGGATGAGAATTTAGGATTGATCCTTCTAAAGTGGAGGCCATTGTGAATTGGCCCACACCCAAAACAATTACCGAGGTAAGAATTTTCTTATGTGAAGCTCAATATTGGAGGAAATTTATTGCTAATTTTCTTCCATCGCAGCTCCTATGCATGCAGTGAAAAGTGTGAAGAAAGGCTTCCAATGGGGAGGCAAACAACAACAATATTTCGAAGCTTTAAAAGACAAGATCAGTTCAGATCTAGTCCTTGCACTACCAAATTTGAGATAGCCATTCGAGATACAAACCAATGCTAGTGACTATGCCATGGGCGCAGTCCTTTTGCAGCATGGTAAGCCTATCGCCTTTCAGTTTGAAACTTTTAATGGTGTTGTGACTAATTATCCTACATATGACAAAGAACTGTATGCGTTGGTACAAAGTTTCAAGAAGTGGAAACACTACTTGATGGGTAAAGAGACTATTGTACACACCGATCACCAACCATTACTGTACTTTCAATCGCAAACAAAATTGTAACAATCAAGACATTTCAGGTGGATGGGATTTCTTCAACAATTTCACTTGGTTATAAGGTAAAAAAGGCATATTCAATAAAGTTGCATATATTATTTCGAGACCAATCATTAGTGCTTCTACTTTACTCAAAAATGATTATGTTGTACATGAGAGTTACATATAACAATATGCACATGACGTTGATTTCAAAGATGTGTATGCTAGTTCGAGTGAAGGGAATCAAGTTGAAGAAAGAGATTATCACATGCATAACAATTTGTTGTTTCATTTTGGAAAGCTATGTATTCCACAAGGAAAGAGGCTAAGTGTCATGAGAGAAGCTCATTCTTCTCTTATTGTTGGACACTTTGGGGTAAGAAAAACAATGGCGCATCTACAAAGGTATTGTTATTGGGCTCGCATGATAGATAGTGTGTCACGTTTTATAAGAGGTTGTTATATCTATGCAATAAGTAAGCCTATTAATAGGAATATTAGATTGTACACACCACTACCAGTACCATCAAGGCCATGGGAGAGCGTATCCATGGACTTTGTTGGAGATCTACTTATGTCAAGAAAGCAACATGATTATCTTTTTGTAGTTGTGGATAGATTCAGTAAAATGTGTATACTTATGCCATGTAAGAAGACCATTACTGTTGAACATACCACTGAACTTTATTTTCAAAATGTTTGGGTTCATTTTGGATTGCCCACTTCTATTGTTAGTGACAGGGATTCCAGGTTCATTGGGAATTTATGGTCAAACCTATGGAGAATAATGGACACAAAATTGAAAAAGAGTACCGTTTTTCATCCACAAACAAATGGACAAACTGAAGTGGTGAACATAACAGTTGTGCATATATTGAGAGGACATTGCAACAAACATCCTAAGTTGTGGGATGAGCAATTGCATTACATTCAGCACGTTTACAACCGGGCAAAGCACTCTTCAACACAAACCTCACCTTTCGAAGCATGCTTTGGGTATTTGCCAAAATCGCCATTAGACTTCATCTTTGGGAAGGATGTTGCAATTGATGGCCATAGTGATATTGATAAGGCTCAAAATATCATTGAGAAAATTCAGATGATACATCAACAAGTTCAAGAAAATCTTGAAAAAAGTCAAAGCAAATACAAAGAGAGGCATGACAAACACTGAGTTGATCATAAGTTTCAAGAGGGAGATGAGGTATGGTTGCACATTAGCAAAGGAAGGATGCAAGGGGAAGGTAAAAAACTCAAACCCATTCCTATGGTCCTTTCAAGATCATAAAATAATTTGGTAATAATGCATTCCAACTTGATTTGCCTTCTTACATGCAAATGTATTCAATTGTTAATGTTGAAAACTTACGCTTGTATGAGCCTCCTTTCATCGATGCTCAAGGAAGTGATGTTCAGCTACCTTATATTGAAGATTTTTTGCTAGAATTTCTAGATGAGCTAAAATAAGATATAATTCTTGACAGGAGGACAAGAGCATCAAAAAGGGGAAGCATTGAATACCTTCGATTTGGGCTCAAAAGAACTAAACAAAGCAAGGAAAAATGGATGGAGATTGAAAAGGTGAGGAAGTTGTACCCTCATCTACTGAACAGGTAATCAAGTCTTTTGGGGTCCAAAAGCTTCCCAATGGGAAGGAATGATCAGGAGTTCATAATTTTTTCTCAAAATTCAAAGTTACAAGATTGGGTTGAAACTAGGATGGTTGCGTAGTTATCGTCTTCGTGATTCTAGCGCCGTGAAAGGTTCGAAAAACCGATGTCGTATGAGGAGAAATCGACTAAAGATATAAATACTTAGAAGAATTCTGAGAGAGGAATAGATGGTTGCGATTAAATCACAGATCTAAGGGCAAAAGATGAACGATCGTGATGACTTCGCAAGTCTGACAGAATGATGTGCGATGAATTGGAGAAGACAGACGTGAGTCATTGGATCATGTAGCGGATCAACGGTGGATGATGAATTGCGATTTCACATTTTGTAAATAATAGTGGATACCATTAAGAGTTCGCACGGTATGTTAAATGGGTTGCGATGCGATGCGAGAAGGACAAAGGATGTGATGTGATGAGGGAGAACCATGTGTTGACTTTGCACAATAGCTCACTTCGTAAGTTTTGTGGTTTAGCGAATTCGCAAATAGTTAAAAGTTGCAGGCATGCGATTACGATCGCTTGCGATCAGTTCGAAATATGGTGGGTCCCTCCAGCAAGAAGTCTGTGTGTATGTAACGTGTTTTGGGTTATTTTCATTCTATTATAAAGAGTGTTGTTTTGTGGCTTCACATATGTATGTTATTTAACTCTGAATTGTATTCTGATGTGTTCCAGTCAAGCCACTTAACCGTTGGGGGTGCGCATGTGGCCACCACAGTAAATATAATGTTTAATGCACAGCTTAATAGGTGGAGCGGATAGGGGCACACCAAATTTGGCGGTCAGCCTAATTTAACTCCAGTTAACTGGAGTTCTTCCCATTTAGCATATTTTTCCTAGGAGATATTGGGTAAAAGTGTAGGAGGCTCAATTTTCGACCATTCTAAGTGAATGAAGAGTCATTCTTGACTAATTGGAGCATTCTGAAGCCATTGGTGTAGAGAAAACAACCATTAGATCATTTTAACTACATTTAATAGCAAATTTTGAGCATAATGAAAGATGGACAAGCCATCGGGAGCTGGACCATCAGATGTAGCCTAGGAGGGGTGAACTGCTTCATCATGCCTACTGTGTAAACTTCATGTATTTACTTATTTATCTATTTTACACTATTTTTTAGTGTTATTTATGCTTATTTTATGCTTCTAATTCACTAAAGTTCATCTATAATTCATGGAAAAACTCCTTAATCCTTATGCAAACTAATGAGCCAATTATGCACATGTTTTTAAAAACTGAAAGACACTTAGCACAGAAAAACTAATACCGTAATTTCATATCAACTCATCTCATCACTCACGAGCTACGAAGAACTCAAAGGTAGAGGGAAAGGAGCCTTATTTCTTAGAGAAGCTACCAATCGAGGCATGCTAGTAAATTAGCACTCAAGGATGTTTCCTTCCAAAGGTAGTGCATGATATGAAATATGAAGTTAAATATAATAGAATTGGAAAATATGCAGGTTCATGCATGCATTTGCAAGTTAATATGTCTGGGGCCATTGGGAAAGCTTAATATAGTGAATCCAAAACAAGTGGAAGCCAAAAAGACAATTCGATATGAAGTTAGGAGAAAGTCTAGAGGATAGAACAAAATTTTCTAAGAATGGGCCCTATTTTTTTAACTATATATGGATTTACATTTGCTTTTGGAAGTATCAATTTAGCCCAACAAGGGAACATTTTCTTCCAACCCCAGTATGGGTTTTCCTCTTCTCTCTTTTGAAAGCATTCTTGGAGGAGGAAACCCTGGAGAGAATAGGAAATGGCCTAACTCAAATTGTCAAAGTGTCTAAAGCAAAGAGGAAAGGTATATATACTTCCTATACTAGGATATGTGTTTACATGAACATTTTTTATTTGTCTCCTCTTCCTATTGACATTTCTTACTATGCTACAGTATGGAAGTAATCCATGGAATATAAACCTATCCCATTTAGATGTAGAAGATGTATGAGGATGGTCACCTCTTTCAAGATTTCCATATTTTTCCATGAGAACCTCCCCCTATGTAGCCTACTCTAAAGTATTTTTATGGCTTGGAAAGACCACATGGAAGAAGGAGAAATCCTTGGTCTCAACCAATAGTGAATTATAGGGTTATCCTAAAAACCCAGATAACACTTTTGAATTTTTTGATTCTCTAGAATATCCCCCTTATTAATATGCACATCATGAGGCTTCAAAAACTTACAAAGAATATTAAGGCTTAATATGTAGAAAATCAAACAACGGGATTCAATATAATCTTATAATGTACTAAAACAAGATACTGAATCCTTCTACAATTTGCAAAAACAAAACACGATCACACAATCACATAAACAAGTAAGGGAAAGAAACAATCAATCGCACAACACAATATGTATCTAGGGAAAGAACGTTGCCTAAAGCCCCACTATATGTATATTGTATAAAGTAAAGGATCATGAAAAAATACAATGCTTTCTCTCACAAGAGAACTCTTGCACTCTGCCAACTGTCTCACACTGATCTAGGAAAAATAAAACAAATACTTAGCTGATTCTCTTCCTTTGTTCAGCCTGCCTTGCTCACACATTTCTTAAGGAATTAAATCCCTATTAAATAGGGAAATACATTTCCTTGATTGTGCAATCCTTCCTAAGCCTCCAATTGACTCTATAACTGACTTGTACAATTTTCTAATTATAAAACTCATAGTTATCTTCCATTTAACCTTTGTCTCAACTGGGTCTTCCTCATAACTGACATGCAACAGCTATTTATAGTGAATTATTAGTTAAATTATTGATCACTCATTATGAATTAGATCATATTTAATTCAGTGGACCTGTCCTTGGCTCATCACTCAGTTAGAACTAGTCAAATTGATTTTAACTCAATTAATTGAGTTAACTAATTACAACTCACGCATAACTGCAACTGGACCCCCTTAAATCATGGAATCACTCTACATGCATCCTCTTAGACCCTCGACTCGAATTTCCTAAGCTAACTCATTCATTCTGACTTATTTAACTAATACAAGTTGTTATGAGTTGAAATTACAATTCCTCTTCCAATTTAATTTAAGGGAAAAATAAATCAGAAGCCCCACTTTCGGGTGCCATTTCAACACTCCCTCTCAACAAGAAAGGGTTTACCTGCTACCCTGATCTTGTCTCTGTGTAATTTGAATTTTCTTCTTGCTAGCGCCTTCGTCAAGATGTATGCATCATGCTCCTCTGTGGGAATGTACTCTAATGACATAATCCTCCTTTGAAGACAATCTCTAAGATGGTGATACCAGATATCAATATGCTTGGACCTATCATGGAATAATGGATTAAATGAGAGTTTGATGAAACTCTGGTTATCACAATGTATCACTGTCGGATCCATATGTTGACCAAACAAACCAAAAATTATATTCCTCATCCAAATGGCCTCGCATGCTGCCTGACTGGCCACCGTGTACTCTGCCTCTACTGAACTGAGTGGAACTGATCTCTGTTTCATACTGTACCAAGAAACTGTTGTTGATCCTATGTTGAAGATTCCTCTTGATGTTCTCTTCTGGTCTGATGGACTCCCTGCCCAATCTGCATCGACCAAGCCTTGAAGCTTCATCCCCTCTTTCAATTTGTACCATAATCCACACTCTGTAGTGCCCTTGAAATATCTCAACACATGCTTCCCTGCCTCGCAAAAGAGCTTGGTCAGATTAACCATAGCTTGGCTTATTTGGTTAACTACGTAGCATATGTTGGGCCGTGTGCTCACCAAATACATGAGTGAACCCACAAGCTTCCTGTAAACAATACCATCCACTACTTCGCCCGAAGTAGCATCATCCCTCCTCCAGTTTCCTGCAAGAGGAGTCTCCATGGGTTTGCTTCCCTCCATGTGGAACTTCCTCAGAATATCCTTGGCATACTTGCCCTGAGATACAAATATCTCCCCATCCCTTTTCCATATTTCTAATCCAACGAAATAGTGTAAGAGCCCCATGTCCTTCATCTCGAATTCTCTTGCAAGATCATCTTTATAATATTTTATGATCCGCTCATCACCTATCAGTATCAGATCGTCAACATAAAGTACAATAATCAAAAGCTTATCATCAACCACAATATGATATAGGTTCACATCCACTTCAATCTTGGTGAAGCTCAACCAGATGAAATGGTTGTCAATCTTGGTGTACCAAGCACAAGGTGCTTGCTTCAGCCCATACAATGCTCTCTTTATATGTTTTAACCCTGTACATAAATTATCTACAAATGAATTATCAAAAACAAAAAATAAAAAATAGCAAGAGCATAAAACATAAAACAAATATACACAGATATTTTCCCTTGGATCCCAAACTAGGACTACCAGCTTGATTTTTCATTATATTTGTTTTAGTGTTACAACACACACACACACATATATATACATGCTAAAACATTCATAAACCCCAATCAATTAACCCTAGATTAGAACATAGCCATATTTCCTTGATCGAATCTACAAAAATACCATGAGCCGAAAACCATCATGATTAAAACCATGTGCAAACCCATGCACAAAACCATAGGTGGGTCTGCCCACCTAAATTAGGGTCAAAAAAAAATTCCTGGGGCAGTGCCCCAGACCCCATGCAAACCCCTGCTTCGCGGCTGCTTCTAATCGTGGAAAGAATATAACACACACCCAACAATCTTGAATCTACACACATGTGACTCCCTATCTAAGGTACCAAAGCCTTCTGGTTGCTCAATGTACACTTCTTCCTCAATAAATCCATTGAGAAAGGTTGTATTTACATCCATTTGATGTATCTGTCATCCCATCTATGCTAAGAGTGCAAGGATGGATCTAATAGATGAGTGCCTTGCGACTGGTGCAAAAGTCTCATCATAGTCAATCCCCTCCACCTAAGAGAACCCTTTGGCCACAAATCTAGCCTTGTGTTTATCCACACTCCCATATGTTGCCTACTTCACCTTGCAGACCCATTTTAATCCTACAAATGACTTTCCCACTGGTCTTGGGACAACTTCCCATGCACTGTTCCTTATAATGAAGTCATACTCCTGAACCATGGCATCAACCCACATTGGTTGTTGCACTGCTTCCTCAAAATAGGATGGTTTTATATCACTACCTTCGCTCATAAGAGCCATGTATCCATTGTACCACTCGCATCTAGCAATAATTTTTCAACCTCTCTGGTGTTCTTCCTTCCATCTCTGGTGGATGGCTCTGCATGAGTGGTTTCTCCCACTCTCTGTTCCTCTGCTTGTGTTTGCTCCACATCCCGAGGTTCATCTTTTGGAGATAAGAGCTCCTCAACTGCATGCAACTCAAGCTCCCTCTCAAGGGACAATCGCATGGCATTGTCTTCATCAAACTTCACATCTCTTCTAACCATTGTCATCCAATGTGTTGGCAAGTACACCCGATATTTGTGAGGTGTATCAGTGTACCCCACAAATATCCCCAACTCTGCTGTTGGCTCTAGCTTCTTCCTGGAATATTTGGTCACATGGAAATAGATATATGAACCAAAAATTTTAAAATATGAAACATCTGATTTCTTACCTAAAAAAGCCTCCTCTAGTATACTCATCCCAAGTATCTGATGAGGACTTATATTCTACACGAATATTGTTGTATTGCATGCTTCCATCTACATATGTAACATAGCTCGTGATGATCCCATAATAGCTATGTTCTTTCTTTCAGCAACCCCATTCTACTATGGGTTATGAGATGCAATCAATTCTCTTCAAATTAATTCTGAGGCACATAAGTTCTTGAATTCATTAGAGATGTATTCTCCACCATTGTCACTCCTCAGAGCCTTCCCCTTCTTCCCTATATCTTTCTCGATAAGTTTCTTGAACTCACAAAACTCTGAGAACGTATGATCTTTCTTCTTTCTTGAAAAATCATCAACAAAAATCACATAATACATGTGCTTTGATGTGCAAGTTGTCGATAATGGCCCACACACATCTGAGTGAACTCTCTCAAGGATTTTCGCTACTCGAATTTCTTTATTGTGAAAGGTGGCCTTTGTATACTTCCCCATAGTACACCCTTTGAATGTGTCTCTCTACACAAGTGTACCCTTTGGAAGTCTTATACAAATCTATTGCATGATCCTCAAAGCCTTGTTGTGTAGATGGCCTGACCTCTTGTGCCATAACTCATCGATGTCTCAGCTTTCCACCTTCTCTACTTTACTGCTCAATGTAGCGCAGTCATCTACATCAATTTTGTAGAGGTTATTCACTTGAACCCAAATATTTTTCACCTGTCTCATGGATTTGTGACAAAGGAACTCATTTCCTTCACTGAAAATCACATCATATTCATGAACTTCCAACATAGCAACATAAACTAAATTCTTCTTTAAACTGGGTACATGCATGGCATATTTTAGTATGAGGGGTTTACCTGACTCTCTCTAGAATTAACTATACTAATCCCGGTAGCGCTATACCTCTCGTCATCACCCATCTCGATGTGCATCTAGAGATCCTTCTCCTCCAAGCTGCTGAAGAATTATTTGTTTTCACTCATGTGGAATGAGGCTCGATTATCTAAGTACCACACAAAGCCCATCACCAATGACACCATGCATGCGATGAGGGTGAAATCCAACTTGAATTTTGAAGCCAATGCTTCACCTACTGCTCCTCCTAAGGCATTCTTGTTGTTGTTCTTTTGTGGCATAATGTCCATGCTCATGACAATTGAAACATTTCACCTTTTACAAGTCTTGATTCTTGCCAACCTTGCCAATCTCAAATTTGGAATGGGATGCCTTCCCTTTTTCTTTCTTCACCTTGTGATCCAAGGCATAGTTATCCTCATCATCAGTCTTTGATGATGATCCATCTCTGGTGCTCCGCTGAATTTCTTCTTCTGACAAATCGAACCATAGTCGCTCCCAATATGGTAGCTTCTCCCTCCCATTAACAGAGTCTTGTTAGCTATTCCAGCTCTTGGGAAGGCCTAGTATATCTATAGGCTCACCATATCATCTGAGGCAATAGAGATCCCAATGATTCCAAGCTCATCTTGACATTTAGTGAACTTGGTCAAGTATTTATGGATCGTGTCGCCATTCTCCATTTTGATCTTCATAATCTTGTCTTTCAGCGTCAGCTTCCTGTGGTTGCTATTATTCTGATACAATTTTTTCAAGGCCTTCCACATTTCATATGGAGTCGCCTTCTTGTGGAGGCTCGAGACAATATGGTCTCGAGCTCCCTCTAACAATATCCTCCTCGCCTTTGCTACATTCTTCTTCCATGCATCAAGAAGTCGAGAATTTGCTGTTGCGGGCTGTGGGAAATCAATATCTATGAAAGCCTTCAGTCTGTTGTCCTCAAGCACTGACTCTGTACTATCCTTCCATGCAATATAATTCAAATTTACCTCAAGGGAATATTTGAGTCTCAAGCTATTGAAAGACATCTTGATCGGTTGTTGGATACCGAAGAATAAATATGCAAATTCAAACCTGATAAAAAAAAATTGTTCTTCTCTTTTTATTGTGATTCCTAGAGCTCTAATACCATGTATAAAATCTAACAACAATATTCAATATGATCTTATAATGTACTAAAACAAGATATTGAATCCTTCTACAATTTGCAGAAACAAAACATGATCGCACAATCACATAAACAAGTAAGGAAAGAAACAATCAATCGCACAACACAAGATGTATCTGGGGAAAGCAAGCTGCCTTAAACCATGCTATATATATATATATATATATATTGTATAAATTCAAGGATCATGAAACAATACAATCATTTCTCTCACAAGAGAACTCCTGCACTCTGCCAACTTTCTCACACTGATCTAGGAAAAATCGAACAAATACTTAGCCAATTATCTACCTCTGCCTCTACTTGGCCTACCTTTCTCACACATCCCTCGAGGAATTAATCCCTATTAAATTATAAAATCCCTTATCTTGATTGTGCAATCCTTACTAGGCCTCCAACCGACTCTATAACTGAATTGTACAATTTTCTAATATACAATTGATAATTATCTTCCCTTTAACCTATGTCTCAACTGGGTCTTCCTCATAACTAAAATGAAACAATTATTTATAGTGAATTATCAGTTAACTGGTTGATCACTCATTGTGAATTAAATGAGATTTAATTCATCAAACCTATCTCTTGCTCATCACTCAGTTAGAACTAGTTAAATTGATTTTAACTCAATTAATTGAGTTAACTAATTACAACTCATGAATAACTGCTACTAGAACCCCTTAAATCATGGAATTGGTCTAAATGCATCCTCTTAGACCCTCAACTTAGATTTTCTAAGCTAACTCATTCATTCTAACTTAGTTAACTAATACAAGTTAATATGACATGAAATTACAATTTATCTTCCAATTTAATTAAGGGAAAATTTATTCATAAGCCCCACTTTGGGGTGCCATTTCAACACGAGATCTAGTTTGGAACCATCAATAGAACATTGAAGGATTCAAGGGGAAAATAAGTAAAAACCATCGCTTAATGAAGCAATCATGACATAAGTGAAAAACGTAGCTGATTAATATGCCCTAGATGATATGGAACTCAATGATCTTTATTTGACACCATGGCATAGGCTTGGAAAGGTAAGTATCCTCAATCCATTGTGTAGCATCAAGTTCAACTACTTCATAAGGAATATCTCAAAGTAAGGAATCAAAAAGAAAACTATCGTACAAGCTCCATTTCCTCCAAACCACACTTACATATCCACACCCATCCCTTCAAATATGTCTTCAAGATGCCTAAGGAGGATAAAAAAAGGGAGGAAGAGTAACAAGTAAGTGCTCAAGGAATTAGGAGAGATATTGGTTAATTCTGGACAAATCAAGCTAATGATGGAAGCATTCTCCTTCTACCAACTAAAGAATCCATGAAGAACATCTCTTGGGATATCAAGGGCCTCAACTGCAAAGGTAAATAAAGGCTTCTCAAAGAAAGGATCAGTAAGGAACCTCCTTTTATAGTGATGTTATAAGAAACTAAATGTTCCAATGAGAATGTAAGCAATATCTCCCCAAACTATTGGAAATGACGTCAATCAACTGTGTTGGATGCTTCAAGACAAGCTAGAGGATTGGTGATGTTGTGGAATCCAAATAAAGTTCATCATTTATTTATCAACTGTACCTCATATTCTTATCGTATTTCCAAATTTTTGTATTAGCTAATATAGGTTGCAATTCAAATGTATATGGGACTCATTTGGTGTGTGATAAGCTAGGGTTTCTCCAAATTTTATGTAATATAGGACCTCTAATGTTTGTGTTCCAATGGATAGATGGAGGAGAATTTAATGTCGTCAAGTCTTTGGAGGATAAACAAGGAGGATTATAACGTCTAAATTTCCATGTAGAGAAATTTAAAGGAATGATGAGTAAATTGAGCTTGGCCAATGTGGACAAGATTAATGCCATTTTTACCTCGAACAATTACAAGATGTGGAGGCATCAAATTACAACAGGGTTGGATCACTTCTTAATCTTTGAATCACCATTATAAAGAGATGTTTTCCTTGAAGCTTCCATATTACCTTGTGGCGGATCAGGCAATTGGACTATATGTTTGGACAATGACCCATTCCTCCACTGATCAAACAAGAATAGAATGAGGCAATATTGATAAGAAACTTTTTATCATAGGTGGAAGAAGCATTAATGAACATGACCAAAAAAAAATCCCCATGTTAGGATGGCCTTACAATGAATTCCTTCGAGGTTTATTGGTATTTCCCAATGTAGGAAATTATGGAGTTTATATAGAATCAAGGTGGTGTTCATCAATGCTTCCTACCCTCAATGCTACCTTCTTAACTTTGGTTCCTAAGTATGATCAAGCATATGAACCAAGTAAATTTCACCCCATATCATTGTGCAACATCATATATAAACTCATCTTTAAATTCATAACTAACCGCTTTAAGCATTTGCTTCCTTCACTTATAATCTCGCCCAAACAAATGGATTATGTGGAAGGGTGTCAAATTTTGGATGGCACTTGCTAGGTCCCTATAATAATAGTGTATCCTCGTATTGTTATTGTTAGCATAGCCTCCTTATTTTTATTTTTGTGGCCATGTACTCCCCATATTATTTTTATTGTGCCCCATATAATCCCACTATTGTTATTGTTGTGCCCTTACTTTTTTATTGTTATGTCGGCTAGGATTATATTGGGACCCATTGGACTCCTATATATAGAAAGGAGGTTTTTTCATTTGTATCTTCCAAGAATTGTTCATTGATGTAATGTAAAGGAGGTTTCCTCCTCAAAGAGGTTGAAATAAGGCGGCGATATATCTTTTCTTCTATTTTGTGAGTTGGTTTCATAACATTTGGTATCAGAACTTTGGATTCTAGGTTTCGTTGTTGAAAATAGGTCATATTGGAATATTCGCTATAATTTTTTATTTTTTATTTTTGAAATTTTAGAAGTTAAAAATAAAACCCATTTGAGATGAAATCTTGAGGAATGTTGTGTAAAAATTTCAAACCTTGGTTCGTAACATTTTCGGAGATATGATCTGTGAAAGTTAGGGTTTTTGCAAACTACGGAATTTCACCCCATACAGGCGACCGAGGGAAAAATCATCATAACTTTTATTTCAGGCATCAGTTTGGAATTTTGTAAGAAGTGACCAAAATTGCATGGAATTTAGTTTCTGTTATATCAATTTTAGAGTTGAAGGTCGAAACAATGACACGTGGCATGTCGTACATGTTCGCTCTACTGAACCTGCCCATAATTAGGTCATTGTGGGAGATCGAGCATAACATTGTCTTGAAGAATCCAAATTAGGTCTGACCTATGGCATTGGAAAGACGATGCAGAGGGCTACAACAAGACCAAATTTCAGATCCTGAATATGAAAATTTACAAAGATACATCAGTTCCAATATCGAGCTCCTCAAAAGCAAGAAAAGGGTGTGTATATTTTTTAAAAATTGCATCAGTATTGCTTGAAAAATCAGTTTGAAGTGATTCCAAGATCATATTGAAGCATATTATTAGTATTGGGTTCTAAAATTTCCCAAAAAATAATTTCACCCATTAAGCCCTCAGGAGGCTCTACTATGACTCATGAAAAGGAAGAAGTGCAATAGGATATATAAAAATTACGAGACCAAGTGCAACAAATTTCGCTCTTGAAAAGAGTAAGAAAAAATTAAATGGAAGCTAAGATGGATGGTTTGAAGAAAGACATGAAAGGCGCGGAATATAAGATGGAAGTTTGAAGAATGGCATGGAAACTAAGATCGATGGTATAGAAGAAAAACTAAAAGGAAACATGGAAGACATGAAGAATGGTCTAAAAGCAGACATGGAAAGTTTGAAGGAAGGTTTGACAAAGCTGCAACAAGATATTTTTCCTAATCACGAAAAGGTAGTAGAGGAAACTCATGATGAGAACAAAATAAACGTTAATCATGGTTTCTTAAACTCTAACATTGGATTGAAGACCCACCATATTCTAAAGATCGATATGAGTAATTTTGATGACAAGGATCTTGTAACATGGATACTACAGATGGAGAAATATTTGGATCTCCATAATGTGAAAAACACAAAAAAGGTACGTATTGAAACATTATATTTAGAAAAAAAAATACATTTGTATGGTATCTGTGGCTTTGCCTTCGTAAACAAATTTTTAATTGGTCAATTTTTACAGAGGAAATGATAGCACATTATGAGGATACAAATAGAAACACCTTATTTAGCCAATTGATTAATCTCAAATAAAAGGGTTCAATGGTGAAGCACATTGAGGACTTCTAAAAATTGAATATAAGGGTAAATGATATGTTAGGTCCCTATATTACTAGTGTAGTCCCTTATTATGTTAGTATATCCCCCCTTATTGTTATTGTTGTACCCCTGTAACCCCCATATTGTTATTATTGTGCCCTTACATTATTATTGTTAGGTCGGCTAGGATTACATTGTGGCCCCATGGACTCCTATATATAGAGAGGAGGTTTTTTCATTTGTATCATCCAAAGATTTTTCATTCATGTAATGTATTGGAGGTTCCCCCCTCGAAGTGGCTTATTTCTAAGGCGTTGATATCTCTTTTCTTCTCTTTTTGGAGCTAGTTTCACAATATTTGGTATCATAGCTTTGGATTCTAGGGTTTCGCTGCTCCAAATAGGTCATCGTGGAATTTTCACTTTAACTTGTTTTATACGAAGGTTCAGAAGCTAAAATTTTTAGAGTACAAAGCCGAAATCCTGAGGAACATCGTCGCAAAATTTCAGAGCTTGGTTTGCAATATTTTCGGAGATATGATCTGTGGAAGTTAGGGCTTTTTGCAGGCTCTTGAATTTCACTTAAAAAGGTCATCGTGGAATTTGCACTATAATTTTTTTCTACGAAGGTTCAGAAGCTAAAATTTTTAGAGCGTGAATCCAACATACTGAGAAACATCGTCGCAAAATTTCAGAGCTTGGTTCACAACATTTTCGAAGATATGATTTGCGGAAGTTAGGTCTTTTTGCAGGCTCCTAAATTTAACCTAAATAGGTCATCGTGGAATTTTTGCTATAACGTTTTTTCTACGAAGATTTAGAAGCTAAAATTTTTAGGGAGCGAAGCAGACATCCTGAGGAAGAGCGTTCCAAAATTTCAGAGCTTGGTTCGCAATATTTTGGGAGATATGGTCTGTGGAAGTTAGGAATTTTTCAGGTTCCCGAATTTCATCTCAAAGAGGTGATCATGGGAAAATATTCATAACTCTCTCTCTGAGCATCGGATTGGAATTATGTAAAAAGTGGCCGCAAGTACACAGACTGTAGTTTCTGTCTATAAATTTCAGAGCTGAAAGAGGAAATAGTGACACGTGGCAAGTCGTACAAGTTCGCTCTACTGAACCAGTCCATAATTAGGTCATTGTGGGAGATTGGACATAACTTTGTCTTGAAGAGTCCAAATCAGGCTAGACCTGTGGCATTCAAAAGAGGATTCATAGGTCTACCTTAGGGCCAAATTTCAGATATTGAAGATCCGAAATCACAGAGATAATTTAGTTTCAATATCGAGCTCCTCAAAAGCAAGAAAAAAGTGTGTATTTGTTTTTTCGAATTGCATAAGTCTTGTGTGAAAAATTAGTTTGAAGTGATTCCAAGGGCATATTGAAGCATAGATATCAATATTGGGTTCTAAAATGCCACCTAAAAACAATTCCATACCAGTTAAGCCCTCAGAACGTTATACTATGATGCATGAAGAGGAAGAATTGCAGTATGAGATATCAAAATTATGGTACCAAGTGCAACGAATTTCGATCTTACGAAGAGCAATCAAAGATGACATAGATGGTTTAAAATCAGAAATGGAGGATAATTTGGATGGTTTGAAGGATCAAATAAAATCTAATATGGATGATAAAGTAGTGGAAGATCACATCGAGCATCAACAACAAGTTCTCCAACTCTCAAAGGATAACCTAACTTTGGTGTAGAATCAATTGAAACATTAGGAAGATCAACATCACATCGAATGATCCAGGTGGATATCGATGGCCACCCACCTATTCCATTTGGACCCACACCATCAATTCTTGCAGCTTTTCACCTTCAACACCACTTACTATTTTTAGCAGTTTTTCGGGTCCTGAACTTCCGGAGCCGTTTTGAGACCCTAAACGATGTTTTTTGGGAAAACCGAGAGCATAGAAAGTTTCTCATATAGAAATTTGTACTCCTAGGATAGATATTTATAATGAGCTATTGAGCACGTCAAACG
This sequence comes from Pinus albicaulis, assembly GCA_034641835.2. Classification (NCBI taxonomy): domain Eukaryota; kingdom Viridiplantae; phylum Streptophyta; class Pinopsida; order Pinales; family Pinaceae; genus Pinus; species Pinus albicaulis. Next base: position 1,228,482,631 of record CM076580.1, read on the forward strand.
GAGATCGGATGCCAAAGTTACGTCCCCGGGAATTTGAAACACCAACTTACCCAAACTGGGGCCCACAGTTTTGGCACTTCATCTCCTAGAGTTAGGTTTTTGGACTTTTCAATTTTTTCATTGTTTCTCAATAATAAATAGGCCCTCGAGCCTCATTTTAACACAGTTTAGAGGTCTGTAGCCACCACATCTCTTCTCAGGGATTCGCTACCAGCACCCTAGCTATTTTATTTCCATTGTGTCTGTAAGCATATTTCTGTTATTTGATATTAATGAAATGACGCATTATTTCCACTACATCTCTATGTTTATGGTTATTTCTGTATTCTGTTGCATTCCTGCATAAATCCGCATCATCGAAAGAATTTCTGAAGCAGTCACAAAAATAAGAACTCAACAAGTACGATCAATTTCAGAGTGTCTTAACAAGTGGAAGAACTTTCTTGTAGAATATTCCACATGGGAGGATGAGAATTTTATAAAGAAGCATCAAGAAATAATCAAGCGTTGAGGACAACACTTGTTTGAAGGAGAGGGGCATGTTAGGTCCCTCTATTACTAGTGTATTCCCCTATTATGTTAGTATAGCCCCCCTTATTGTTATTGTTGTATCCTTGTAACCCCCATATTGTTACTATTGTGCCCTTACATTATTATTGTTAGGTCGGCTAGGATTAAATTATGGCCCCATGGACTCCTATATATAGAGAGGAGGTTTTTTCATTTGTATCATCCAATAATTGTTCATTCATGTAATGTATTAGAGGTTGCCCCCTCGAAGTGGCTTATTTCTAAGGCGTTGATATCTCTTTTATTCTCTTTTTGGAGCTGGTTTCACAACGGGATATTCCTAAAGAGCGCATGATTGATGTCTTCATAGGGACTTTAAAGGATAACATCAAACACGAGGTTCACCTTTGGGAACCCAATTCATTGAAGAATGCATTCAGGTTAGCAAGAAAAATTGTAAGCAAAATTATGTCGACAAGGAAGCCTACCACTCACATCTATAAAGATGGAAGTGTTTCTACTCCTAGAATTCCTCAGCCTACAATGTTGAAGCCACAAAAAATGGAAGAAAAAGGAGAAAAGGGGTTTTGTTATAGTTGTGATAGCAAATACACTAAAGGTCATAAGTGTGGTGAGAAAAAATTATTTTTCATAGATTGTGTAGTTAAGGAAGAAAAGGAACAAGAAACTGCAAAAGAAGAGGATATACAACATGAAACAACCCTATAGGAAAAATAAATGAATCCTAACATATCCTGTAATGCATTGGTAGGAATTACAATTCCTCAAACTCTCAAGGTAAAAGGACATATCAAGAAGAAAAATGTAATAATGTTGATTGATTCGGGTAGTACCCATAATTTTATTCATTTTAAGGTAGCCAGGGAATTGAATTGCTTCCTATACCCATCACCAGAGTGTCAAGTGATGGTTGCATATGGAGGAACTATATTTTTCTCTAGAAAATGCCATAATATCAAGTTAACCACGGGGGAATATGTATTGAATAGTCCAATCCTCTCCATTCTAATGGGTGGTGTTGATGTTGTACTAGGATTATAATGGTTACAATCTTTGGGGACGATAGCTTTTAACTTTCAAGATTTTAGAAGGAAAGGAAGTTGAATTACGAGGTATTGCAAGGAAGCCGAGGAATATAATTAGCTTTAATTTCATGACAAAGATTCTGAATAAAGAGCAATGAGGCGTAATTACACAATTATGCTCACTAGAGTTCAAACATCAAAATCATATATTTATCTAGATCTCCTAAAAGTATTGGACAATCACTCCAAGGTGTTTGAGACTCCCACCTATTCGTGATCATGATCATGCTATTCATTTAATTCCATGAAGTGTTCCTCCAAAAATCAGGCCTTACAGGCATCCTTATGCTCAAAAGAGTGAGATTGAATGTATGGTTGTAGAAATGCTAGAGGTTGTTATAATTCAACCTAGTCAAAGTTTTTTCTTTGTTCCAGTAGTATTGGTGCAAAAGAAGGATGAATCATAGTGTATGTTTCCGGATTATAGGGAGCTCAACAAGCTCACTATTAAAGATAAATTTCCCATCCCCATCATTGATGAATTATTGGATGAATTACATGAAGCAATTTACTTCACCAAGTTGGATCTTTGTTCTGGATATCATCAAATTAGAATGAAGACTAAAGACGTTTCGAAAACAACATTAAGAACTCATGAGGGTCATTATGAATTTTTGGGCATGCCTTTTAGCCTTACAAATTCACCTTCCACATTTCAAGGTTTGATGAATTCCATTTTCAAACCCTCCCTTAGAAAATTTGTGTTAGTATTTTTTGAGGATATACTAACAAGCATTGGAAGGATCATGTTCAACATGTTGACAGAGTGCTCAAACTATTGGAGGAGAAACAATTATATGAAAAAAATTCCAAATGTTTCTTTGGAGTACAGGAGGTGGAATATTTGGGTCATATTGTATCTCATGAGGGTGTTAAGGTAGACCCTAAAAAAATAAAATCCAGGAAGGAATGGAAAATCCCCACAACCATAAAGCATCTTCGAGAATTTCTGGGGTTAACAGGGTATTATTGCAAGTTTGTTAAGAATTATGGAAGAATATCGACACCTCTAACATAATTACTAAATAAAGATGCATTTAATTGGACTCCTGAAGAAAATAAAGACTTTGAACATCTCAAAGAGGCAATGTGCCAAGCACTAGTCTTAGCTACGCTAGACTTCACAATTTTTTTTATTGTGGAATGTGATGCCTCAGGAAATGGAATTGGTGCGGTTTTAATGAAAGAAGGAAAACCTATTTCTTTTGAAAGTAGTCCAATCAAAGGAAAGTAATTACTAAAACCTATTTATGAGAAGGAAATGTTGGAAATACTACACGCACTAAAGCAATGGCAACCTTACCTAATGGGAAGACACTTCAAGGTAAAAAAAGATCATGATAGTCTTAAGAATTACTTTTTGGAACAAATATTATCTTTAGAAGAGAAGTAAAAATGGGTCACAAAGATGTTGGGTTATGAATTTTAAATCATCTACAAAAAAGGGAAGTAAGATGTTGTTGTAGATGCACTCTCAATAAAGGATGAGGATGTGGAAGCAATGCTTTGTTCCATTTCTATTATCCAACCTGAGTGGGGGATGAATGGAAGAATGATGAAGAGGTGTGAACACTCATTCAAAATTTGCAGAAATATCCTAGTACATCTGAAACATTTCGCTGGAAAAAGGATTCATTATGGTACAAAGATCACTTATATCTTTGTAATAATTCCCAACTCAAACAAAATATTATTTTGGAATTGCACGCCTCTCCCTTAGGAGGGCACTAAGGATTTTTAAAAACTTACCATAGGGTCAAGAAGGAATTATTTTTTGGATGGCCTTAAATCTGATATTCAAAATTTTGTGGCAGAATGTTTGGTTTTCCAACAAAATAAAGTTGAGACAATTAAGACCCCAGGTCTGTTACAACCTTTATCCATTCCAAGTCAACCTTGGGAGGAGGTTTCAATGGATTTTATCACAGGCTTACCCAATTCCAAAGGAAAGACTTTCATCAGAGAGGGCTCTCTCTGCAATCTCATAGCCAGTGAAGTGACTGGAGGGAAAAATAGATATTATGCTAGATATTCAGCTCGCTAGGGTTTGATTTTTTTAGGGTTTGTTGGATCATGCACAAAGGTCTAGGGAACTAGGTCAGGGTTTCAAATGATCAATTGCAGGGATAAGATGGGAAAGGTAGGTATGATCAGATACATATTTGATTTGTCATTGTGTTATAGGGTTGAAGTAGAGAGGAATCAAAATGAGCATAAGACTATGAATTCATTTATCAGAAGAATTGAGACATAAACATGAAAATCTAATTAAAACATATCATATAAACTATGAAGTCTGCTTAAAAAATCATGAGATAATAACATGAAATCATTCTAATGGTAATAAGGAGAAATACATATTCAATATGATGATAAAACAAAGGAAAAACACTGCCACTAAAGCATACCACAAGAATCCCAAGATAATAGTTGCAACTACCTCTATATTTCCTGCAAAAATATGATGTACGCTAGCTCGAAGCCTTTGTCTAACTAATGTACCACCTTTGATTTAACTTCATCAGGGTGACATATAGATTAAAAACTGCGTTCCCCCCTCTAAGGGGTCGAATCCATCATGATAGGAACTGATTACATCAATCTCTCTAACCAAACCTAAAACTAGGGAGGTTAGGAACTAACTCTCTATTTAGACTTGACTGACTTTACAAGCATTGATGACCATGAATTTACATAAATTTAACCTTTACCAGTACTATTAAATTTAATTACATCATGTCAACTACTAAAAATACAAATTACATCATGAGAGATTGAATTTAATTGAGAAAACTAAAAAAAAATACTTTCTGACATAAGCGCAGCGTTGTCTCGCAGAAGCGCAACGTGGTCTTTGAAGCACTTTTTTGGAGGCTTAACCTGATATTTAAGATGAAATGATGATTTTTGAAGATATCTAAGGATTTCTACTAGGCCTCTGAAGCACAAAACCTGCAAAAACGAATTTCCATGACACCTAAAAATCTGTTCTCCCAAGACTACTCCATAAGCGCAACTAAAAATAAGGGTCAAAGATGAACTGATATCTCTTTGACCATAACACCTATTACAAAACTGGAATAGGTTTTTATATATAAGGTTGTATTTGAGAAAAACCTCTCTCATATTTTGGAAAATTCGTGCCACGATATCATGGCTAAAACAAGAAAAACATAGTGTTTTATTTTCTGAAAAATAGGCGTCTAAGATGATTCAATATATCCCAAACCATAAAGTATATTCAAAAAGTGAGAGAATATTTTTTTTAGGTATGTTATGAAGAAAAACCTCCTCCATTTTTCAAAAATAATTTTCCATTTGTTCAGAATCCAAGTTTTAAGTTGGTCACTAAAAATGCAGCGAAATGTGTAGAAGCGCAACTTAGTATTTGAGGATCTTTTAGGGTGGCTTTTGTGCATCTTCAAGATGAACTGATGGTTGGTGAAGATAGAAGGATGTGTATAAGACCTATGAAACTTTAAATTTTAAAAAATACACCTCCATCACCTAAAAATCCAATCTCCCAAGGCTAATCTAGAAGAGCAGCGTGGGGTCTAGAAAGGTGGCAGAAACTTGAAAAATGGCTTGTTTTTTTATTTTTTCTCCAAAAATGTGAGCTGACATGAAAGAGAAAGTACACATCTATGATGTAGGGGTCAAGATCTATCCACAAATGTAATCCACTTGTCATTTGGATTCTATGAGAAGAAGAGCAGTGTGGCCATGCTGCACTTCTGTGCACCAAATTCCCAGAATTAACACAAAATTTCGAAAAAGAGAAAAAAAATCTCAAAATTTACTGCTTCTTCATTTTTTGATCATAGGATAGACAAATAGAGATGAATCAGCAAGAAAATATAAGTTATCTCTCTTATTTATCTTGATTAGGGTTTTCTTAAGCCTTCTCTTCATATTCCTAACCCTAATTTTGCAAATCAAGCTCCTCGTGTAATAATGTCTTGCCATGTGTCTCTGCATGTTAGTGTATATGTTTTCCTTCATCAGGAACTTATCCAAGTGTACATTCACCTTCTCAAACCAGAATTCCTTGTCCTCTTCAATAGCTGCCATAAGAGTATCATCAATGGTGTCTAGGGTTTGAGATGAAAATGGATTTTTTGCTTGTTATCGCTTCTTGCCATAGCCCTGGTGGTAGGCCTCTTACCCAAGTTATTGTATATTTATGATTTAATGATAAAAATTATTTCCAAGACACTCATTTGATGTCCTATCACAAGGAATGATGCCATGACCATGATGATATTTTATGACCTTAAAAATGGAGGAATTAATAATGACCTAGACAACCAAGAGAAGTCAAATTTTATTTGAAAATATAACAATTTTACCTAATGACCCTATCAATCACATGGAAAGAGTACATTTGATCACTTATGACTTATAGACACTAACATTGGTTTCATATGAGGACAGTAACTCTTTCAGGAGGTGTCTAGAACACCATAGACCAGGTATCCTTGTTCATTGGGCCATGGAGTCACTGTAGCTACAATTTTGAAACTAATTTCACGTAAAACTAAAATCTGAAATGTACACTGTTAAATGCAAACTCTGCTGGAAGATGCTACTGAAAAAGATGCTCAGAATTGAGCTTATTCATCACACCTTACCTATTTGATTCATAACCCCTCACTCAAGTGATACAAGATTTGCAATGGAGTAAAAAAAAGAGATGGTCGTTCACTGAAATTCTGCTCATATCCTATGTAAGTAGAGAAAATAATGTACATTTAGGCAACTCACAATGAAAACTGAAATCAAGACTTTTGTTAACAAAAAAACAACCTTCAACCTCTCCAATGCTTGCAAAAGATTGCCCAAGGGGTCTTGAAAATCATGAAACATCACCTCTTTTGATGGCTACAACAAATAAGAAAAATGATCTTCAAATGTAGGATCTGACAGGTTACACTTCCTCTCTAGGAGGTATTTATACCATGGGTTCAAATTTTCATTCGCAACCTTGCTTTCCTGGAGCTTCAACTTAAAATTGTCATGATAAGGCAGCAGGACTTCCTGTGACATTTGTGATGAATGTGATGATACTGCTGATAGACAAGGAAAAAATGTTGCTTGTTGAACCGAATCTCCATTAACCATATTTTTAGGCTCACAAACAACCAAAGGAGGGCCACTCTGACTGCAAAACTGATCCAAATAATTATCCATCGAATCATTTAAATTCAACGAGGGCTACTGCAACTCATTGTATATGGGTTCCAAGGTAACTATAGGCTTTTGAATCAATTATTGTGTTTTCTGATTGGGTGAGTTCTCCATATAACAAAAAATAGGAATATAATAGATAATAGGAGGTTGATTTCTTGTTAAACTAGCTTCAGACTTCTTCTCTAGTTTGGTGAGCTTATAATTTTCCTTTATCAATTCAAATGAAACATAACATAAAGGTAAATAGTTATCGTTAGAGAATTCATCACTCTCTTTATGTTCACTATATAAGCTGCAAGACTTCTTACCTGATTCAGAACTTTCATAAAATTTCTCCTTGTTGTAATAAACCACATGTGCAAGCTGACTGCCTTCCTTAAATTCCTGAATTTTAGCATCCTCTTGTTGAGTCATAGTGTTGATTTCTTTTCAAGATTGTATTCAAATGAAAAAATGAAAAAATAAGTGTCCATATCATGATGGGAGAAAGATCCAACCTCTCCTCTTTCCACCAATTGTGCTTGGAAATGAGGTTTTCTTTATTGCCTTCTAACAAAAGGTTCATCTTGCAAGGAAAATATTTGCATTAACCTTTCCATAGTTTCTATCACTGCATCGAGCTTATGGTCTGACAATGGAGAAATATTATGAAATTCTTCTCTCCTTTCAGCTTCCATTCTGGTCCTTTTTATGATCAGATTAGTTTCCACATCAACCATAGCTTTCTGCATGTCCTCCAAAGTAGCAAGATTCCTCTCTCTAAGTTGATAAGCAATCTCAGCTTCAAAACCATCTGAAAAATGCAGCATGGCTAAACCTGGGGGAGGTTTTATATCTGCAGGTATGGCATTGTGAACTCCCTTGAAATGCATAGAAAAGTCTTGGAATAATTTATCAAGTTGTCTCTTTAGTTTCTTGTACTCGTCCATGATCTGGAAAGGGTTGACCATGACCTCCCATTTTCTAAGGAAAAAATGTTCAAACTGTTGGAAAGAGGAAATACTTCCAGCTTCCAGAGCTTTATACCATTTTTTGACATCTCCCCTAATACTTTGAGCAAACAAACTTAATTCTGCAATCTCATAATCAACCTCCTCCAAATCCATAATATCAACAAATCTACTGACATGTTGTCATGCTAAAATCTTATCTTTATGAAATTTGGGGAGTCTTTGAGCATAAATTTGTGGTAACTCATATAAAGGGGCTGAAAATTTTAATGGGGCATACTGGGCAATAGATATGACTAATGTTTGAGAAGAAACTATCTTAGCTGGGATGTGGTTTTCATCTGAATCTTGTTTAGGGGTACTATTACAACCAAGAGATGCACTTGCAGTTTCAATATGATGACATAAAACTATCAAAGGAGGTTGATGTACCATTTTTCAATTAAGCTTGGAATTAAACAAATAGGAAAAAATCTCTTTGATGTACTTTGGAACAAATAGGAGGCACTTGATACAACAGAAAATTATATCCTGCAAAGAATTCAGGTTTAAGTACCTGACACTTAGATGTTGTTTTCCCATTCTTCTTTGATGAAGTTTGTCCTTATGGATTGAGAACTCATCTCGATTTCTAGATCCTTTGCCAGTGGAGTTTGTGGATCAAGTGGGAGTCGCCAGGTGAATGTTTCATCCTTCATATGTGTCTGACCGTTTTCCACCTTCAAGAAATCAGATCTAAACTTTAATGATCTTTCGCGGGGAAAATGAAACTATTCGGTCCCCGAAAACAACGCCAAAATATTATTTCTCCTCAGTTTCCCAAGGTTGAGAAAGGAAACTGAAGGAGGTAACTTCATACCAACTTTGGACTTGGTAGCTAGCCCTACCAAATCAGAGAGGGCTCTCTTTGCAATCTCACAACCAATGAAGTGACAGGAGGGAAAAATAGATATTTGGCTAGATATTAGGGTTTGATATTTTTAGGGTTTGTTGGATCAAGCTCAAAGGTCTAGGGAACTAGGTCAGGGTATGGATAAGATAGGGTAAGGTAGTTATGATTAGTGACATATTTGAGTTGTCATTGTGGTATAGGGTTGAAGTAGAGAGGGATCAAAATTAGCATAAGGCTATGAATTAATTTATCAGAATAAATGAGACATAAACATGAAAATCTCATCAAAACAGAGCATATAAACTATGAAATCTGCTTAAAAACTCATGAGATAATCACATGAAAGCATGCTAATGGTAATTGTTGGGTTGAGGAAAAGGTACATTTTACCCCTATCTTTACCACGATATTTACTTTTATATGTTTTTACTTCATCTTAACTATAAATTAAAGGAAAATAATGCAAAAGTAAGGTAGAATGAATTATTGATAAAATGTGTGTTTAATAGCATAAAAAATGATTTTTTTGTCTTTGTTGATAGGGAAGCGAAACAGCCAAACCGTTGACCAGAATGACCAAATCAGCAGACAAGAAAAGAAAACGAAATCGTATAGGCTCCTATGAATCAGCGGAAGATGTAGAGTCACGCCTGTTCTTGGAGTATTCAATTGATAGCCACGAAGTGGCAGGATCTCCTAATCTTGAGGATCTGTTACTCTGTTTTATTTCGCCTTTAAGTTATAAAAGGTTGTAGGTGAAAGAGACAGGGGAGGCAGTTCATGTATTATAATTTTCCTGTAGTAAACGTATTCAGACAGAATCATCAAGTTCATGCTAATGTATTGCTCTATTGATTAATGAAAAAATTGGCGTTTTTAGTATAAACAACTTCTGAGTATTTCTTGGCAGAAGACTTCTAGAGGCTTTGGGTCCAGCCCATGGGAGTTCTCCTACTATTATGTGCTATATGTGTATTTACGGATCTTGCATTTTTAGTTATCCTTTGTGTTTCATAGCATTATCATTCAATTGTTTAATCACAGGCGTGATATGTTAAAACTCCATTTCAATAGATTAGATTTATCATTAATGTTCTTTTATTAGGAAGTGACACTTTTACATTCGTTAGACTAGTTTTAGCATGGTTGCTGTTCAATTTTGCATACAGTTATTTCTTGAATCTTTCCATCATAAGTGTCAACATTGGTTTGATGTCTAATTCCGAATGATGCTATTAGTTGATTGATAGAGAATTCCATTGCAAAATCTAGAATAACAGATTGTTGATCAATTTATTAGGATTCTTATTCAATTCATTAGAGATGTTGTTCAATTCATTAAGGTAGCTGTTTAATTCATTAAAGCGTGTTGTTCAATTGCAATCTATTATTTATTTCAGTCTTGAGTGGTTATTTCTGCATAAGCTTAGAACAAGATTCGATTCCTTTGATAGTTTGAAGTAAGTCATAGTAATTTTTATTTGATTTGATTGAACTTCAAGAATTAGATAATAGTTCTCACAACGATTTAGAATAGTTGGCCCTTGACTTCACTCGCATATATTTTTCTTGCACTCTTGAAATACCAAGACTTGCCCTGGGTTGATGATTAATGTGAAACATTAAGGTCACATTTAACAGTCACCTTTTTTACTCAACAACTTGGCGCCGTTGCCGGGGAGAGTGTTTAGGAGTGTTTGATGTTTAATTCCGAATGATGCTATTAGTTGATTGATAGAGAATTCCATTGAAAAATCTAGAATAATTGATTGTTGATCAATTTATTAGGATTCTTATTCAATTCATTAGGGATGTTGTTCAATTCATTAAGGTAGCTGTTTAATTCATTAAAGCGTGTTGTTCAATTGCAATCTATTATTTATTTCAGTATTGAGTGGTTATTTCTGCATAAGCTTAGAACAAGAGTTGATTCCTTTGATTAGTTTGAAGTAAGTCATAGTACTTTTGAGTTGATTTGATTGAACTTCAAGAATTAGATAATAGTTCTCACAACGATTTAGAATAGTTGGCCCCTGACTTCACTCACATATATTTTTCTTGCACTCTTGAAATACCAAGACTTGCCCTGGGTTGATGATTAATGTGAAACATTAAGGTCACATTTAACTGTCACCTTTTTTACTCAACAATTTGGCGTCGTTTCTGGGGAGAGTGTTTAGGAAAGATGTCTTTTATTTATTTTTCCTTTTGTTGTGAAAGAATGGGGTATTGAAAACGAGAGGTAAGAACCTGTGTACTAGCAAGCAAAACACTTGCTCTCCAGCCCGCTTCTCAGCAATTGTGCAGAGGTTAATAGGATAGGGTTTTTTTTTTTTTTTTTTTTTTTATGACTAGGAAGAAAAAGATAGAATTAGATCAAAATACCCCACTTAAATCCACAAAACCCAAGGGATCGGTTGCCCTTGGCAGAACACCATATATAGACAAAATCATTAATAAGGTTGAATCCCAGGCATCCGTAAGACCCAAAACCATTCTTGCATAGAGTCCTACTATAGTGCCTCAAGCAGCAGCCTCACCATCTGCAGCCTAAGCCGAGATTCACAGCGAAACAGAAGGGTCTAAACGAAGCCTTCAGAATATAGAACACTTAAGTCCTGACTCTTCGAGAGAGGGAAATTCTTGCAATTTTCAGGAAGGAGAGGGAGAAACCAGTTGTGTAGTACAGGTAAAAACTCCAGAGCCTGGATCTCTTGAGATAGTGGTTGAGATAGAGACACCCAGTATCCCAGATCGAGGAAGTGCTATAAGGCCTCCTCCAAATCCACTCCCTAATTCCACTCAAATTATCCTCCCAGATCAAGAAATCCCTGAAGATTATTGGTACATATTTGATTAGATTGCGCACATCCAAAAATAGAGACATACATCAATATTGGAGTATCCAGTTGTTGATCCGGTTGCAAATTCCCCTATGAAATCTATTCTGTTACAAAAAATCCCCACCGTCGATGGGCTGACCTCGAAAGATCCGGATGCATTTTTATTTGAATTTGATGTTTTGTGTAGGGGATATGACTACACCACTGACCCTCAAAAACCGAAACTATTTCCCTCTATGTTGAAGGGGTAGCACTACGCTGGTTTATGGGGCTCAGTGGAGGAACCATTAATAGTTGGGATTATATGAAAAAATATTTTCTTAAAAAATATCAAAACTACTGCTGGAATCAAGAACTAAAAGAAAAAATATTCAATATGTCTGCAAAAGACAATGATAAATTAGAAGAATACGTTGAAAGATTTTAATATAATTTGCAAAGACCTCCATATACTACACTGTCTAAAGATATTTTAAAAGTAACAATGATTAAAGGAATGAAAGAAGAATGGTTAGAAACACTTAATATAATGGGAAAAGGGGACATCTATCAAGAAGAATATGATGACATTATTGCAAATGCATCAGGTGCTCTCGAGGTAGTACGTGAAGTAGACCAACTGGACGGGATTTCGTTACGAAGAATTATAAACAGTCAGGTGGCAGTGTGACCAGAGCAAAACTCAGAAATATTTTAGAAGATTTTAAAACTGATATCTTAGGCACCCTCACAACACAGCTAAATGTTCTACAAGCCAAGAAAAAGCAAGCTTTATCAAAACAGAACTTGGTTGTATTTTTCCCACGCTGTCAGAAGAACCACAACTAGCAAGAGTGTCCATTAGACATGGTCTAGACATGTGCTATTTGTACCAAGGACCATGCCATTGACCATCGCCCTTCACTCCTAGGGTTGAAAGCGATTTTTAAAGAGGCAGAAGAAGAAACAGAACCAGTGTATGTAATGAATCAATGTTGGCTGTGGGAAGCATGACCAGGTATCCCACAAGACCCGTCTCAGTTCTTTTCTCCTTCACAATTTAATCAACAGAACCCTGGAATAGCATGGTAGGGCCAATCACCTTTTTTCTGTCTGGCCATCCCAATATTTTTCCATGCCTCCTTGGCCAACATAACCCCCTTCAGGTAATAGTTGGTCAATTTTTCCTTTTTCTCCCCCTTACTGGCAAAACAATCCATATCAGTCACAGTGGCCTGCCTTCGCTTCACAGAATACAAATTGGTCTCAAAACTTGCAGCGACCCCTCGGAATGACTAATAAACCTATGTGAACAGGGGCTCAGACTCAACCCACATTACCAACTCCATACCCAGTCCAACACAATCCTCAACCTGTTATGCATCCTCAACTGCCAGCTCAACCCAATCCTAATCCTAATAACAGACCGGTTCAGCTAATCCAGATTGTTGAGAACCCAAACCCTGAAACTGAACAGAAAAAATTTAATGAACTTAGGCTAAGATCAGGTTGTGTTATTCACCTGAAGAAGATACGACCCTGCCACAACTTGAATCTGAAATTCCAACAGTACCTAAACAATAAATTGTGACAGAAACAGAGATAGAGCAGGGGAGGGACATAGTTGACCTAAAATATCCTGAAAACCTTATTATTTCCTCCCCTCCATTGCCTCAGAGATTAACACTACCTAAACCAATAGTCTCTTTAGATTTTGATCTCCTAGGGGAATTAAAAAATCTTTGCATTAAAATTCCTCTCCTACAGGCTATACAAGACATTCCTATCTATGTCAAAACAATTAAACAACTGTGCGGAAAAAAACAGGTGAGGAAAGAAAAGACTGTACCAACTGTTCATGTAGTGGGAGCACTGTCAGACTTACTCTTGGGTAAAGAAACACCAATAAAATACGAGGATCCAGGAAACCCCATAGTCATAGTACAGATCTGTAGCCACTCCTTTTCAAACACATTAGTTGATTTGGGGGCGGCCATTAACATCTTAACTATAGAAACCTGTAATAAGTTGGGTATAACAGCTTTGGAACCCACATCTACATTGCTGGAACTTGTTGCCAGATTTGTTATCAGACCAGAAGGTATATTACAGGACATTCTGGTTTCTGTGGACTCATGGGAGTACCTGCCAGACTTTTTAGTTATTAACCCAAAAATTAGGTTAGATGGACATCGCCTGGTATTGGGACGACCTTGGTTAGCGACGACCGATGCTTACATAGGCCGTCGAACAGGCAGCATGACCATCGCTAGAGGAGATGCTATAAAGAATATTTCCATATACCCCCCTGCCAAACCAAGTCTTCCCACTATAAATATTCAAAAACATCCACATACATACTGGGAACAAAACATTCGTTCACTACTAACAATAGTTGAAGCACTTGAATTCAAAGATCAAACTGAAGACGATGTAATCAATAACTTCATGAACAAACCATCTAATTCAGAAAATTTAAAGTTCCAAATGTTAAAATTATTTCTTGATAACGAAGCACAGGAGGGCCCCTTAGCAGACATTGATGACCAACACATACCCATGACTGCTGTTCACAATAGCATGCCAATTGAAATTGAGCCAAGAAAAGTTTTAAATATGATTGGTAGTCTGGATAGTAACCAACAACAAAAACTCATTAAAATTTTACAAAAATATAAGGGAGACTTTTCTTGGGACTACCCAGACATGAAGGGTATAGATCCTCAACTATGCACACATCACATTTATATGGAAAATGATTCTCGGCCTATTTGATAGCCTCAGCGGAGGTTAAACTCGCATCTGAAAGACATTGTAAAAGATGAATTACAAAAGCTACTAGATGTAAACTTCATTTATCCTATTTTAGACAGCAAATGGGTCTCTCCTCTAATAGTCGTTCCTAAAAAGAATGGTAAGTGGAGAATCTATGTGGATTATAGAGAACTGAATAAAGCAACATAGAAAGACCACTTCCCCCTCCCTTTTATTTATCAGGTCCTTGATACATTGGAAGGAAAGCGGTTCTTCTCTTTTCTTGATGGTTTCAGTGGTTACAATCAAATCCAGATAACCCCTGAAGACTAAGATAAAATGACCTTTACCTGCCACTGGGTTACATTTTCCTATAGGGTATTGTCGTTCAGACTATGCAATGCCCCAAAAAATTTTCAAAGGCCCATACTCAACATTTTTTCTAATTTAATAAATGAAGGGCTCGAGGTTTACATGGACGACTTTACTCCATATGGAGATGACTTTGATCAGGCACTGCAAACACTAGAAAAAGTATTGGAACGATGTATTGCTACTAGATTGTGTTGGAGCAACGAAAAGTTTCACATGATGAAGACCGAAGGATTGATCCTAGGACACTACATCTCGGCAGCTGGAATACAGGTAGATCCGACAAAGGTAGAGGTAATTATTTTATTAGCCACACCTTGTACTCAAATAGAGGTATGTAGTTTCCTTGGATATGTAGGGTATTTTCACAAATTGATGCACCCTTGTATGCATTAAATTGAGATGTTGAATTCCATTGGTATGACAAATGTGACGCTGCTTTTTTAGATTTGAAGAAACTGGTCCCAAATACACCAGTCTTACGTGGCCCTAATACAACGATAGGGGTGGTTCTCGGTTAAGAAGAGGGCAAGAAGCCCTATGCTATTTACCATATCAGCAAGAATCTCACTCCTGCCGAATTAAACTATACAGTGACTGAAAAGGAATTATTGGCTGTCATTTATGCTATTAATAAATTTAGACATTATATACCGATCACTCTACCATTATATATTTAGCTAATAAACCTATTACAAATGGAAGAGTGACTCGTTGGTTGTTGATTTTACAGGAGTTTGATATAACTATCAAGGACTGTCCAAGAAAGGAGAATGTAGTTGCAAATTTCCTATCTAGAGTTCCAAAGTTAAATGACCCACTAGCGGTGGATGATTAGTTCCTTGATTAACATTTGTTCATTGTAGCTGTAAAAACACCATGGTACGTAGATGTAGTGAATTATTTGGCAGTAGGAAAGCTTCCAAGACACTTGACAACAAAGGAACAGAATTTGATTGTTCAACGTAGTGCTAGATTCTCCTGGATTGGTGGATATATTTTCCATACAGGAACTGATATGCATATACGCAGATGCATTCGAGAAGACGAGATTTATGACATCTTAAGGGCCTATCATGTTGAACCATGTAGTGACCATTTTGCAGATCGCAGGACGGGGCACAAAGTATTACAAATGGGCTACTATTGGCCTAAATTTTTTAAATATGCCAAGAAATATGTCCAAGCCTGCGATAGTTTCCAAACAATGGGTCGCCCTGGACAATTTGATGAGATGCCATTGCAGCCAAAATTGGTAGTAGAACCTTTCAAATGGTGGGCACTGGAATTTGTTGGGCCATTCAACCGACCATCAAATCAGAAGACCTACATACTGGTTTCCAAATATTACGTGACAAAGTGGGTAGAAGCAATGGCTTTGTTGAGAGCTACAGAAGAATCTATGATCAATTTTCTTTTTGACTTATTTGTGCAGTATGGCTTACCTAGGGAAGTGATCGCTGATGGAGGGGCATATTTTGTGGGAAATAAGATCATGGCCACTCTAAAGAACCACCATGTCACCCATAGAGTCACCTCTCCCTACCACCCGCAGACGAACGGGCAGGTCGAAAGCACCAATAAAGTCCTTGAGGAAATTCTCACTAAAAAATTCTCAACACATCACTGAGATTGGGATACTATACTACCAGAGGCCTTGTGGGCTTATCGCACAATGTGGCAAAACACCATCGGATATTCTCCATACCATCTGATATTTGGAAAGGAACCAATTTTTCCTATTGAATTTGAAATAAAAAATTTGAGAAGAGCCCAGGAAGTGGGGTTGGATTTGACGAAGGCCCAAGTTAGAAGACTCCAAAAAATAAATAAATAGGATGAAGCACGACTACTTTCTCTACAACACACTGCAATTATTCAACAACAACAAACTAAGTGGCATGACAACCTCATAAAAAAGAAGACATTCCAGAAAGGAGATTGGGCACTCCTCTACGACTCCAGATTCCAAGACTTCCCTGGTAAGTTATAAACAAGGTGGCTCGGGCCATATGAAAGTCAAGAAGTGCACAAAAACAGTACCATTACCTTGACCACCATAGATGGATCTGGCTCCTCATTTCGAGTCAATGGACACCGGGTGCGCCTCTATCATAAACCACTTACGAAAGATTCTTTCTGCCAGCAGGTGCATGACGACCCCACCATCCAAATTTTAGCTGCAGGGGATGATGGCCCGACAAATTTAAGTTCATAATTTTTTTATTCCTCCTGTAAATATTGTATATATTTTTCCTGAAATTTATAGTTCTTCTCATCATTGTACATAAGAATTCCATCTCTTTTTCATTATTTTGATGCTCACAACTGCATTCTTTTTCTTTTCTTTTTTTAATTTTGTGTGTTTTGTCGTTCAATCCATTGAACAGTTGTCGTTCAATCCATTGAACAGTTGTTGTTCAATCGAATTGAACAACTTTCATTCAATTCAAATGAATAGTTTTGTTTTTTTAGTGCGTTTATTTCTGTTGTTCAAACCATTGAACAATTGTTGTCCAATCGAATTGAACAGTTGTTGTTCAATCGAATTGAAGAGTTGTCGTTCAAACTCAAATGAACGGTTACATAACTGCATTCTTTTTCTTTTTTTCCTTTTGTGTGTTTTTCTGTTCAATCCATTAAATAGTTGTTGTTCAATCAAATTGAACAGCTGTCATTAAATTCAAATGAACGACTGTGTTTTTTTAGTGTGTTTATTTTAGTTGTTCAAGCCATTGAACAGTTGTTGTTCAATCGAATTGAACAAATGTTGTTCAATTCAAATGAACGACTGTTTTTTTGTTTCGTGATTTTACTTTTTCTATTCAAAACCATTTTTGTTGTTCAATTGAATTGAATAGCCACCGTGCAATTCAATTGATCGACTGATTTCATTTCTAGCATGCTTTTTTTCTTTTTCATAACATTTTTTTTGTCTTTTGATGATTTCTTTTAGAATTTCCACTCTTCCTTTACACATCCTCACCATAAAAACCATTTTAAGAAAAGGAATTGGCATGTGAAGAGGAGAAAAGTAGTGATATTACTAGTATTATGATCTTTTGAAATCTTGATGGAAATCTCTACTTCAAAAGCTGACATGGTTTATCTGTATAATGAAGGGCTGGATATCTCTTGTTCAGACATATTATTACACAATTCATTTCCGTAGTCTTATGTTGGTATATATTTTTACACTCTCAAGTAGTAGTTCTCTTTGGCATGAGGATATAGGAATAAGAGTATTGATTGTATTGGCATTATTTTTACTTCTGACACCATCCCTAATTCTTAAGGAGTTAATGAGCCTCCATCCATTTATAATAAAAAAGAAAATATTATGTCTATGTGCAATTTTTTTTAAGAAGAGAGAATAGGGCGTCTCATCACGAGCCAACCTACCATGATCATAAGGGTTTAACAGGTGACATTCCCACAATGGCCAACACACCAGGGTAGTGACCTTATCGACAACTAAAATTTCTTGAAGGACAGGAGGTCTCATCACAAGCTAGCTTGATCACTCCGTTAAAATCCCCGTGAATGGCACTATGACTATCTGGCCACCACACCAGCACAGTGGTCACTCCATAAAATAAGAAAAGCGTTTACTTTAAAAATATATATATATATATTATGTCTATATGCAAATTTTTTTAAGAAGAGAGAATAGGGGGTCTCATCGCTAGCCAACCTACCATGATCATGAGGGTTTAACAGGTGACATTACCACAATGGCCAACACACCAGGGTAGTGAAATTCTTGAAGGACATGAGGTCTCATCATGTGCCGACCTGATCACTTTGTTAAAATCCCTGTGAATGGCACTATGACTATCTAGCTACCACACCAGCATAGTTGTCTCTCCATAAAACAAGAAGAATTTCTAATTTTAAATAGAGGATTATAAATCATTTCCATGTTAAAATAGCAACCCTGTTGAGGCTATGGATGCCTGCTGGCAGAAGTGGCTTTGCTTGTGGTATCGAAGTATTTTTCTAACAATAGGCAATTACTTTTATATGCCCTATTTCCTATTGATCCATTCTTGAAAATAAATGCACTGCTTGAATAAGTGTTATCACTACCTACCCGCATAACTAACTATGAGTGAATTATATTTTCATGCCAAATTAAGGGATGACAACATCAATTAGAATCTTTCACCTGTCATGCTTCCGTCATACTATGCCGTCAAAATAGGGCATCTTTTTCATAATAATTGCTACTCTGCTTTTATCCCCTTCTTTGGTCATTTCCACTGGATGTACATTTGTGATGATTACCAACATCTGACTATTAATTTGTGTGCATTCATGATGGTTACCACCTTTCCTCTTTTCTTGAGCTTTAAGGCTGTGGACACCCTTCTTTCATTGGAGGGGGTAAAAATATTCATAATGAATAAGCATGCGAATTAACCATACGAATCCCTTCGGATATGTTGATTAATGGATGAAAGAATCACTGAATTTACGTCATGAAGTCACATTTTTAATAATATGTTTTTATAAAATCCGCATGCAATGTTTATGTTGTTTTGACTAACAGAGCCGAAAGAAACGCATGCATAAGGGTGAAGAAACCAATTCTGAAAACACAGTAGCCATGGGTGGAAATTATCTCCGCAATGAACCCACAATTTTTCAATCCTTAGAATCAGCTCGCACCATTCTCCAGCAAGTTGGCTGGATTCCATATATATAGAGACTACAAGGTTTAATACAGAGACAACAGTTGAATTCTTGCAAAACCTGCGAGAAGGGCATACCATAGTCAAAGGATGAATCATACCAGTCTCTGAAGAAATCATCGATGAGGTCTTCGGACTTCCAATAGAAGGAGAAAGATGGACTGATAAACATATCCTTCTACAAGAAGCAATTTTAGTGTACCAGGACCCAGGTGAGCCACTAGAACTAAAAGGGAAAGGTATTAATCCTGCATCCTTGCAACAGTCTTAGCAAGAATTGACAGTCTTCATTCAAAGATATATCATATGTGACGGATGTTAGGATGTGGTAAAGTCCCGTCAACTTAAACTATTAGCTGTTCTCAAGCGAAAAATTTCAGTTAATTTTCCCTTTTTCCTAAATTATGTATTGCATGATATTGTTGTTCGAACTAGAAGAATTAAAAACCCTCAGGTAGTTGTCAGTCACCATGGCTTGATTAAATTGATTATCATTCATGAGTTAAACAAACATCAATTAACATGGGACAACTTTGTTAATCCTACCCTACTTGCCCTTGAAGAAAACCTTGACAGAGCATAAATTTAACTCCCTAGAATAGCCATGCCTAGGAGAGCAAGAGGGAAGAGAACCCATGTTTTGACCACAGAACCAGGAAAAAGAAGACAGTCTGAAAGGTTACAACTACCACAAAACACCTTTGTATTTCCAGATGAGGCGGGACCATCCCATACACCACCTCTGAGCCCTCAAAATATGTCTTTACAAGACTACGAGGAAGAAATGGCTCAAGTACTAGAGAAAATGAGAACATCTCGCAAAATTGGGAACCCATCTAAACAATCCGAGGAATAGAGGGACCATTTGAACCAGTCTGCCTTTGCTATCAGCTCTGGCCATACTGAAATCCTAGCTCCCCATGATGAATTGTAGGATTTGAGGGTTTTATCTCCCTCTGATAATGAATGAGTGAGTAGGGAAGACCAGATAGAGAGAATATCTGAGTCTGGAAACTAGTCAGGGGATACTGTTCTATTAGAACAGGACACAACTATTGAGACAGTTCCCCTGATGCCTGAAGAAAATATTATTCCACCCATTTAGGACATCAATGCTGAAATAAGGTCTTGGACACTTGAAGAAAACATCATTTCTGATAACCTTAGAACTGGTACAACCATTCTTGAACCTGAAGCCACTGCTACTCCTTCTCATGCCAAAACCCTTCCAAAATAAAAATCAGACTAGATGGGCTAAGGCCTACAATACATTTCAGAAAAGAGAACATGGCTTAGATCTATGGGTTAGAGGGGAACCTACCAAACCCCTATATTTTTTTACTCAACATAAGAATTTTATGCAACGGAAAGGGGTGATAGCCAAATTAGGACCTATTCACAAGGATATTGTGCAGAATCGGCGGGCATACTTCTAGGATATTCACGAAGAAGCATTATCAACAACCAAACAGAGATGGCAAGCCTCTACAAATAAGGTTAAGAACAGAGAACCATTTGGGTATAGGAACTTTAAAGCTACTGCTTCCCGTTTTCTTCTGTATAGTAACCCAATTTTGAACATGGGTCCTACATGGATAGGGTGAAGATACAGATGCCCCATCATATGGTACCCTCCTGAATACTATCATCATGATTATAAGTTACCAGAGGGGCACACAAACTCATCATTTGCAAAGGTAAAACAGAAACATGGTTTTAGACTTTACAAGGAAGAAGTATATCCTGCATATTTTTTAACTGAACTACACCTCAATCATCTGTTTGCACAAGGACCTACAAAATGGTAAGCAGGGGAGTATGTTGTGCCGAGGAAAAGGTACATTTTACTCCTATCTTTACCGTGGTTTTTCATTTACTTTTATATGTTTTTCCTTCATCTTAGCAATAAAGTAAAGGAAAATAATGCAAAAGTAAGGTAGAATTAATTATTGATAAAAGGTGTGTTTAATAGCATAAAAAATGATTTTTTCTGTCTATGTTAGGGAAGCGAAACATCCAAACTGTTGACCAGAATGACCAAATAATAACAGACAAGAAAAGCAAACGAAATCGTATCGGCTCCTATGAATTAGAGGAAGATGTAGAGGCACGCCTGTTCTTGGAGTATTAAGTTGATAGCCATGAAGCGACAAGATATCCTGATCTTGAGGATCCGTTACTCTGTTTTATTTCACCTTTAAGTTATAAAAGGTTGTAGGTGAAACAGATAGGGGAGGTAGTTCATGTATTATAGTTTTCCTGTAATAAACGTATTCGAACAGAATCATCGAGTTCATTCTAATGTATTTATCTATTGATTAATGAAGAAATTTTCATTTTCAGTATAAACAACTTTTGAGTATTTCTTGGAAGAAGACTTCTAGAGACTTCGGGCCCAGTCCCTGGGAGTTCTCCTGTTATTCTGTGCTATACGTTTATTTACGGATCTTGCATATTTAGTTATCCTTTGTGTTTCATAGAATTACCATTCAATTGGATAATCATAGGCGTGATATGTTATAACTTCTGTTTCAATAGATTAGATTTATCATTAATGTTCTTTTATCATGAAGTGACACTTTTACATTCGTTAGACTAGTTTTAGCGTGGTTGCTGTTCAATTCTACATATAGATATTTCTTGAATCTTTCCATCATAAGTGTGAACGTTGGTATGATGTTTAATTCCGAATTATGCTATTAGTTGATTGATAGAGAATTCCATTGCAAAATCTAGAATAAGTGATTTTTGATCAATTTATTAGGATTGTTATTCAATTCATTAGGGTTTTTGTTCATTTCATTAATGCAGTTGTTCAATTCATCGAAGCGTGTTGTTCAATTACAATTCGTTCTTTATTTCAGTCTTGAGTGGTTATTTCTGCATAAGCTTAGAATAAGACTTGATTCCTTTGATTAGTTTGAAGTAATTCATAGTTAATTTTGAGTTGATTTGATTGAACTTCAAGAATTAGATAACAGTTCTCACAATGATTTAGAATAGTTTGCCTCTAACTTCACTCGCATATATTTTTCTTGCACTCTTGAAATAACAAGACTTGCCCTGGGTTGATGATTAATGTGAAACATTAAGGTCACCTTTAATAGTCACCTTTTTGACTCAACAGTAATAAAGAGAAACAAATATTCAATATGATGATAAAATTGAGGAAAAACACAGTCACTAAAGCATACCACAAGAATCCCAAGATAATAGTTGCAACTACCTGTATATTTCCTGCAAAAATATGATGTACACTAGCTCCAAGCCTTTGTATAATTGATGTAACACCTTTTATTTGACTTCGTCAGGGCTACATATATATCAAAAAATAAATTCCCCCTATCAGGGGTCGAATCCATCATGATAGGAACCGATTACATCAATCACTCTAACTAACTCTCTATTTAACCTTGATTGACTTTACAAGCATTGAAGACCGTGAATTTACATAAATTTAACCTTTACGAGCACTATTACATTTAATTACATCATGTAAACTCCTAAAAAGACAAATTAAATCATGAGAGATTGACTTTGACTGAGAAACCTCAAAAATTTGACTTTCTGACAAAAGCGCAACGTGGTCCAACAGAAGAGTAGAGTTTTCTTTGAAGCACTTTTTTGGTGGCTTAACCTAATATTTACGCTGAAATGATGATTGGTGAAGATATATAAGGATGTATAAAAGGCCTATGAAGCATCAAACTTGCAAAAACCTATCTCCATGGCACCTAAAAATCCATTCTCCTAAGACTACTCCAGAAGTGTAGCGAAAAATAGGGGTAAAAAATGAACTGATATCTCTTTGCCCATAACACCTGTTACAAAACTAGAAGAGGTTTTTGTAGATAAGGTTTTATTTGAGAAAAAAATCTCTCAGTGTTAGGAAATTCATTTTTATTTTCTCAGAATTTGTGCCAGAAAATCATGGCTAAAACAAGCAAAACAGAGTGTTTTATTTTCTGAAACAATAGGCCTTTAAGATTATTGAATATATCCCAAACCATAAAGTATATTCAAAACGTCAGATATTTTTTGTTTTTTGGTATATTAGGAACAAAAACCTCCTCCATTTTTCAAAAATACTTTTGCATTTGTTCATAATCAAAGTTTTAATTTGGTTGCTAAAAACGTAGCGAAATGTGCATAAGTGCAACGTGGTCTTTGAGGAGTTTTTTGGGTGGCTTTTGTGCATCTTAAAGCTGAAATGATTGTTTGTGAAGATAGCCTAGGATGTGTAGAAGACCTCTGAAACTTTAAACCTACAAAAATCCACCTTCATGGGACCTAAAATTCAATCTCCCAAGGCTACTCTAGAAGCGTGGCGTGGGGTCCAGAAATGTGGCAGAAACATGAAAAATGGCTTGTTTTTTTGACTTTTTCTCCAAACATGTGAGCTGAAATGAAATATAAAGTACACATATGTGATGTAGGGGTCAACAGTTATCCACACATGTAATCCACTTGTCATTTGGATGATTTTAGAAGCAACGCAACGTGGCCATGCTGTGCTTCTGTGCATCAAATTGCCAGAATTAACACAAAATTTCAAAAATGACAAAAAATTATCAAAATTTGTTGCTTCTTCATTTTTTAATCATGGGCGAGACAACTAGAGATGCATCAACAAGCAAATCTAAGTTATATCTATTATTTAGCTTGATTATGGTTTTCTTAAGCGTTCTCTTCATATTCCTAACCCTAATTGTGCAAATCAAGTTCTTGGTGTAATAATGCCTTGCCATGTGTCTCTGCATGTTAGTATCTCTGTTTTCCTTCATCGAAATCTTCTCCAAGTGTACATTCACCTTCTCAAACCAGAATTCCTTGTCCTCTTAAATATTTGTCGTCATAGTATTATCAATGGTGTCTAGGGTTTGAGATGAAGCTGAATTTTCTGTTGTTGTCCCTTCTTGCCATAGCCTTGGTGGTAGGCCTCTTACCCAAGTTGTTGTATATTTATGATTTAATGATCAAACTGATTTCCAAGACACTCATTTGAATACCTATCACAAGGAATGATGACATGACCATGATGATATTTTATGACCTTAAAAATGAAGGAAGTAGCAATTACTAGACAACATTAAAGAGAAGTCAAATTTTATTTGACCATATAACAATTTGACCTAATGACCCTATCAATCACATGGAAAGAGTACATTTGATCATTGGTGACTTAGAGACACTAATAATGGTGGTATTTGACAACATTACCAAGTACGCACACTTTTGTGCATTATCTCATACATTTAAAGCCAACACAATTGCTACTGCATTTATGCAAATAATTCAAAAGCTACATGGAAACCCAAAGATCATTGTAAGAAACAAAGGCCCCATTTTTATAGGAAAATTTTGGATGGAATTATTTTCTTTTTTGGGTACTCAATTAGCTCATAGATCATCATATCATCCTCAATCTTATGGGCAAACTGAGATAGTGAAAAAATGTTTGGAAGGATATCTTCGTTGCTTTGTATATGATAAACAAACACAATGGGTCAAATGGTTACCTCTGGCTGAATGGTGGTATAACACTTCCTTCCATACTGTGGAAAAAATGAACCCATTTATGGCACTTTATGGATATCATCCACCATCCATCACATCATCTGTAAGAGAAAATTCTAAGGTTCAAGCAATAGAAGATCACATCGAGCATCAAAAACAATTTCTCCAACTCTTAAAGGATAACTTCACTATGGCGCAGAATTGAATGAAACAACAAGCAGATCAACATCACAATGAAAGAAGTTTTGAGGTAAGCGACTAGGTATTTTTACAGCTACAACCATACAAACAAATGTCCCTCAAGCAAGATAAGAAGGATAATAAATTATGTCCAAAGTATTATGGTCCTTGCAAGGTGTTGCAAAATATTGTTACTATGGCATACAAATTGGAGCCTCATGCATCTTCTCGAGTGCACCCAGTTTTCCATGTTTCATGCTTAAATAAGGTTATAGGTGACAAGCTCATAGTTGAAAAAATATTGCCATAACTTGACGAATAAGGAATAATCATATTGGAACCCGAAGTAGTCATAGAAACTAGAACTCGACAGCTATGAAATCAATCAACTTTAGAGTATCTCATCAAGTGGAAGAACTTACCTGCTGAATATTCAATGTGGGAGGATGAGAATTTTATACAGAAGCATCCATAACTACTTAAGCATTAAGGAAAACACTTATTTGAAGGAGAGGGGCATGCTAGGTCCCTATAATAATAGTGTATCCCCATATTGTTATTATTATTATAGCCCCCTTATTGGTAATGTTGTGCCCATGTAGTCCCCATATTATTGTTATTGTGCCGCATAGAACCCCACTATTTTTATTGTTGTGCCCTTACATTGTTATTGTTACGTCGGCTAGGATTATATTGAGACCCATTGGACTCCTATATATAGAAAGGAAGTTTTGTCATTTGTATCATCTAAGAATTTTTCATTTAGGTAATGTAAAGGAGGTTCCCCCCTTGAAGAGGTTGATTTCTAAGGTGTTGATCTATCTTTTCTTCTATTTTGTGAGCTCGTTTAATAACAAAACTCTAGTTTCCAATGAGGTAATTCACTCCTTGAAAAAAGTATAGAAAGGTAAGCATGATTATCATGTTAGGTTTATCCAAAATTTTTATAAATTTAATTGGTATCATGTCTATCAAATTTGTTGGCTTTTTTCTTATCAAAGGACCAGTATAGTTGGATTAGCTTGCTTATTTCCTTATCATTTTTCTCCATCCTTATCAATGGTTTCCCCTCTATCACTTTCAATCCTTCCTAAGGAATCATGCAAGGGGATCTTTTTCTTTGTTCCTTTTATTATAGTCGTGGAAGGGCTTGGTATTGCACTTAAGGCTATTATAGTGGCAAGAAAAATCGATGTCCTTCACCTCTTTGGGGAGGATCCACCAGTTTAACATAAGTAATTTGTGGATTCACCCTTATCAAGCCCTAGAGTTGGGCACCCATTTAAATAAGGTGTGCCCCATGAGAGACATCCCCATCACACGATTTGTGATGAATATATTGCAGTTGTGACAAAAGTAGATGTTGGGAAACGACATGCCAACACGAGGTGTCAAAATATTGATACTTGGTGTTTCCATTTGGATGATGTGGATTGATCAGTGGCATAGTGGATGTGGATGAACAAATACCCAACTTAATCGAACAATGGGTAAAAATTTGAGAGCAATACCATGGGAGATGACACCGACGCCCTTAACTTTTTCCCCTAAGATGAGTGATCAAGTGGAAGAAATTTGTTGGCTTGGGGAACATTGGGCCAAATGATGGGTGACGCGGTGGAAAACATTCATGACCCTAAGTGACCCAATCGACCAAGTGCATAGCCGAGGGCATGTCATTGGAGACAAGGTGGGGTGACATGGGCATAAAAAATGTGAAAAAAGAGTGTGAGGGGTATAAGTCATGAGCTCTTGGGTGGAACAATGGCATTAAATAGACCCAAGGAACACATCTCACAAAGGATGATCTGACACATGTGCATATGAGGGAAATTTCACGTAGGGGAGGCACGAATCATATAGATTAAATAATCACATAATGAAGATAAGACACATGGGATCATCCAATGCCAACTGAATTCATATAACGAAGAGACTTAGAATAAACAAACAAAATATTTTGGGGCTTGTGGTTGTGCAAACTTGGGAAAACCTTGGAACTGAACCGAGACGAGATGAATAAGGTGGAAGTGACCTGAGGAGGGTGCCAATTCGACTTGGATGGGGTCCAATGGGTGGGGAACGGATTTGTGGTATTTATTTTGGGATTTTGGGTATGTATTCTTATATATTTATCCTTTGCCTCAATGGATTATTATATTTTTTATTTATTAATAAATAAAAAGGTTGAAGAGACGTTCCTTATGAATTTTGTGCATGTGTGTGATGATGTTGATGGATTAGTGCCTTGCATATGATTCTCATGTTTTTATTAATGGAAGTTTAATTGAAGTAGATGAGATAGTGACATTACTTGCACTATATCTATGAGTTATGATATTCCTCTGAGTAACTAATGGTATAGAGATTATATAAGCAAACTTTTTGTGAAGAATAGTCTAGGTGGATTAACTATGTACTTCATGAGGTAGAGACGAAACATGCTGGTGTTTCATGCTCGAGGGGTCGTAGCATGCTTAAAATACACCCTATAATTATAGGAGCCCGTGCGGTCATGATAGGTGGTATCGAAGTATACCACTCTACACACAAGTCTAGGAATTGACAGTATAGGTGGTGAAGAGATGTACCACACAAAGGTGGTACTAAAAGAAGCACAAAAATAGGTTCATGCAAGTGTGAAAGAGGTGGAAGTTGCCTCAAAAGGAGAAGCAAGAACCAAAGAAATATTGTAAAGATAGTTACCTTTATATATTGCAGGTTATTAGGGAAAGGGGCTTCTGTAATCGATTTCCCAGTGGGAAAGGGATTTTTAGCTATTGGTTCTTGGTATAAGTTGAAGATGGATAGTCCCTTACAGAGTTTGACCTCTAGTGTAACCTATGATTACTAATCTGGGAAAAGGATGCAAATAAGTGCCTGAAGAGCATCTGAAGCATTACAAGCAGGTGGGCCAAGTAGATGGACAAGTTGAGGGAGTTGGCATCAGGCATTAAGGAATTCCAACTAAAAGTGGAAGAAGGAATGAAGGTGCACCCTACTGTATCAAGAAAGATAAAATGAAATAGATGTTTAGAGGAAAATTTTGTGAAGTTTTTCATAAGAGAAGAGAGAGCTTGTGATAATATTAGTATGGCACAATCCAATGAGGGACCTCAAGATAAGGGACAAGTAACTCCTACATGTAAGGATCAATGAAGTGTTGACCATAAAAGGGATCTCAAGAGCAACCGAGCTAGCCATGAGATGGGACACCTGAGAAGTTTGAGTAGAAATGGGTACCTCGAAGGGAGCCTAGAGGGAAATCATATTGTGTTATTAGCACAATTCAAAATAATGTTTAAGTAACAACAAGTAGTGAAGTGGTGACCCCCATAAATCAACCATAGAAGACAATGAAGGACAAGTTTCATAAGACATCCATGATGCTTGTAGTTATCATTAAAGACAATGGGAATATGAAGAGAGGGTTAGGCCCGTTAACTCTCCTTGCCGCCTACACCTGCCTACAAGTCAGTGGGAAAAGCCTTCAACCCCAAAAGGTGTGGTTGGTGGCAAGGATATCACAGGAGGGGTTGTCACACTGATCTCAACTCTCTCCGTTTGAGCTCTCTCCTAGGTCAGCTAAGGGGGGTGGTCCCTAAAGTGAAGAAACTAAGTTAAAAGGATATGAGGTTATATGATATTTTTTAGAGTGAAACATGGATTAATTTTTAGAGATTCATGAACATTTATGAGAAAATTTAAAATAATAATGAAAAACCATTCAACCAGTGCCTTTGCAAATAACTTTCTCAAAAGTAAAAGTAATGCTAAAAAATATGAGAACACAGTAATCCTGAAATGGAAACAAAAGTTTTTAGCACAAGATATTTGGAAAATAAAAATGATTATTAGATCACCAAATCACAACATTGAAACATATCTTTCCATAGTTAGAAAAAATTAAAAAAATTAGATATTAAATATGAAATTAGACTTTGCGAATATGGAAAGTAGGCATCACAATACTTGCATGAGATCAACAACCATCAAAATACAAGTAAACTTAAATGTGATGAAGAGTGCTCTTGGTTATTTCTAGTTAACTATCTCTATAACAAAGATTTCAAATAAACTCTTCAATCCCCATACCTCACCCTCGCCCAAATAATGTGGATGTTACAGTGAGGACTGGATAAGGGAGTAGAGGGTCCCTAAAGGTCTATACAACCAAATTATGTTGGAGGTGAAGTTTTAATGAGTGTTGGTATGAAAGCGATGTTGATTTATCCCAATTAAATGATACATGCAATGTTCCACAAGAGATGAGATAGTGCTTACTTGCAATAATGAACCAAATTTTGAGAGACAAATATACTTATGTGTGTTGTAGCATTAATAGGCAAGTGGAATGAAATAAGTTCTTATTAAGATGAAATATTTTTACTTGAAGAAAATGCTTCAATAGTTCCTCAAAATGTATGCATGGAATAAATAATGAAGGATAAACATTAACGTAATTGAAACTTTCCAACCATGTAAATTTCTCACACATATGAAAGGATATTTCCTCAAGTTTGAAGCCTTTGGAGCTTATGCATGTAAGTTTAATTAAACCCAAATTTTAGTGAGAAGGATGTAGATTGAATTAGTTGTAAATTCTTTAGCATGCATGAGATGAATATCAGAAAATGAGCCAATCCACCCAAGAATTTCCTTCCTCTTCAACCAAGGAAGGGAGATACCATGGGAGAAATATCCCAAGCTCCCTCAAGAAAAAAGGTTATTTTATTAGCTATTACAAATGAGAAAAATGTCCTCTAAGAAGGTTGCACGGCCTCCCTAAAAATTGGTCTTTAAGGTAGTGGAAGGCTTTGCATGCATGGAGGATCAATATTTTTTCGCCATCTTCTCCTCAAACTCCTTTTTTTCCATGCTCAAGTTTACGGGCCGCGAAATAAAATGAAATTTTAGAGTGAAATAAACAAGATATAAAGTAGAAATTAATATACAAATACACTAGCCCAAGGAATGGGAGTGAACCCCCATTGTTGCCTAGTCTAGAAAATTCTCTTGAAGTAGAAAATATGACTTTTTTTTTTTTGATGATCAAGTAGCTTAGAGGAAAAGGACACTCCCGTTTGGTTCTCAGTTGATGCAAAACTTGGATTTGGAGAAATTGAGTCTTGGATCGTTCTGAGTCTAGGAATGAGTTAGTCTATTTGAGACGTTTCCCATGCCCGGATGGAATTCTTGCACATAATGTAAAAATGGATCTTCCCTACACACTTGAAATCAAACGTTAACTCGCAAGAGGATGAAAACATTAAATGAAACAAGATAAAATAAGCATTCCACCTAAAATGCCTTAGCAAACTTACTTATAAGATAATGCTCTAAAACAATGACACATGCAAGATAGCTTGCATGCACCAATCCATGCAATATGGAAATTATGAATTAACACATATCAAAGATATAAGGAAATGAAAGCATAATAAACACAAACATGGAAAGGAATCACCTCATAACAACAATAGAACATCCGCTTCGTAACCCCAAAGTTTTTATTTTATTAATATGAAAGTACAAAATGACAGAGTTTCCTCAAGCTCAATAGCTCATAACATGATACAATACAATAGCCCATGGCTTTGTTATATAGATGTTTGGGAGAAATTTCCAAGGATGAATGCATGTGAGAACTGAACTTGGAGAAAATCGCAAGGAAAGATAAGCCAAGTTCGATGTGGACAAGACTGATACACCCAAAGCAAAATAGAATTTCTTTTGTGCACACCAAGGGAAATCGAATTCCCCATATGATCCAGTGAACTCATCCATAAGCCAATGAAGTCATGTGCTACATCAATTCCACCACTGCAAACTCGAGCACACTAAAACATTACCTGTAGACTCATCCTAGTGCACTTCTGTGTTGGCCCCTGAGAACTGTGTGTTTCCTCTGAGTAACTACGCAGTCTAGGCTTAAGGAATAATGTAAATACTTTGAGTGAAGTGTTAAGTGTTGTTGCACTCCAGATAGCTCATGAGAAGAGGTCCCCACTAGTTCTTCAGTCAACTGATCCTATAGAATATTCCTTTTCTACTCAATTGCCTTTAATAAATTTGATTTTCCTTGTGTGTAATTGTCGCTTTCTCTCTTGGAAATTGGATTTTGATAAAATAATCGTGAATTAATGATGCAGCGTGCTTAGTCATCCTTTACATGTATGTTGAATCAAATCTTTGACTTAGGATAATTTCAAAGTCATTTCCACTTCATTTTGTCACATGAAATAATTTGTTTCTCTCTATTTTATTTAATTCTAGCCTAATTAAATGCCACAATTTCCACTAAACTTAGGAAATGTGGGTTTTGAGGGTCCAAACCACATTATTAACCCCTCAAAGTGTGTCATAGTAGAAATTTGAGGGTGAGAGGTGTAATTTTTATTACTCATACCACGTACAACTTCTCTAGACAACACTTATTACAATCCAATTACAATTTTTTACCTGCGGGAAATCTAAAAAATTAAAAAATCACTACCTAGACCTAACCAAATTCCATGAATTTTTTTGTGTGATATAGTATGGTAATATGCATTGAATCTAGACACTAGGACTCACCCAAGTCTTCACCATCAAGCCGTACTTCGGCTTTGGGGTAAAATTGGAGGAAAAATCTCTATTAATTATTAAGTCCTAATAAAGAGATGCTAATTAACTGAGTGAAAAAAACCTCTCAATGTAATACTCACTTGTTGGAAAGGTCCCAGGATACCTATGCGTGTTACAGACTCAATACTGACTCAAATTCATCATTACTAGCATCACTTATTACAATTTCCCACAGGGCGTGGAATCTGGGTACGAGAGAAAGATGAAGAAAACTAGAAGTAGAGTTAAAAAAATTTGTTGAACTGATGATATATGATAATATTTGATGGTACAAGTGTATTTTGGTTCATCCTTGGGCATGGAGTCTTCACATTATTATCAGGTGTCACTCTAGTGGTCAACAGGGCCTTTAATTCGTTCAAGCAACAATGAAAGGGAGGAAGCTAGCAATTTTTGTGAAATCGAGAGCAACCCAAGTCTCATTAGTGAGAATTAAGCAAGTCCGTATGATGTCCCTAATATCATTAATAAGGTTTTTCAAAGTAGTCAATTTATTAGAGAAAGTGATAACAAAAGTATTTAGAGTAGTTCCAATTAGAGTGGAAAATATAGAGTTTATTTGTAAATACTAACTCTCGAGGAGAGAAGTGGGAGTCCTTCTCGAATTTGTACCATGTACAACATATATGGCAAGAAGAAAGGAGGGAGAAGTTCTAAAAATTGGAAGGAATAAGAAGACGGTAGAGACTCTACCTCCATTGTGGAATATTTTAAATACGCCATGGGAATATATGGCTTCCAATTGAAACTAGGAAGATTGAAGAGTATGGGTTATATTGAAAAGGAAGTTGAAGCAGTTAGGATTTATCTTGAGGAAGATTACTCTTCAAATACAATGATAACTCAAAGCCTCGGAGGTGTGTTTCTATCTTCCTCTCATAAGAAGAGGATAGTGGAGGCATATGATGTATCCTCCCAAGAGTAGAAAAGAGGAGACATTATAGCCAAGAAAGCTGCATGGTCAAGGGCATCAAAAAGCGGTAGGAGTGTTGGGATAGGCTAGTGGTCGAAAGCATGAATAAGGACCAAGTGATAATAGGAGGTAAGTTTCATTGAGAAGGAGATATGGTCAGATCAACTACTTGGTCAACCTATGAAATGGGGGATCTTAATTTGCAGGCCAAGTGTCAAAAAATAGTCCAAGATCTCAAGAAAATTCAAAATTGATGACCAAATAACAAGAAATATAGTTGAACATAAGGTTAATTTTTAATAGTAAACCAAGGAACTAGGGTTTCTAGTGTTATACTATTGCACCATAATGAAGAAATTGAATGATTATAGGATAGAAGATGATGGGTATGTCTATATATGTAGTTAAGTACATCGTCTGGAAAGGCTACATCATGGTGTTGATATCCAGTGAAAGATGACTCGAAGGTTATAGATGGAATACTTCAAAGAGGGAAATAGTTTTGAGTGGGGGAGGATGTCATGCCCTAGATTTGGGCATGACTTTAATCGAGGTGCATTCCATGGGTTGCATCCCAATTGCACAATTTGCAATGAATATATTGTAGGAAGTGCGAAGAAAGTGGATGTTCGGCAAGGGCATGCCAAAACGAGGTGTTGGAAAACCAACAATTAAGGTTTCCATTGGGAGGATGTGGACAACTTGGTGGCACAGTAGATGTGGAATACCAAGTGTCCAACTTGATATAACAATGGGTGAAAAACTGAGAGAAGGACCATGAGAGGTGGACAAGCGCCACTAGGTGTGACTTAAGACGCTCTCAAGATGAGAAACCAAGTGGAAGAAGTAGGTTGGTCTAGGGCACATTTGGAAAAACAATGGGAGATGTGGTGGAACAAATTCATGCATTGAGGTGACCCAACCAATCAAGCGGGGAGTTGAGGGCATGTTAATTGAGATAATATGGGGCGACATAGGTGAAATTGACATGAGTGGTTTAACATGTGAGCACTTGGGTGGATTGATGGGGTAAACCTAGCCTAAGGCACACAACTCACGAGGACAAGTCGATCTGTGTGTATGTGAGGGAAACTACATGGAGGGGAGGCATGATTCATATATATAACATAATTGCATGATGCAGAGAAGTCACATCGGATCATCCAACACTAGCCAAAGTCATACAGTGAAGAGACTTGGAATAGGTGCAAAGGAATACAAGGAGAGTTGAACAAAGTGGATCGGGGCCTTTGGTCGTGCAAACTAAGGGGAACCTTGGAATCAAATTGAGATGGGACAAATAGGGTGGAAACGACCCAAGTAAGGTTTCAATTTGACTTGGGTGGGGTGCAACGGGTGGGGAAAGGTTTTATTGTATATTTTTTGGATTTTGGCTGTATATTCCTATAGAAAAAGCCTTTGCCTCAGTTTATTATTATATATGTGGTCTATTAATAAAATTGAAGAACAAAGGATAATTCTTTATAAATATTGTGCACGTGTATGATGATGTTGATGGATAGATTTCTTGCATATGATGCTCATGTTTTTATAAATGGAAGTTTAATTGAAGTAGATGAGACAATAAACTTACTTGCACTATATCGAAGAGTTATGATATTACAATAAGTAACTAATCATGTAGAGATTATATAAGTAAACTTGTTGTGAGATGTAGTTTGGGTTGAGTAACTTTGTACCTCATGAGGCACAGATGAAACACATCAATGTCGCATGTTTCGGGGGTCGTGATACACTCAAAAGGTGCCTTGTAATCATAGGAGCCCCTAAGGACGTGAAAACCATGCTTATGGGTGATCCCATAATTAGGGAAGTCAAAGCCTTCAATTAAGTCTTGGAGGATTTCATGGCTCCCTCCAAGACCTAATCAATCTAAATAAGTCTCGTATTTTCTTATTTAATACTCATCCGATAGCGTAGGTCAATATCTTGCGCCTACTTGGTTATCAAAGTTTCTCTTTTCTAAGTAAATTTTTTGGGTGCCCCTATTGTTAATAACTCATTAAAATCCAAATAATAGAGAGGAATCATGCAAAAGTTGATTGGAAGGCTCGACAACTTGACCTTATGTTCTCTTAACATCATAGATCATTTGGTTCTCTTAAAATTTGTGTTACATGCCCTTCCCTTCTACCTCTTATATGCCCTAGTGGCTTCCAAGGGTATTCTTAGAACCATCATATGACTCCTATGTTATGTTCTATGGGAAGGTGCCTCTCTGGAAAAAAAATGGTCCTTGGTGGCCTATGACAAGCTCTATCTCCCCAAGTTGAGGGAAAAAGTAGGTATTCTGAATCCAAAAACTCTTAGATAAGTCCTAGGGGCCAAGACTTGGAGATGGTGTATTGTAACGTTAAATAAAAAATAAATAATTACATATGTATGTGACAACATATAAAAATTAAATCTAACAAGATCCATCTTAAACCTGATCTATCAAACACCTATAAGGATCAAATTTCTTAATGTGTATATTTCTTGATACATGACATGGAATTAAACGATAAAAAATTTAAAAATTAAAAAAATTGATCCCTCTCGATGCCTGATAGATTGGGGTTTAAGATGGATCTACAATGGCCCCTTCTTGGTTTTGTGTATATCAGAGTTTAATCAAGACTAGTTATTAAACAAATAAGTAGCAAGTTACTTTTTATCAATCGTGCATTAAAAAAAAAGTTTTGAAAAAGTTTTTAGTCTATATTTGAAGACTAAAATTTTGATTGTCTAGTGGATAAGACCCTCTAGTGTTGTGTAGAATTTATATATTATTATAACACTTCAATCTTTACCAAGTCCAAAAGGGATCAAATCCCTCGAGGTGCAAAAATTTCCTTATTTTATTTTTTCTCAATTTAAAAAATCCCCTCTCCATATATGATAAACTAGGAGTTAAGATGGATATATGCCAATTCTTAGTGTATGTATGTATGCACATATAATGTAATTTTAAATTTATGGAAAAGCCAATCACTAATCATAATCCTTGGGAATTTTTTTTCTCCCACCCAAAAGCCATACAAATTTCTTGAAGCTCCTCTCTCACTCTTTGGGCGATGAATTCATTTGACTAGTGCATGTGTGCATGTGTGTGTGTGTATTACGACCAAGCCAAACACTAAATTGGTGTATGAGACCCCCTTTCACATTTCATTCATAATACTTGGGCCAATTGTTTCTCCAACCTAGAAGCCATAAAGATTGCATGCAACTCCTCTCTCACTTCGAAGGTGATGAATTCAATTGTTGGGTGTTTCTTGTCATGTACTTGAGATTCATAGCTTAGCCAAACTCTTATTAGTACTAGAATCTACACATGCATTGAATCAATATATTTTTCATTAGAAAATTTGACTTCTTGCTTTAATAAATCACCACTTTAACTCATCGCATGAGAAAATTGATTGGGTGTTAGGAATCTTGGTAAACCAATCTCACTCAAACATTCCTAAACCCAAGGTCAATTGCATCAAATTTACAACACATGGGTGTAATTATTTTTGTGTTATAGAGAGAGAGAGAGAGAGAGAGAGAGAGAGAGAGAGAGAGAGAGAGAGATTTGACGCATGGGTGTAATTATTTTTGAGAGAGAGAGAGAGAGAGAGAGATTGGTAAACCAATCTCACTCAAACATTCCTAAACCCAAGGTCAATTGCATCAAATTTACAATTTGACACATGGGTGTAATTATTTTTGTGTTATATATATATATATCTAGAGAGAGAGAGAGAGAGAGAGAGAGAGAGAGAGAGAGAGAGAGAGAGAGATTTGACGCATGGGTGTAATTATTTTTGAGAGATAGAGAGAGATTTTTGACGCATGGGTGTAATTATTTGAGAGAGAGAGAGAGAGAGAGAGAGAGAGAGAGAGAGAGAGAGAATTTTAAGGTCATTTCTAAACTAGACATGAAATTGGAATTTTTGATTTCTCAAAAGGGAATACATGTTCTTAACAACTAGGCCCTAATGGGTCTAATGGTTAAGAACATGTGTTCCTTCTTAAGAGGTCACATGTTTAAATCCAAAGGGGTAGATTATTACAAATCTTCACCACATTGGGCTATAAATCACCCCCTACTTGATTTCAATGAAATATAGTAAAATCACAGTCCTTTGAACAAGGGATAACCTTTCCTTCATGACCAAGAAGAATATATCTAACACTTTAACCAATAACAATCTTAAAACTAATGCCTTATCCATAACTAGTAACATTTTTCAAGAAATCTTCAACATAGCTTTAAAAAAAAAGATTTATGTTTCTATCCTTGCCTTTGAATAACCTAGGAGGTTATTGATACCAACTTTGAAAATCCCTATTACATCAAAACACAATTCCAAAGAGAAAAAGTTCTAGAAATGGCATTTAAAAGTATTTATATAATATAATTGGTAAAATTATTTTGTTTTTTTAAATAAAAATATAATTTTCCTTAAAATTTAGTTGTGAATTTTTGAAGGGAAAAAGTATTATTCATCATTAATTACAAATTTTACTTTATAACAAATAGTATGTAAATTTTCATTTCACTCATATACTTTTCACTTTTAAATTGTTATCTTATTTAAAAACTCAAAACTATTACTTTTTAAAAATTATAACATCAAAATTCAAAAAATGATTTAGTATTTAAAATGTATCAAAAATAATAATATTAAAAATATTATTGTTATTAATTTTTTAATAAATAATGTTGAAGGATAATTTTTTAACAATGTCGTTTATCTTATTTTCATTAAAAAAAAACAGAGGGTAAGGCCCGTGATACATTGCTTCATACAAGTAGGAGATAATTTCTAGGCTTAGAGTTGCTTGCCTACAATTTATTACTATGACATAGAGAAGGCTAAAACCAATGAATCCTATGGCATTAGCTGCACATACTCTAACAAATTGATAAAAAAAAAATTATACTTGCTTTCATGAGTTATTTATGCAAAAAAAGGAAAACTGATAGAGCAACTTGTTGTAGACACTAATTTTATCCTTGATGATCTTGGTTGATGGATCGCTCTTCTGTCTAAGGGAGAACATCATTATGATTTTTGGACCTCGAGTTCTCCACATTATTCCTTTCCATGATTGAAAGACGATATTCCAACATTCCAACATGCCCGTGATGTCCAACCATAACTTCATAAAGAATGATAAGGCATGTTCAATGTGGGAGAAATGATGAGACAATTTTCTGAGAGTCTCTCTGAGTGAGGATTTTTATGCAAACAGAAAACCATGCTTATATTTGTATTTCTCACTCCATTACTTTTGGATATTTTTAACTTGCTCCAACTCAGCTTTGATTGAAGCGCAATGCAGGCATGAGGAACTTGATGTTAGGTCCCTATAATACTAGTGTACCCCCCTTATTGTTATTGTTAGTGTAGCCCCTTATTGTTATTGTTGTTCTCATGTGGCCCCCACATCGTTATTGTTGTGCCCCATAGAAACCCATTACTATTATTATTACACCCTTAAATTATTATTGTTATGTAGGCTCTCATTATATTGTGACCCTTTAGACTCCTATATATACCAAGGAGGCCCTATCATTTGTATCATCCAATAATTATTCATTTATGTAATGTAAAGGAGGTTCCTCCTCAAAGAGACTAATTTTCAAGTGGTTGATATATATATATATATATAATTTTATTTTATTTTTTATTTTTATGATATGGTTGCATAAAATTTGGTATCAGAGCTTTGGATTTTAGGGTTTTGATGCTTCATATAGGTCGTCCTGAAATTTTCTCTATAAATTGTTTTCTACGAGGCTTCAGAAGCTAAAATTTCAACCACGTGGAGCCAAAATATTAGTGAATTTTGTGTAAAAATTTTAGATCTTAGTTCGCTATATTTTCGGAGAAATGGTCCGAAGAAGTTAGGGTTTCTCCAGGCTCCAGAATTCAGTCTCAGATAGGTGACCTAGGGAAATCATCATAAATTTCTCTACGAGCATCAGATTTGAAATTAGTAAAAAGAGAACGAAATTTCATGTACTTTATATTTTCGTGTATCATTTTCAGGGCTGAAGGTTGAAATAGTGACACATGGCATTTTCGTTCAAGTTCGCTCTACTAAACCAGTCCATAATAAAGCCATTGTGGGAGATTGGACATAACTTTACCTTGAAGAATCCAATAATAAATTGACTTATGGCATTGGAAAGAAGAATCAAAGGGCTAAAAAGGGATGAAATTTTAGATCTTGAAGAGCGGAAATTATATATATACAATAGTTTCAATATCGGTCTCCTAAAAAGAAAGAAAAAGGTGTGTATTTTTTAAATATTTGCATAAATTTTGTTTGAAAAATCAGTTTGGAGTGATTCAAATGGCATAGTGAGAAATATATATTGTTGTCTGATTACAAAATGCCTCATTAAAAAAAAAAAAAAAAAAAAAAAAAAAAAAAAAAAAAAAAAAAAAAAAAATAATAATAATAATAATAATAATAATAATAATAATAATAATAATAATATATAAAAAATAAAAAATAAAATAAAAAAAATAAAAAAATGGACACACCTAGTAAGCAACTAGAAATCTCTACTATGACGCATAAAGAAGAGGAAGAAATGCAACATGATATATCAAAATTACGAGACCAAGTGAAACAAATCTCACTCCCACAAAGAGTAATAAAAAATGAACTGGAAGCTAAGATGGATGGTTTAGAAGAAAAATTAAAAGGAAACATGGAAGGTTTTAAGAATGGTTTAAAAGCAAATATGAGAGTTTTTAAAGTAGACATGGACACGATGAATATCAAGTTGAAGGGTTGACAAAATTGCTGCAAGAAAGGCTTCCCTATGGTGACAAGGCAATCCATGAAAATTATGATGATGAAAAAAGGAATATGAATTATGATTTTAGAGACTCCAATGTTGGGTTTAAGATTCCAAAGATCGATATGAGGAAGGTTTATGGAAAGTATCTGGTCACATAGATACTAAAAATGGAGCAATTATTTGATCTACATGATGTTTCACGCACACAAAAAGTATGCATTGCATCCTCATATTTAGAACAAAATTAGTTTGTGTGGTATCAATGGCTTTGTTCACATAAATCAATTGTCCCTTGGACAATTTTTGTGGAAGAAATGGTGGCACATCATGATCATACAAAGAGAAATACCTTCTTTAGCCAATTGATAAATATCAAACAAAAGGGTTCAATGGCAGAGTACATTGAGGACTTCTAAAGATCTAATATCAAGGTAAATGATATTCCAGAGGAGCGTAGGATTGATGTCTTCATAGGGACTTTAAATAATAACATCCAACATGAGTTTTACCTTTGGGAACCTAATTAATTGGAGAAGGCATTCAAGGTGGAAAGAAAATTTGAAAGCAAAATTATGGCATCAAGGAATTCTACCACTCACAACTATAAAGATGGAAGTGTTGCTTCTCCTAGCCTCCCACAACCTACAAGGTTGACATCAGAACAATTGGAGGAAAAAAGAGAAAAATATCTTTTTTTATAGTTATAATAACAAATACACTAAGGGTCAAGTGTGATGAGAAGAAATTATTTTATATTTATTGTGAAGAGAAAGAAGAAAAGGAACAAGAAACATCAAAAGAAGAGGATCTACACCAAGAACCAACCCCAAAGAAAGAAGAAATGAATCCGACCATATATTGTAATGCATTGGAAGGAATTACCACTCCTCAAACTCTCAAGATAGAAGGATATATCAAGAAAAAAATATAATAGTGCTGATCGATTATGGTAGTCCCCATAATTTTATTCATTATAAGATAGCTAAGGAATTGAATTGATTTCTATATCCAACAATGGAGTGTCAAGTGATGGTTACAAATGGAGGAACTGCAAGTTTCTCTAAGAAGTGCCATAATATCAATCTAACCATGGGGGAATATATAGTGAATAGTCTAAT
Source organism: Pinus albicaulis (assembly GCA_034641835.2). Taxonomy (NCBI): domain Eukaryota; kingdom Viridiplantae; phylum Streptophyta; class Pinopsida; order Pinales; family Pinaceae; genus Pinus; species Pinus albicaulis. The sequence goes on from CM076580.1 coordinate 1,228,523,087, forward strand.
GCTTTCCATTCCAATGGGTGGTGTTGATGTTTTATTAGGCGTCCAATGGTTACAATCTTTGGGGATGATAGATTTTAATTTTCAAGAAATTTTCCTGGGAAGGAAAGGAAATTGAACAGCATTAGGAGAGGGAAAACCAAGGAATATAATCAGCTCTAATGGCATGAAAAATCTTTTGAAGAAATAACAATGAGGCATAATTACACAAATATGCTCACTATATGTTCAAACATGGAAATTATATGTTTCTCCATATATCCAAAGAATCTTGAAAAATCATTCCAAATTATTTGAGTCTCCTAAAGGCCTTCCACCTATTCGTGATCATGATCATGCTATTCACTTGATTCTAGGAAGAGTTCCTCCAAACATCAAACCTTACAAATATTCTTATGCCCAAAATAGTGAAATTGGATGTATGGTTGTAGAAATGCTAGGGGAAAGTATACTTAAACCTAGCCAAAGTTCTTTCTCTAGTCCAGTAGTATTGGTACACAAGAAGGATGGATCATGGCATATGTTTCTGGATTATAAGGATCTCAACAAGCTCATTATTAAAGACAAATTTCTCATTCTTTTCATTGATGAATTGTGGATGAGTTACATGGATAAATTTACTGCACCAAGATGGATCTTCATTCAGGATATCATCAAATTAGAATGAAGGCTGGAGATATTTTGAAAACAAAATTTAGAACTCATGAAGGTCATTATGAATTTTTGGCCATGCATTTTGGTCTTACTAACGCACCTTCCACATTTCAAGTTTTTATTATTTCCATTTTCAAACCCTTCCTTAAAAAAATCGTGTTAGTATTTTTTGATGATATACAAATCTACAACAAGTCTACTAAGGATCATGTTCAACATGTTGAAAAGGTGCTCAAACTATTAGAGGAGAAAAAATTGTATACAAAAACCTCCAAATGTTTCTTTGGGGTACAATAGGTGGAAAATTTGGGTCATATTGTATCTCACGAGGGTATTAAGGTAGATCCTAACAATATTAAAGTCATCCAGGAATGGAAAATCCCCACAACCTTAAAGTATCTTCAGTTACTCCTCGAGTTGACAAGGTATTATTGCAAGTTTGTTAATAATTATGGGAAAATAACAACACCTCTAACAACATTACTGAAGAAAGACACATTTTTTTAGACTCCAGAAGCAACTAAGCATTTTTAACATCTTAAAGAGGCGTTGTGCCAAGCTCTAGTTTTAGTTACTTCAGACTTCACAAAAACCTTTATGGTGGAATGTGGTGTCTAAGGAAATGGAATTAGTGTTTTTTTAATGCAAGAAGGAAGAACCATTGATTTTTAAAGTTGTCTAATCAAGGGAAATCATTACCTATTTATGAAAAGGAAATGTTGGCAATACTACATGCCCTGAAGCAATGACACCTTTACCTAATGGGAAGACACTTCAAGGAAAAAAAAATCATGATAGTCATAGATAATTTTTGGAACAAATATTATCTTCATAAGAGCAAAAAAAATGGGTCACTAAGATGTTGGGTTATGACTTTGAAATCATCTACAAAAAAGGGAAGCAAAATATTATTTCATATGCACTCTCAATAATGGATGAGGATGTGGAAGCATTTCTCTATGCCATTTTAATTATCCAATTTGATTAGATAACCGAAACAAGGGGGGAATGAAAGAATGTCGAAAATGTGTGGACACTCATTCAAAATTTTCAACAAGATCCCTGTACGCCTAATAATTTATTTAGAAAAAGACTCATTATGGTACAAATATTGCTTATATCTATGTAATAATTCCCAACTCAAGCAAAAGATTCTTTTGTAACTGCACACCTCTCCTTTAGGAGGGAACTAAATATTTCTAAAAACTTACCATAGGGTTTAGAAGAAACTTTTCTGGGATGACCTTAAATCTAATATCTAGAAGTTTTTGGCAGAATGTTTGGTTTTCCATGCTTGTTACAACATTTGGCCATTCCAAGTCAGTGTTGGGAGGAGGTCTCAATGGATTTTATCATAGGTTTACCAAAGTATGAAGGAAAGAGTGTCATCATGGTGGTAGTTGATATACTTACCAAGGATGCACATTTTTGTGCATTATCTCATCCTTTTAAATCTAGTACAGTTGCTACTGAATTTATGGAAACAATTCAAAAGCTACATGGAAACCAAAAGATTATTGTGAGTGAAAAAGATCCCATTTTCACTAGAAATTTTGGACTAAATTATTTTCTTGTTTTGGTAGTCAATTAGCTCATAGCTCATTTTATCATCCTCAATTTGACGGAAAAACTGAGATAGTGACCAAATTTTTGGAAGGATATCTTCGTTGCTTCCTATTTGACAAACAAACAGAAGGGGTCAAGTGGTTACCTCTGTTTGAATGGTGGTATAACACTTCCTTCCATACTGTAGCAAAAATGACCCCATTTATGGCACTTTATGGATATCATCCACCGTCTATCACATCATATTTAAGACAAAATTATAAGATTAAAGTAGTGGAATATCACATCGAGCATCAACAACAAGTTCTCCAACTCTTAAAGGATAACCTAAATTTGGCTCAGAATTGAATGAAACAACAGGCATATCAACATCACAGCGAGAGAAGTTTTGATGTAGCTAACTGGGTATTTTTACGAGTACAACCATAAAAACAAGTGTCCCTCAAGCAAGCTAAGAAGGATAATAAATTATCACCCAAGTAATATGGTCCTTACAAGGTGCTGCAAAATATTGGTACTATGGCATACAAATTGGATTTTCATACATCTTCTCGAGTACACCCATTTTTCCATGTTTCATGCTTAAAGGTTATCAATGACAAGCTCCCAGTTCAAACAATATTTCCAAAACTTGACGAAGAAGGAAAATCATATTGTAACATGAAGTAGTCACAGAAACAAGAACATGACAGCTACATAATCGAATAATTTCAGGGTATCTCATCAAGTGGAAGAACTTACCCACTGAAGATTCGACCTGGGAGGATGAGAATTTTATACCGAAGCATCCATAACTACTCAAGCATTAAGGACAACAATTTTTTGAAGGAGAGGGGTATGTTATGTCCGTATAATACTAGTGTATCCCCCTTATTGTTATTTTTAGTGTAACCCCTTATTGTTATTGTTGTGCCAATGTAGCCCCATATTGTTATTGTTGTGCCCCATAGAAGCCCACTATTGTTATTCTCGTGACCTTAAATTATTATTGTTATGTAGGATTTTATTATATTGTGACCCTTTAGACTCCTATATATACCAAGGAGATATTGTGACCCAGGGAAAATTTTAAGAACCCCCCTAAATTTATATGTATAATAAATGGGCGAATCCCCATGATACATAGGAAAAATGGAAGGCGATTTTATTAATAATATAATATGTATATATAATTTTTTTGGCGAATCTCTCACGAGATTATATTATCTTGTAAAATCATGGCGAATCACCAGTACAAATGGAAAATCACTAGTACAAAATGGTGAATCGTTGTCTAGTGGAGTTCGGGGTGTTGGTTCCAATGAAGATATGGTAGTTGAACTAGGAGTTGAAGGAAGCGAACCACCGAGACCAAGTATGGCACATGGTGACTCGTGAGGGAAGTAGTTCTCATGTAGTTTGGAAAACGTGTTCTTATAGTTCTTCTAAGCGTAGTGTTGTTTCTCATGCTACTACTAGCACTAATATTGAGGTTGGAGAGGAGTTTGAGGAAGCATGGAAGGTATCAGTGGTGGAGAATTACAAAGAGAACCTAATGATGGGCTCCATTTTTCCCTTTGGTATTTGGGCCTGCAAGATCTTTTGTCCATTGAACCAACAATTAACCGTTCAACCAACAATCAACTTGATTGAGTTGATTAGGTACGAGTCAACTTAGACTAATCTTCAAAACTATGCTTTGCACTATCCCATATTTATCACACTAATGCTACACAACATTGAGCATTTGCACCCAACTCTTATGCATGCACACAAAATTTTCATTAACATCTATAACCCTAACCAAGTGAGAATTGATCAACAATTTGCACCAAAGTTTGTTATAGTGTTGAAAGTTCATAATAAATTTAGATCCATGGTACCTTAAATAAATTTTGAGATAACCTCCACAAATTTGACCACAATAGAGAAAACTTGTGATAAATTTTAAACCTACAAAAATTAGGATTCATGTTCCTAGGAACAATCATAAGAAGTAGTTGACATATAGGTCGAGTTTTGAGCCTTGAAACATTGATAATGCAATGGCTTAGGTCAAAACTCACACATTGAAAATTCATCAATGAAGAGAAGACAATATCATTATGAATTACACATACTCCAAACTTCTTACCAAATTCTACTTAGTTGTCTGCAACTCAACTATACATAATCTTATAGTAAATACAAAATCCACAAAGCCTTCTTCACATAGCTAATAAATGGCCATTGGAAGAGCACCCCTTATATAATAGTAATAGTAGCAATCAATAGATTATTTCATATTGAACTTCATAGCCATAGCACTCCTATGTATTGTATGATGTATTCAACTTGCATTATCAAATATAGATAAAATCATACTTTTGATTGATACATTTAAAACATACTTGTGCACAATGTTGAATGCAATGCCAATCAAGGAGTAAAGTCGGTTTAACGTGTATTGATCTATAAAATAACGAAGAAACATAGTAACACATCACAACTTTCATGTTTGAAAATATTATAAAGCTTTCATGCAAATCCATTGTTGTTATAGTTCCTTCTCTTGACCATGTTCCACATAAGCATGGAAAATCAAGTAATACTAGCATTTGCACCGAGAGGTGCAAAGTAACGTCGAGGAGTGGGGATACATATTCCATGCGAGATAAAGGTGATGTAGGTGGTAAAGTTGAGGCAATACAAAATGTTTTGGAAGAATGGGTGGTTTGTTTATCAACTTTTGTGAGTTATCTTGAAAATTGCTTTGTTCTCTTCATGCCTACCTCTGAAACCTTCAAAAAAACTATCCACAAAATGCATATTCAACGACCTCTACGGAATATGTACCTAGTTCATGAGAGGAGCATTAATCTTTGTTTAAAATATAATAAAGTGAAAGTATAAGATAGTGAACAACTTCAACTCCTCCCTAATCTTAAAATTTTTATATTTATCTAAATATTATCATTTCCATGAAATAAAATTGGTCACAACTCTTTAATATAATAAAATAAAAAATTTAATTAAACAAATATATACATCAAAACATAATTGACCAAATTGCTATCTATTATCCAAACCCGTCACCTTTCGTATCCCATTCATTTAAATACACTTGGTTGCATTATCTTAAATTAGAATATGTTCATATGTATAATACAAAGTGCTTCACCCTCAAATATAGTTTTTCTCCCCCTTCATTTGGGTTCTCTGGGTTGCATTGGTCCTGAATTCATGATATACTTACTATATAGTAACTAAAAAGACAAAGCAAACAAGCAATTATATTTTAAGATAAGTTTGAGCTTTTAGAAAAGATTTAGCCAAAGGCAACAAACTGATTTCATTTACATATAGGTAACCCTTTGAATGTAGACCATTCCTTGAAGAACATTTTTATTGAGAATGTAATACGATATTCCATTTTCGAACTAAAAATATTATTTATATAGATTTGTGTATGGGGTAAACAATAAATAAAAAATTTAACTAGCCTTGGGGTGGTCAATATTTATAAATTTTATTTATACTTGCTTTACCATGTATATCATATACATATCAATCACAAACATGAAAAGCTGTGGAATTCACAGTGTTGATCCGCTTTGGAAACACAATTGATCAGGAGATCATGTCCAAGTTAAGAAAATTGCTCAAAAATGGAAGTGCTTAGAAATGGTTGCAATTTGAACGACTCGAAAGGTATCGTTGTTGCAATTCTGGTGCTGCGAACGGTTCTCAAAACCGAGGTCGTATGCAAAATTTATTGAGGTTTGAAATCATCCAGTAAACTCCAAAAATGAGATGACCAAGTTTGACTTTCAAACTTTTGAAAAATTTAAAAAAGAATATTCCACAGGGGCGAATGAGTTGTGGACAAGTGGCATTCTGTTATTCGTTGATGATTTGACTTTTCATGGTCGTGGCCAATCAGAGGCTGCCATGTGGCCCGAGGCCAAAGGAGATTTGGAATGGAATTTTTTTTACAAGTGTACAAGTTTTGAACTGTGGTCGACGGACTGGCACCCAACAGGCCCGACCGTCTCCGCCACATGTTGTGTCTTAAACAATATGTCAGACAGGTTTTATTTAACTTTTGAAAAGAAATCGGATGGTGGGGGTAAGGGCTAGCCCCCATGTGAATTCGAACATCACACGACCAAGAGCTGAAGACCAAGTGCTATCACAAATGACAGAATTCATTAATGACATTTAATTAGTGCTAAAACGTGGCTTAGCCACTAATCCAGATAATTAGCGCAAATTTTGTTTTGTTTTTTAAAATAGGATTAACCGCCCATAATCCATGCTTATTTTAAACTAATCCAGAATTAAAGAGATGGCAGAGTTTTTGGGCGGAGTCTGATAAATTCGGAATTTTGGCCAGTTTAGTTGGATTATCTGCAGTTAGTCCACATTTAGTGGGGTTTTTGGGGGACATTGGGCATTTTTCTTGCAGAAGCCATAACTTCCTCATTATTGAACGAAATTGAGTGAAATTTTAGTCAATTTTGGGTCTCTTGATAATTCTGAGCAGTTTGGGATAGTTTTCAGACTGAACAGAGGTGATCTAAAACAAATTTTTCTTCAGGGAAGATGAACGAGCCATCAGGGCCATCATGGAGAAGGCACTATATTGGGTTGTATTCACTGTTTAAGGTGAAACAAAAGCTATTTCTAGCTATTTTCTATCTTCTGAAGCTAAATTTACAATTGGTTTTGCCTATTGAGGCATATTTTTACCTGTGTAACCATTTTGAGCAAATTAATAGAAGGACATGCCATTGGGGAGCCTCGGACCGACAGATGTAGCCCAGGAGGGGTGAAATGCCTCAACAATTTGTTGTGTTATGTGATGGTGAATTTTCTTGCTGTGTATTTTTGCTGTGATATGTTAAACAATAAATTTAATTAACAAATCCTCACACATAAAACTCAGAAACAAACCAAAACTACTTTGTTTAACCTGCAAGTCATGGAGAACACTTCGCACACTAAATTATATCAGAATGGATACTTTGCATAGCATTAAAAATAGTTCCATTTCAGATCAGGTTGGTATCAGAGCTAGAGTTTTACTCTACATTTTTTCTTGTGCAAATATATAGTTGACTGTTTGCAAGTTTTGATGCTTACTAGGCTTAAGCTCAAGAGAGGAGAAGGACAATTGGTTAGAGCTCAAAGTAATCCTATACCAAGGAGGGCTAGAGTGCCATTAACTCCACCTTCTATTTCACCTCCAAGAGAATTTGAAGAGGCCATAATCATGTCTACAAGAGAAGGATAAGTTCCTGAAAACATTGATTCCAAAGAAGAAGAACGTGTGTTTAGAAAGGCAATCCTAGACATGACTGAGATGGTGAGGATAATATACCAAGAAAGGAATGAAATGCTTGAAGGAGAGGGATCTTCAAGAGGAAAGAAAAGTGAAGACAAGTCAAAGAAAGGACATGGAGGAAATGGTGATCCACCATCCCCATCTTCATCCTCTTCCTCTACAAGTTCATTTTTAAAGCTTGATGTTAAGTTTGAGTTGCCTATGTTTAATGGTGAAGTCAATGCAGAAAAAATTGACAATTGGATAAGGCAGTTGGAGGTTTACTTGAGGATACAAAACTTTCGTGATGACAACACCAAGATTCAGTTAGCCTCTTTGAGAATGGATGGAGCAACATTGGTATGGTGGGAAGCCAAAACCAAGGATGAGATTAAAAAACATGGTAAGATCACTTTATCATGGGCTGAATTTACTACTGCAATTAAAAAGAAAATTTATCCATTAGCTTATTTACAAAGGCTATCATGAATTAGCAAATTTTTAGACAACTTAAGGGACAAAATGTACAAGATTACACCTAAGATTTTAGAAGAAGGGATATTTTACTAGGAATTGATTTGAATAGCAAAGAAACTTCGCTGAAATATATAGGTTGTTTACACAGCTATCTTATACATACTATCCTTATGTTCAATCCTACTAGTCTAGACGAGGTTGTGTCCAAGCCACGAATTTAGAGGCTAGAGGTAAACAATATTTTGATGGGAATGAGGATAGTGAATTTAAAGGCAAAGGGAGAAAGAGAAATGCAAACTCTAGGAAAGAGAAGGGAAAATTATTTTGTAAAAACTGTTCCAAAAAAAGCCATGATGGAGACCATTGCTGGAAACTTCATCTGGAGTTGAAACCAAAAAAATTCAAAACCAAAGATAAGGCCAAAGAAAAAGGAAAGACGATTGCAATAGCTAAACAAGACTTAGGGTCTGAATCAGGAGATGAAACAAAAAACATAGCTTTGGAACTAAAGAACATAAAGTGGAAAGAGATTGTAAATGAAACAAATCCCAGTTCTAGCATTTTAAACTGTCACATAGAAGCTCCAAGTGAAGAGAGGAGAATAGAGCTGTTTCATGTGAGGATCATTTCAAAACACACAAAGATAGACACACTATTTGACAGTGGGTCACAAGCGAACCTCATCTCAGAAGACTTAGTCAAGAAGCTGAAAATTGAGACCATTCCACATCCAAAGCCATATCCACTTGGTTGGATTTGCAAGGATGCAAATTTACAAGTTTCAAGGAAGTGCATGTTGCGCTTCGCCATAATAGCTCATTATATTGACATGGTTGAATTAGATGTGGTACTGCTTGACATTATAGGTGTAGTATTGGGTAGTCCTTACTTGTATGACAGGAAAGCTATCTTCCATCACCATAAGAAAAAGTACCATTTATTCAAGGATGGCAAGGAGTTTATTGTGAGAGCACATCGGAAAAGCTAGAATCTTCTTTAGTGAATGCAGGGCAGTTGAAAAGGCTTGTTAATGAAAGTCAAAATTTGACTTTGTTGATGTTTAAGCAAAAATATTTTGTACATAATCCTTTTCATGTTGTTGTTGATGTAAATAATCATTTGTTTTAGTCTGAAAGCAGGTCGTCTTGGGAAGAAAATGACAAGAAGTTGCAGCAAGTGTCTTTGGTGTCGATCGGTGCAGAAAACAAAGTGTCGGTGGAAAGTGGTGAAAAAATACAAGAGAGGGAAAAGCATGCAAGAAAAGAGGGCACAAAGTTCAACAATGATCATTGCTAGTTTCAGAATGGCAATATACTATGGTGAGAAAAATTGGTCGGGAATCGACACAAGTACATGGCTCATTCAAAAAAAAATCACCATAAGGACAGCTGGCAAGGTGAATCTCATTTTCAGTTTCCTTTGAGGGTAGACCATTGTAGGAACATTATGTTTTCTGCAAATTTCAGTTGTTGTTCTGTAAGTTTTGATAATTTGCAGCATGACACAGTCAAGGTTAGCAATAGTCGGTCAACAGATTCAAGGAAGAATCTATCGTTTTATAAGAAGCTCAATTTAATGAAATCAGGGAGATTTCAGTGGATCAAGGTTGGGAGAGTGGAGAATCAGTCTCCTCATCTTCGGTTTCAGTAGTCCAGAGAGCTTTTGGGGTCCAAAATATTCCCATTAGGGAGGTGTGATAAGGAGATTATGTCCAAGTTAAGAAAATTTCTCAAAAATAGAAGTGCTCAGAAATGGTTGCAATCTGAACGACTGGAAAGGTCTCATTGCTTCAATTCTGGCGCCATGAATGGTTCTCAAAACTGAGGTCGTATGAAAAATTTATTGAGGTTTGAAATCGTCTAGTAAACTCCAAAAATGAGTTGACCAAGTTTGACTTTCAAACTTTGGAAAAATTAAAAAAAACAATTTTCTAAGGAATATTCCTCAAAATATTCCACAGGGGCGAATGATTTGTGGAAAAGTGGCATTTTTTATTCATTGATGATTTCACTTTTCATGGTCGTGGCGAATCAGAGGCTGCTATGTGGCAGGCACAAAGGCCGCCACGTGGCCCCAGGCCGAAGGAGATTTGGAATGGAGAAATTTTTACAAGTGTACAGGTTTTGAACCGTGGTCGACGGACTGGAAGCTAACAGGCTCGACCGTCTCCACCACATGTTGTGTCTTAACCAATATGGCACACGGGTTTTATTTAACTTTTGAAAAGAAATCAGATGGCGCGGGTAAGGGCTAGCCCGCATGTGAATCCGAACATCATGCGACCAAGAGCCGAAGACCAGGTGCTATCGCAAATGGAAAAATTTGTTAATGTCATTTAGTTAGTGCTAAAACGTGGCTTAGCCACTAATCCAGATAATTAGCGCAAATTTCGATTTGTTTTTTAAAACAGGATTAGCTGCCCATAATCCATGTTTATTTTAAACTAATACAAAATTAAAGAGATGGAAACATTTTTGGGTGGAGTCTGATAAATTCAGAATTTTGGCCAGTTTAGTCGGATTATCTACAGTTACTCCACATTTAGTGGGGTTTTGGAGGGACATTGGGCATTTTTCTTATAGAAGCCATAACTTCCTCATTATTGAACGAAATTGAGTGCAATTTTAGTCAATTTTGGGTCTCTTGAGAATTATGAGTAGTTTGGGATAGGTTTCAAAGCGAATAGAGGTGATCTACAATAGATTTTGCTTCAGGGAAGATGGAGGAGCCATCAGGGCCATCATGGAGAAGGCACTGTATTGGTTTGTATTTCACTGTTTAAGGTGAAACAAAAGCCATTTCTAGCTATTTTATATCTTCTGAAGCTAAATTTACAGTTTTTTTTTGCCTATTGAGGCATATTTTTACCTGTGTAACCATTTTGAGCAAATTAATATAGCAAGGACATGCCATTGGGGAGCCTTGGATTGGTAGATGTAGCCCATGAGGGGTGAACTGCCTCAACAATTTGCTGTGTTATGTGATGGTGAATTTTCTTGCTGTGTATTTCTGCTGTGATATGTTAAACGATAAATTTAATTAACAAATCCTCACACATAAAACTCAGAAACAAACCAAAACTACTTTGTTTAACCTGCAAGTCATGGAGAAACTTTGTACACTAAATTATATCAGAATGGATACTTTGTATAGCATTACAAATAGTTCCATTTCAGATCAACAACCAACCTTTATTATTACCAATATTAACTTTTATATAATAGTACATATGTAGATAAAATTTCCAGCTTCCAATGAGACAAACTTGCTTCTCCAACATGATGGCACATTCTTAACTACTAAAATTTCTGATCGCTGAATGTAAGAAAGATTTATAAGTATATATAATATACTACAAGGCTCGAACTCCTAGACTATGTTCTTTTTTACCATGTATCTATAGGTTGCAACCTTCTTCTTGTTTGAAGAGGAGTTTTCTATTATCAAAACTACCTTCCCTGCCTCTGATGCCTTGAAGGAATTGAAAATTGGCTCATCAGATGAAGATAAATTTATGTTCTTGTCAATTAGAGTTGAATATCTTCCCTGTTCACTCAGCACAAACTCTGACCAATAGGAAACATCCCACCCACCAACTATGAGGTCCCACAGAATTGTTGCTCCCTCCTGAACAACATAGATAGATTGAATGTGAGAATTAAAAAATAAAGAAAAATCCCAATAGCACAGATCTTGAGGATGAAATCGATCTCAAAACCAACACCCATAAAAATATCCAAAACTAAAACTCATCAAATTTAGAAGTATATTGGAAAAAAAACTGAGGTGAAAGAGCTAAATTTGAATGTAGGAACTGACACAAAATCTGCAAACTTGAGCATTTTTTGATGTAAATTACCTCCACTCCCTCGATCTCAAGATTGATTTTCTCCCCAGCTCTAATGGAGAACTCTATCGCAGGCTTGTGAGGTCCAAAATATACATCTTTGGTCCTGCTAAGTCCCCCATACTGCAAAGGCACAATCTCTAGAGATATAAATATGCAAGTAAAATCAAGTATTAAATAAGTTTCTAGGAAATTTTCATTGAATATATCCTTCATTCTATCATATATAATCAGAGTCTACAATTGATGTTGAGCATATTTTCACTACATCAGAGAAGGAATTTCACATACTTGTAGAAGGTCTCTGTGACTTTTCCTTCACGTGCAATTACAAATTTTCTCTTGGTACATTGTGTCAAGAGAGGACTCAACGTGGAGTACAGTGCACTGAAATACCATGGGACATTGATGAACACCTGAAAAATAGAGAGAATACTAATTAAGAGGTGATTTGTCTATTTGATAAATTGAGTAGAATATCCTTGCCCTTATAGGTCCCAACAAAATCCCACACTTGCAAACTAAATATAGCAAAAATAATTAATTACATATGGAATACTTGACAATTAGCAAGATTGGAGAAATTCTTCAACATTGTACTTGAAATCAGATCATTTTGAATTCTGGTAGAGGCAACGACTGTCGGAAGTCAGAACCCAATGGTAGTATGTTTGAGGATCTGTATTCTACAATTGATGAGATTGGAATTCAAGTCCTAGAAAGATAAAATAGTCCATTACTATAATTCATTCATAGAGTGATTTAATTTTCTTGAAAGTTTTGGGAACATAGAAAGAAAGGGTTTCCTCCGTAAGTTTCTTGTGAAAAGAATAATTCCCTCACTGTATTATGTGAAATTGGGTGCTACCTTAACACAAGGGGTTATATCTCAACTAGTTGTCACCATATTGCCGAGAATTTGTTTAGTTCCATACTAGAAGGTGTCTTGTTAAACCCCGCTGGGTAAGGTGCACTAATCTATGCCAATGGGCTTAATTGGGAATCTGGATACCATATTCAAATGTGATGAAGCATCCTTGGGTTTCCCATGATATTTCCCTTTTAAACAAAAACAATGACCATTACATTGACCATGAAAAACAAAACCCTTGAGGGCAGATTGTGACCACACAAAGAAATGACTATATACGCTACTCCATCTCTAAACCATGTAATTCTGGGTGAAAAAGACAATGAGGCTGAACTTTAAAAGGTCACAAAGTTCCATTGAGATTGAAAAAACTATGATTCAAGAAACAAAACTGGAAATGCGCTGATACAAGGAAAACTTGAGAGAAGTGTTTTTCACTTACTGAAACACCACACAAATACATGTTAACTCCTCGTACCTGTCAGCATTGCATAGACTCTCTTAATCAATAAGGAAAAATAAAATAACAATTTCAGAACATAGGCACTACAAATAGTAGCTTATAGTCATTTCATTGGTAAGATTTACATAGTGTTAAACCATTGACCAGGTTTCCATTCTAGCTGTGGTCTTCTCCGACACAGAAATGGTAGGAACCTCAGAAAGACAGAGGCCCAGTGGAAGCCTCGAGTGATTTTTATGAAGTAGATATCCTTCATGCACCTGAGCCAAAGGAAGACCATTCCTTGCAGTGTAGCCCATCTAGACATGTTTTTTGAAGCCTTTCGAAAGGGAGAAAGGCAAAAGAAAGAAAATTTCCATGTACTCATTATACATAAGGTTTTGTAGGAATACTATTGCATTTTCACAGTACGAGAAACTAATAATTGAATGTCTATACCCAAATATTTTGTGGGACACTATTGAATTGTTTAATACAAAATATATAAAACCAGATCTGCCTAAATATCTCTATTAGATACCTATATAAAAGGAAACTCTCTGTAAAATATATATTGTAATTTTTAGCCTTTTTAAATCTATGCTAAGGATATATGTAATTTGACACCATTTGAAACTAGCAACTATATGTCAAGTAATAAATATCTAGAGATGCATCAGAAATTCCAATTTTTGGTGTGCCAAAATTCTCAAAACACTAGATCTACGAGGACATATAACATCATCCTTCTGATCATTTATAGTCATTCAGATAGATTTTTCTAGGCAAGCTCGGAAAAGGCAAAAACATTTGTGTTTTGAGCAGTTACAGACCTTTCTTGCTACCATCTCTGGGTAGTTATCTTGAAAAAGTGCAAGAATTTGGTTTGATGTATCTCTCAATTCTCTCTTTGGAATATTCTTAAGATCTGTGATCCGAATCATGGCATTGAAACCACCAGGCTTAAAATCAAGGAGCTTGATGCCCTTCTCTAGAATTTGGACCCTCCATCTCAGAAAATTCTTCAACTTCTCATCGTCTCCAAAGATCTTCTGGTAGAGCTCCTTGTCTCAAAAAATCCCATAAGCATTGTAGCACACAGGGTGGCCCACTTTATAATAACAATGCATGAAGGCCACCGAATTCAGATTCTCATCAAATTTCAGATCCTCTTCAACTATATTGTCAGCTCCAAATGCCTTCCTCCATGCCACACTATTCTGCAACATGATGAATGCATCATTCACCCTGAAATATCTGGCACGGAGAAATTTAAGAATACCTTGCTACTAAATGTTAGGAAAGCCCTGCTACTACTGACTATTAGACCCACTCAAACTATATATACCTTTGATAAAAGTACTCGAGCTCCTGCATGCTTGTTGTACCACCCAAATACATTATCTGATTGGCCAAATCCTAAGGATGGGCCATTTACTTGAATGTAGTTTAGATATGTTGGATTGCGTGTTGCATTGTACAACCAAGCTTCTCCCTAAATTAGTGATCTCACAAGGAAGTCTGTTGTAAATCTTTCAATTTGAACCACAGGATAAGAAGCTTGGAATTGAACTTATTTAAGCTTGCCTGATATCAACTAGAAAATAGTAATAAACTATTTAATTTCAAAATGGAGGAGCCTTAGAATAAATCCCATAAACCCACACAACATTATGATCATCTCCCTCCTTTGTAGTGCTCACATGCATAAGCAATAAGTTACAGGTAGAGAGCAGTTCCACCTCAGTATGCAGATTCATGAGATCTCGAGGAGAGCCCCAAACTCCACCCATGAGACCCTTGAAATAGTGTCTTTGTCCAGGCCCTTTTTACAATCACATAAGACACCCTCCTTCCCATTGATCCATGTCTCTACAAAGAGAATCCTTGTTGTGCATTTTTCTACTGGTCATAAGACATATATGTGTTTGGTGTTCAGACAAACATCGTGAATATACATTATTTTTTGGCTGTGCACATCCAAATATTGTAGGGTACAGTTGGAGTATATTATATTTTGATGTTTTTATATTATGTGGCCCTTCTAGTCTCATCCCCAGACAAATTGCAAAGACAACTCAATGCCCTGGCCCTTTTCTGTGATCTTCATCAGTTAACAGTCAAACTAGGTAAAAACCAAAGTCATCATCTTCAACGTGTTGAAGAAAATCCTCCTTGATCATCATTTCTTTCTCAAGGGAGAGGAGATCGAGATCACCAAATCATATAATTATCTAGGGGTACTATTCAAAAGACCTTGCTTTAGTTTGCAACATGCACTTCAGCCCTGAAATTCTCCAACATTCTCCAAAATCTCCTAAAGGAAAAACTGTTATTGGCTTCTTCTCATGAAAATTGAAATAAAATTTCTTCATTTTTTTTTGTCCTTGATATACCTTTGATTCTCAAAATAAGGAAACCTAATATGTACACCTCAAAACACACAAGATAAAGATTTGTTTTCTTTGTCTTCAATAGCTTCTTGAGATAAGGTGAAAACAATCAATTTTGGACCCAAATTACAAGCAAGTAATAGCCCAAAATCATTGAAGCCTAAAGTAAAGATAAAATTATGATAGTGTATTTACCACAGGCAAGCGCTTCTGATTCTTGGTAGTTGAGAATTCCACACGCAGTCAGCACAGAGCATATCGAAACAAAATTTTTCTTCATATTTACTACCATCAATACACCTTCCACACTCATCACAACGTGCAATACAAAATATATAATCCCACCACTAACTGTTTGGTCTTTTTTATTTTGGTAACTTTCATTGGTGCAGTAATAAACAAGCCTTGCATTCCCACATCTAGGGAAAGCTTCAATATCAATTGTATTGTCATCATCATATGAAAGTGAATAATAACGACCATTAGGATAAAACCATGGTTTTACTGAATGAGACTTCTGTTGTAAACCACCATCCAAAAGGTAATTCAACTTATCGAGGTGCTCTCTTGTTATCCCAAAAATACCACTAATTCTCAGCTGCTTCAATCCATGCATGCTGCATTCTCTGTGTGCTTTGACATTTTTCACAATGCCATCAACAGTCAACCTTGTGCAGCCTGGCAAACATAACTGCAAATCCCAGAAATAAGTGCACCACATAGAGTCAAGGGAAGAGTAGGAGGTACCAAGAGAAAATGATATTTCACACAAAATTTCTGAATTAACGAGCTTAACTTGAGCAAGTGTGAGATAACAATATAATTGCATGACGAAAACCTAATACAATTGATAACAAAAATAGAAGTCCACAATCAATGCACAATATGGTTTTGAAAAGAATGGACAAACTGAACAAGAGAACAACCTACAAGAAGTACCTTCCTTGCAACATCATTTTCATAGAAATGCATTACCTTTCCATGTTTCCATATATTTAATGAAAATTAAGATATGCCTGGCAAGTTGAGGAGCAACCACTAGTGTGTGCAATAATAGAAGACAAATCAAGAAACGAGAGAAATTTCAAACACATAAGAACATGGAATACCAAATGGAAGAGTTGCACTAGTGCCTCCCTTGAAGGTTTCAACAGTTTGGGGCAAATTCTACCTACATTTCCTTCAAAAAATAAGCTTCTAATATTTTAAGTTTTTATCTTTTTATCATTGTATTTCAAGGAGACTAGGGGTTAAATTCACATGCAAACACATCCATATAGTAACCCAGTTTGAAAACATTTTATGGGAAGCACAATTCCATTTCAAAAAACCCATGTAATTAAATTAAATGAATCTAATTGTTTGAAAATGATAATCATGCAAAAATGCAGAAAAACCCCTAGATGAGGGCAGATATAAAGCCCTAGATCTGGGCAATTTGAGGGACCAATTGCAAGAAAGAGGGCAGTGCTTTTTTGGCCCTAGATCAGTCAATAAAGACTGTATTTCGGAAGTGGTGAATGGTTGTTCCTAAAGGAGTTGGAGTAGCAGCCTTGGTGGCATATTAAGAGCATATTGGAGGATTGAAACAATTGTCACATTGAGCCCTAAGTGTAGGTCTTCTGAAGGACTACAAGATTTCTAGGAGTGGCAGGGTTTAATAAGCCTAAGGAGTTGAACCTTGAAAGAAGTAGGGCGACCAAGAGGGCTTAGTGTTCAGCCCTAGTTCACATGTGTAGAGATGGACCTATATAGTGAGAGTGGGCAGCCTTCGGGCCCTAGACTTGTCTTCATCATAAAAACAAGGCAAAAGTGGGCAGCCAAAGAGTTGTTCACAAATGGAGTTGTGAACAACTCATCTAAGACCCTAAGTGTTGCATACCATGAAGGAAAAAGGAGGCAACTAGAGGGTAGAGCTTATTGAGTTGAGTTAGGTGACTTAAAGGAGCAGATTTCATTGATAAAGGTAGATTGAGAAGCTGAAATATGGGAGGCAAGAGGACCCGCCAGATGTGTTTCCTTGTTCAAGGTAAAGGGTTGAAACCAAGCTCTAGTTGTATTCCTTCCATCAATATGATTGTAAAGGGCCATGATCCCTGGTACAAGAGCCCCAAATTGTTGTATTATAGTTTGTAATATAACAAAGGGTTGAAAACATTTTAAAATTGTCATGTGCACTAGTTGATTCACTCATGTGTGTTTTTACGCTCTGAAAAGTAGAAGTGTTGTGGAAAATGAGTTGGTTGTGTTAGATATTCTAAGACCCAAACCTAGATTCTCTTATGCCGTGGAAAATCAACAAGCCTTCCAGAAAACCTTGGAAATATAAGGACAATTATTTCTCTTCATTATTGAATTTGATTTATTATTAATGTATGTTTTTTTTTTTTTTTTTTCCCAATTCTGTAAGTCACACTGCAAGATTCAAGCTCACCTTCTCTCGAGTAATCCAACTATCAACTTTGGTATTCTACTTTTAGAATATGGATAATAACAAAAATTCATTAATATCCTTATATTTTGACCCTTAGTATCCTTTGAATTCATCTACTATACTTATTTCATGGTTGTGTATACTACATCCCTAGATTGTCTATACTCTCTTGTGTTGTCTATTATTTCCTTTTTTGCTCCTCTTGCTTCCATTATTGGCTCTTTAAGCAATTGGATACGATGTCTTTGACTCACTATTGATAATCAAGGGTGTTCTTAAAATTATTCCTTATTCCCCTGGTATGTCCAAGGTATCAAATAAGAATGTAGTGGGATCTCCATCTCCATTGTCAGGTTTCTATAGTAAACATCCTCCAAACTCTATTTCCTCTACCATTTGCATATATTTTCTGAGTGATTTTTTCTAAAAATCGCAGGTTACCGTTCATTTTTCTTATGGAAAAAAATAGAAATATATGTAGAGAATTTAATAGGGGAATTGGTTGCTACGAATACTTCTTATGGGAAAGTAAGAAGGCTAACCCTAATCATAATCATTTTTATTTCTTTTACCTTTAAACCTTGAAGGGAAAGTCGTCCTTAGAAGGAGCACCTCATCTTTCATCATGCTCTCCATCAATGGATCTTGAAGAGTCGTCCTACAAATAACTGAATCTATGTTATCTAATCCAATCAATGAAGATGAGGGATACCAAGAAAATAGATACCACTTAATCATAGAATGGAAAAGTTTCACACCATAGATAATGAACTAAGTGGGACTATTAGAATCGACAATGTAATCATATGGGATTGTAACTTCCACTTAATCATGTTTAGCTACCAAGAAATATTATAACTGCCATGCAATCATGGTTGTCATTGTCTAACTCCCATCAATAAAGGATATTATTTTTATTTTGCACGATGGAGGGTTTCATAAGGTGTTATTATTGTAACATTCTCTTAGATGGGATGATGTCCAATATATAAATTTTCAGTTATATGATTAATAAACAGAAGAAAGGAATTTAACTTTGCCCAAATCATGTGTCTTAGTTGTCCCCACATTTTATCATCCTTATCTGCAAACAAATTGTCTCAAAATGGTCAACTAAATCGTTACCAAGTTACCAAGGCAGTTACCAAGTTCTTAAATAATTAAGAATCAAGGAATCCTTTGGAAGCATATTCTAGTGATCTTTGTTATTATTTCATAAAGACTTGTTCTACATCGTATAAAGGTTGAAATGAACAACAATAGGAAGAAAATAAAACATGCTATTAAAAAAGTGTTGATAAACACTAGATCCGATCCAGTGCCATGGTACAATAAAAATATTGCAAAATACTTTTTGATGTTCAACTATGTAAACATAATTTACATTACAACACCATCATGACTCTTACACAACCATATTTGTGGAAATGATTTGATGTTGTGAAGCTCTTAAAGGAAGAACTATCATGCTAACTATAATAAGGTGAACTTCTTTTCACTTCTTCAAAATATTATTCCTTCTCGTTCCTTCAAAATATGGATATTGAAAGGAATATGTGCTAGTTGCGACACACCTTTACTGTAAGATCATTAAAATTATAACCATCAACATGAAGAGAACCATTAGAAAAAACTCCATTCCCCCATGTCATGCCCATGCCATGCCATGAATACGATTTGTATGAGCATCCCACAAATAGTAGCAAAGGTGGCACCTTTGTATTTACCTTATAGCTCCATTGATTGGAGAGGAGGTCCACTATAGAACTTGCCAATGCTCTCCTAGTATTACTTTTATACAAATGTTGTCTTATTTTAAATTTGTACAAGGAGAGATACATTTTCGGTATATGCATCTTTTCAAATGCGGTAGTTATAACTTATAAGTCCAAATCAAATATAACCCAAAGAACCATCTTGTTCTATAGGCATGACAAATACGAGCGAGATATCAATTGACTGGAAAGTTGTCTCGTGGATGTGATGAAGTAAATTATGGTCAGACGAGCTTTTTCACCCTAGATGAACCTTGACCTAATCTTACTTTCACTCATGAAATGTGGCCGGAATGGACAAGACAAAGGGATGAATTGGCTCCTGGATTATAAAAAAATATAAGCATTGAACTATGTATTAAACTCAATCCTAGTTCGGTACACACACAATTTACAACGAGTAATAAACACACAAAACTAGGAAACCTATGAAAACCCGACAACAATATCCCTAGAACATATATACCTAAAATTTCTATTGTATTGAAACCATTCTATACAATGGGTTGGCATCTTGTGGGGTTTTCTTTCAACACATTTATTTATAGCCTCTCATTGTATCTCATCCACATTTTGGCACACCCAACCAAGCGAGCTTCCCTGAGCCAATTGTTGTCTCCTTTGCATAACATTCAAAAAATTTTTGGCGAAGGACCTTCTTGCTATTTTTGATGCCAATGCTTGCTAGAAGAAACTCATTTTTATCCATTTCTAGCTCATTGTACACATTTTTATTTTTATTTTATTTATTTATTTTTATTTTTTTCTTTTTTCCGTATAGACACGGACTCGAATATAAAAGAGTGTTAGTAGTAGCAATACAAAGTTACAAACACTTGTTGGTAGCTAGAGACATCAAAACTATGTTGTTTTTGAAATGGTAAGTCGTAATTTTGTTGTAGTAGGTAAAACTTGGGGAGTCAATGGCAACACGTAGAGAAAAAAAACATGCATAAATGAAGTTATACATGG
Source organism: Pinus albicaulis (assembly GCA_034641835.2). Lineage (NCBI taxonomy): Eukaryota > Viridiplantae > Streptophyta > Pinopsida > Pinales > Pinaceae > Pinus > Pinus albicaulis. The sequence goes on from CM076580.1 coordinate 1,228,543,799, forward strand.
TAAAAATATGAGCCTATATGTCATCATTTCATACCTCAAATTTTGCAAGTATTTTATTCAAATATTTTACAAACTAGCTTAAGGATGCTTTGTGGACTGATTAGAAAGAACAAAAAGGTAAAGAAATAAAATAAGATCATGTTTCAGCTCATAATAAAATGCCACATCTTGTAGGATCAGTAGAATTCTCCACTCGCAAAGAGAAAAACAAACAAGTGGTTTAGAACCATCAAGACCAAATGTCCGTCCAAATGTATGCGCTCCTCTCCCCTGTTTTAAACCTTGTTCAGGTGGAAAGAAGTGCTTGAAGCCACCGAAAACAAGAAACAACAATTAATTAGTGTTTTGAAATTATTTTAAGTACAAAAAAATATTACGATACCCATGATTAATTCTCATTACGTACTTCAAAGTGGTCAAGATATACTATGTAATAAAACAAAAAGCGCTAAGAAGAAAATATTACGGACGGTGGCAATATCTGTGCAAAACGGGACATCTTGCGGCAAATAATGGATTGCTATATGGAATTGGCACTGATAGAATGTCCCCCAACCTTGCAAGAAGCCTAAAGATAAATTTCAAACAACATAATCAAACATGAAATTTTCAATTATGATGCACATTGATTATTTGCAAACATATATGTTTATATTTTATTTGTGTAATTCGAGCTTGAGGATTTCGAGTTTCGAGCGATAGGAGATTGAAATACAATGACAAAGGGACAGATGCAAATAAAACCTACATATTGAGCCCTCAACTTAAGCAAGCCATCCGAAAAACTTGGTCATAGATGTTAGATGTTAATGATGTTAACACATGGCCGATAATACTTTTACCCACCAAATTTAAAAATTGCAACCGAGATGTATATCCTTTTACAACATATAGTAGCTCTATAAACTTCATTCATCCCTACAGTACAATATCAATAGGATTTGATGTGATTATTAATTTCTAAATCATTAAGTATCTATATCCATGCGTTAGAGGTTTTGAGCTCCATCCCTCCTCGACGACCCTACACAGATGAACAAGTCTATTAAGAAAACTATTAAATGAAAAAATTTAGTAATAGATGATACTTTGTATAAGACCACGGTTAAGTTTTGGTTCGGAATTCATATCCATATGTGATAGGTTCTCTTTTTGACAATAAAAAAATATAAACCATAGGGCCTCACAACATCCACGCCACCATACAAGCACATAAGCGGACCATACCCAAGATATATGTCACGGGAACATATATACATCTATGTATGAGCACACCAATACACATCGTCATACCATCAAATGAGTAGACCATTACTAACACACTTTTATATACGAGTCCATGTCTATACAGAAAAATGAGCCGTATATACACATTGTCATACAAACAAATGAAGCGAGACCTAGAGACAGAGATAAGCAAAGATGCCCTACAAAGTATTTCATCTACCATGTGTAGCAAAGTTAAGGCAACATTCACGCAGATCAGAAATGAAGCAAAGAAGCCCTACAAAACACAACTTAACCACCATACTAAATAGACACTACCACGGGTTAAACTACCGTATAATGCAAACCGGAATTGGGGCATAGACACCATACCCAACACACTTGAGACATCATACAAAATACAAGGAAAAAAAAAGCAGAGAAACCATAGGAGAAGCCTAAACTTTGATCACATAAACTTATGTAGAATTCTAAAAACACACAAAGATCTCATGTCTAGAATAATTTAAGAGAGACATTACCTTTGAAAACAGCTTGCATCCTTCGCATATTATTACGTGGTATTCCATATTCTAAATATGCTTGCAATGACAACAAACAAAGAGAATTACCCATTTAGAACAATTGATATTTTCGACTACATTTTTCGAGCTATTATCTCGCATACTCAAATGATATGATTCCAAAAAAAATCAAAAGGGTTCAACAGAGTTTTTTCCCACAATATGGTTAGGGGCATTTACTACATTGAGCATTAGGCCTCATCCGGAATGTTTGAATCCTAACATCACATCCCTCCCTAAATTCAACGGATTCATGCTCATAGGAGTTCAACATGATCTATATGACTGGGGAACGGTGACGACAATGCCTTGCACACACTCCAACTCACACGCTGCTAGATTTAGTTCTACAAGTTATCATATGCTTATGCCCATGGGCACATCTTGAAGCAAGCGAGTGTTAGGTATATTCTTGGCAGACCCTCGTTATCTCCATCCTTGTTGTTAATATTTTGTCAACAATGCTATCTCCTGGACAACATTTCATCCCATTTTCACCCATGTTAATGATCAATAGGAGAAAAGATGTAGATATCTAGAATGTGGAGCAATGTATTGTGGATCGGAAGCCTTGCCAATGGTGGAAAGCCAAGCCTTTAACACCTCTGCCCGAGAAGAGAAATGGATACATCAAAGTGGAATGCTATAACGATGGTCTCAATCGAGATGCAAAGAGATTTATGTGATGGCATTGGAATTGCTCATTTATTATACGCAACATTTTTTTCTCATCAAACTTTGAAGTAGATGCATACTAGAATTATACAAGTGGTTTTGCAGATATATTTGATGTAGGCTATTTTATTCAACAAATGGAAGGTTTTCTACGATGTTGTGAAATAGCTACCATAGGACTTGGTAGGAAGGAAACCAAAGTGAGGGTTGATCGCCATAAACAAAAAATGACATTTTGACTATGTTGAATCTGTTCTTCCTACTTTGCTTGACCATATTTTCATTGCTATTACCCCAACAATGAGCCAAAGATAAGATCATTACCTAATTTATGACAAGGCAACCCGCTTGTTTAGTCAATTTAGTGTATCCTAAATTGTCGCATTTAATTTGTCAATCCGGGAATCATAAGGCGATGAAGTGCGGCGCACTATATGTGCAAGATAACCCATTTCTTAAATTTTTGTCGTTTTTGGTTTTCTAAAGTGAAATGGGAAATTCTAAAATAAAAACAAGTATGGTTATGTTTGTTCAAGGAAATGATATCCCCTATAATGATTTACCAACTTGAAACTTAAAAAGGAATTTGAAATTTACAATGACAAAACTTGAAAGGAAATGAAAATGTACTGCTGAAATGAAAAGATGTTGCTAGTCTAATAAATAAAAAACAGTGAACTAGTGAGCATGAAACTAAACTATTCTTGCTGCTGTCTAAACAAAAAGAAACTATGCTTAAAGAAATTCAAAATTGCAACAAAGTAAATCTAAATTAGATTACATCAATTTATCTTCTGATCCTTCATCATTAGTCCAGCTATGATTTTCGGAAGTAAGCATAAACAACTTGAGTAACTGATATCTAACTTGCAGAAAGTAAACTAATATCAAACCATACATTCATAATTCAATCCCTCACCATCAGTCCAGCTGTGGCTTTCGGAGGAAACTGAAGATGTCATGCACAATTTAATATATCTAAATTTGCAGAAATGAAACTAATACCAAACTACACATTTCATAATACAATCCCTCACCATCAGTCCAGCTGTGGCTTTCGGAGGCAACTGAAGATGCTATGAACAGTTTAATATATCTAAATTTGTAGAAAGGAAACTAATACTAAACTACACATTTCATAATACAATCCCTCACCATCAGTCCAGCTGTGGCTTTCGGAGGCAACTGAAGATGCTATGAGCAGTTTAATATATCTAAATTTAACTACTGAAACAATTAAGCAAAACCGAGTTAAACAAAGCAATACTGACATGAAACAGAAACTAAGAAAAACACATTAGCAGCAGAACAATGTTAATTCCATGTCATTAGTCAAAAAGCTATGAAAATGCCCGGGCTGCCTATCTATAACCTGAAACAAGAACACTGATCAGTGATTAACAACATAAAACATGAAAGACAGAAGTGAAATGGAAAGTAGGAAATACTATAAACAGAAATGAAGCATATATGCTATGAGAGATGCAGTGTATAAACATGCGAATGAATTATGATACAATGAGCTTGAAGGAAACAAAATAAGAACTATACACTAATGCACAAAACCTTAGCTGAGCAGGGGCCCTCTACACCAGCCTTGGCAACGATCTTCAAGTACGAATTAAGTTGGAAAACAGAGTCTTCTTATATTAAAAATGCAGTCATAACAGTATGGTAGTATTACGGCACAAAGGCAGCGTAATTACATTACAGAGTAGACTAATAAAAGATAACAGAGACTAATTGAGACTAACTCTATATGCGTATGCAAACGTGTTATATATAACAAAAGAAATATAACTGTCTCCTAAAGTTTATGCTGATGGTGAACACGTAGACCATTACGTCCACGGATCTAGGATCATGGCCGTGTTGGAAAGTAAATCTATGAGGAGTGGATGCTTGAATTCAACTATGGAGCCATGTACAGATGTCGACTTGTCCTCCGCAACTCAAAAACGGCCATATGAACCTTTACGTGACACGGAACAGAGTCCTGTCGCTGTAAGACTCTATGGTTGACTTCCATGTGGACGCCTTTGACCGCGGCTTCTTTAGATGAGTTTGCTCGAACCAATAGGACACGAACCATGTCCACATCATTCCTGACTTGCCCATGTGGCTCGTTTTCCCTGTAGACACCTGTAACATAGAGTTTCAAAAAATAGCTGCGGAAAGTTGCAGTAGCTGCGGAAAGTGGCAAGATTCCGCAGCTGAATGAAAAAAATCTAAATCAAATAGCAAACACAAAAATATAATTAAAAACCATGTTAGATGCTCTTTTTCAAATGATATTGACAACTTGGGAGGTTCAGGTGAGTGAAAAAGGTATAGAAAAGTGTATGGAAAAGATGCAGAATTGAGACTCAACATACCCCCACTGTGAAGGTGTTGCATGTCCTCATGCAACCAAAATTTTGATATTCCTTCCTTAGTTCATGTGCCTTGACACTTCAGCCAGGACATCCAATCCTCTCCTCCTCTTCCGTGGTGTTGCCAACATTCTGGGTTTCTTCATTAAGCACCTAAATTTGATATTAACCAGTGCTCTGCTCAACTTCTGGCATTTTCTTTTCAATTTCTTGTTCTTCTTTTGCCATATTCCCAGATGTAGCATAGTATTATCATGGATGATTTTGTCCAGTTTTCCTTGTTCCTTCAATGTCTCATTTTCATTTTTGATATGTTTATTCAAAAGCTCTAATTCAAAAATTTTCTGTTTTAATGATTGGACTAAATCATCCTGTACTGTATGAGGCTGAATGGACGAAGTACTAGGACCTGTTGCTACCTTTTCCAAAGATTCTATATAGTCATATACTTCCTGCTGCTTGGGGTCTATTTCAGGTGTCATTTTTATTGGGCTGTCCCCAAAATGCCGTGAAGGAGAATAATCTGGCTGAGGAGGGCTCACATCAACATCTTGCTGAGAATAGGATGGAGTATGTTCAATGTCTGATTGAGAATGAAATGAACCAGGTTCACTAACTGACTGAGATGAACTATGGTCAGCTGGGGACTGTTCAGATGTTTCCTCTCCCAAATCAATGAAATGAGGACCCTTCATTTGCGTTTTCCTCAATTTCCCCTTAAGTCTGCTGCTTCTTCTCACACGCTGTGGTACACTATCCTTTTGTTTTTGTTTTCCTTTCTCTGTCTTCTTTGCTATGGGTGACTGTCTTTGAAGATAAACTAATCTTTTAGATAAAACTTGATGATCTTCTTCTTCAGAAGAAGGGGTTTGATGTATGGCTTCAATAGTTTTTCTCTCTTTTGGTGTTATTGGCTTCTTACCCTTGATTTCCTTCTTCTTCCTCTTTGACAGTCTCTCTTTCTTATCAGTTCTTTCAATTATAGTAGTAGGAGTATTTTGAATTTCAACAATTGTTCTTTTTCTCCTACTTCTTCTTGCTGTGCTACCTTCAGGAATTTCCTGAGGTTCCTCAAAGAAATTTCTAACCAGAAATTGTTCCCATGTGTCTTTCTTTTCCTTTAACTCCTTTTCAATCAAAATTTTTATAAGGCCGTGGTGATATAGATGAGGTTCTACATCTCCTAAATGTTTCTGAGCAGTCACAGACATTTTCTTCAAGTTATTTAATAGAAAATATGGGAGATTGAGAGCTTGATTATCTAGAAAATTCATCAGTAACCTGGTATGGTACATGTACATGGACCCAAAACGGCCTTCACATGTAATGAATTTCTGAACAACTAGCAGCAAAGTAGCCCATTCCTCTTTCAATGCATGCACAAGAATTCCTCTTTTAAAAACAGTTATGTCCATACCTTGGTTTCGTAAGATTGTTCTCCATGCTTCATCACTGATACTTTTATTCTTAAACCAACGCTCACCCTCCTGAAGAAGTTTCGTGGTTGTTGCTATAGATGCTTCATTGACCGCAAACTTAAGGTCTCCAATCTCTTCTTCCAAGCCATTAAACGACCTTGCGAATGCCTTCATCACTTGTTTATGATACCCTCTGAATTTCTGGATAAACCGCAGCCAATTTGCTTTCTTCAATACATCCCTTACTTGTGGATATCCCTCCATGAACTTCGGTCCTTCCGGTTCTGCTCTTAGCAATTTACCCATTTTTTTCTTTCTGCTCTTCAAAGACTTTCCCGCGTGGAGGATTCAAATGGAAATAGAACGGCTGAATGCACAGAAACGAGCTCAATGACTGTGGGAATATATTATAGAATGGGAATGAGCACAATTAACGGAATGGAGTGAGATTGTGGGTAGATATCCGAGAGTGGAAATGAGCACAATGAACGGAATGGAGTGAGACAGAATAGAAAAGGGTTTCGTGAGCATAACAGAGATACGACTGTGCAATTTACAGAGTATAACACATTCGGCAGCGTTTTGAAATTTGGTGGCTGCGAAATAAATGTGAACACGTTTCAATCAACGGTTATGGATTTATGCGGCTGTAAGAGTCCTTGGTCAAATCAAATACGTCTCATTGTCACCGGTGGGATATTGGATCATGAGTGAAAGTCGGGGGTTTAATGATGGAACCGTTTGGGAATGAATGCGAGAGGATAGTATGGAGATCGTGAAAGGTTACGGAATTATCAATAATCATTGCACATAATGGATAGAGCTTATGGTTCATAACTATATAAAAATGTGTTTTCAATGCTATTTGAAATAAATTTTATTCATACCTTTGGAATCTTTGCCTTTTCCTTTGGTCTTCAACTAATTGCTCTTCATTGGTGTCTTGAATGCTCCATGTCTTCATTTTTTGATCCTCTCACCTGCATTTTATTTCATGATTATGGAAATAACATCTGACTGTACATTCTTTTTGAAAATAGAGTAGTAGCTGTGGAATCTGCTTTTGGCTGCGGAAACTGGAGTCAGCTGCAGAAACAGATGTCAGCTGCGGAAACTGACACAGCTATTACTTGGATGAATGGAAATGAACAGATGACAAATGACCAGATGGAAATGGTCATCAAAAATATTTTTATTGATGGAATGGAATGAAATGGATAAAATGAAGTGGAATGGGGTGAAATGAAGTGAAATGAAATAGAATGAAGTGGAATGAAATGGAGTGGGTGGTCACAAGGCTTGTGAAATGAAAGAGAGATTTTTTTTTGGAAAATATAGAGTTTCAGGTGTTCCTGATTTTCACCCTATATTTTCTGTATAAGACTGTCAATCAGTGATTGGATTTCAGGCATATACCATTATTATTATTATTTTATTTTATTTTTGACTGAAAAAAACAAAAGCTAGGCTGGTAGAGAAGAAGAAGTCTTCTGTACCAGCCTGATTGCAGAACTTTCTTGAAATTTTTTGACAAAATCCTCTTTTGAGAGTGGCTTATGATAAACTTTCAATCTATGGCCATTCACAATAAGAGGAGTTTGAAACTCATCAATGGTCTTGATTCTTACCGCTCCATTGCTAAAGATCTTGTCAATCTCATATGGCCCAAGCCAATGAGTCCGAAATTTTCCTTGAAAATCTTTAAACTTGGAATCAAATAACAATGCCCAATCTCCTTCTTGAAACTTCTTCTCTTTGATGTACTTGTCATGCCATTTAGCTCTTTGATATTGAACTAGATTAGTTCTTAGAATTGCCTCTTGTCTGATCTCATCTAGCTCATTCAATTGCTCCATTCTATGCTTTTGGGCTTCTGATAAGTCCATCCCCAACTGAACTGCTATCTTGAAGGTCTTGACTTGGAACTCAATGGGGAGTAAGACTTCTTTCCCATAAACAAGTTCATAGGGAGAATGTCCTGTTGTATTTCTCCATGTAGTTCTGTAGGCCCACAAGGCTTCAGGAAGCCTTTCTGCCCAATCTCTTCTATGTAGATGAACAGCTTTGGTGATGATACTTTCGAGAAATTTGTTGGTAGACTCCACTTGACCATTTTCTTGCGGATGGTAAGGAGAAGATCTTCTATGCTTGATTTTGTATTCTTCCATCAGCTTCTCCACCAGGTTGGATGTGAATTGGCTTCCTTGATCTGTCACAATTTCTCTTGGAACACCAAAGCGAGTAAAAATATCCTCATAAAGAAAATGAACAACTGAATTTTCAGTAGCAGATACCAATGCTTTGGCTTCTACCCATTTAGTAACATAATCAGTACAAACCAATATATACTTCTTTTGTTTAGATGGTGGATTAATAGGTCCAATGAAATCTAAAGCCCATTTTTCAAAGGGATCAATGAGTACCTGTGTTTGCAATGGCATTTCATTTGAAAGGGTAGGTTTCCCTACTCTTTGGCAGCTGTCACACCTTTTGACATATTGTTTTGCATCTTTGAAGAGGGAAGGCCAATAATATCCTAAAAAGAGGATTTTATAGGCCGTCCTTTTGTCTGCAAAGTGTCCGCCGCATGGTTCATCATGACATGCCTTAAGAATATCAGGCATTTCATCTTCCCTGACACATCTTCTGATCACAAGATCTGGCCCTGTTTTAAACAATTCGTTAGAAATCCATGAATATTTTGAACTCTCCCGAATAATTTTTCGTTTTTCACTTGGAAATAAATGTGAAGGTAGTTTCCCTGTAACCAAATAGTTAGCAATATCTGCATACCAAGGGGTCTTAATAGTTACTGCAAACAAGTATTCATCAGGAAACTTATCTTCTACAGGAGAATCTTGTTTAGTATTCTGAATCCTAGACAAGAAATCAGCTACTGTATTCTGTTTTCCTGGTCTATCCAACACATTAATATTGAATTCTTGCAAAAGTAAAAGCCATCTTGTCACTCTGCCATTAGTAACAGGTTTGTTCATTAAATATCTAATTGCAGAATGGTCAGTATGAATAAAAGTTTCATAGCCCGTTATGTAATGTCTAAACTTATTAATTGCATGAACAACAGCTAAGAACTCTTTTTCAGTCACAGTATAGTTCAACTCTGTGGGAGTCAAATTTTTACTGGTGTAATAAATGGCATAAGGAATTAAATCTTTTTGACCCAACACAGCTCCAAGAGCTGTATCCGAAGCATCCGTAGAAATATGAAAAGGGAGTTTCCAATTTGGTCCTCTCAAGATAGGTGCTTCAGATATTTTTGTTTTCAAAGTTTCAAAAGCTGATTGACAATCAAGATCCCATTTAAATTCACAGTCTTTTGTAAGCAATTTGAAGAGTGGAGATGCTATTTTAGTGAAGTTTTCTATAAATCTTCTATAGTAACCAGTAAATCCTAGAAAACTTCTAACATCTCTTTGAAAATTTGGAATAGGAAACTTGGAGATGACTTCAACTTTTGATCTATCAACCTTAATCCCATCTCCTGAAATATGATGTCCTAAAACAATCCCTTCAGTAAACATCATAAAGCATTTTTCATGGCTTAATGAAAGGTTTGTTTCTTTACATCTTATAATAACTTTTTCCAAATTTTCTAATGCCTCTTCAAATGAATTATCATAAACTGTAAAATCATCCATATAAACCTCTACACAATCATGGATTAGATCAGAAAAAATTCCTAGTACTGCTCTTTGGAATGTTGCAGGTGCATTACATAACCCAAAAGGAAGCACTTGGTAGGCAAAAGTTCCCCATGGACAAGTAAATGTGGTCTTATCTTGATCTTCAAGTGCTACCTGAATTTGATTATAGCCACTAAAACCATCCAAAAATGAAAAGTACTTTTTACCTGCTAATGTATCTAATACCTGATCAATAAAAGGCAAAGGAAAGTGATCCTTTAAAGTTGCTTTGTTCAATTCCCTGTAATCAATGCACACCCTCCATTTACCATTCTTTTAAGGTACTATAACCAGAGGAGAAACCCATCGGCTATCTGAAATTGGATAAATGAAGTTTACATTGAGTAGTTTTTGGAGCTCTTCTTTCACTATCTCCCTAAGATTTGGATTCATCCTTCTTTGAGGTTGTTTGATTGGTCTACTGTTTTCCTCAATATAGATGTGATGGATGCAAGTCTTAGGATCAATACCCTTCATGTCAGTATACTCCCATGCAAATGCAGTAGAATGTTTTTGCAAGATTTTGGTTAGTTCTTGTTGTTGTGATTTTTCCATATGTTTGTTGATATTCAATGTTTTTCCTGGAAAAATCTCAATAGTAGAACTACCAAACTCTTCCATAGAGTAAAGAGACATTTGTCTTGATGATAAATATTCTATGTCGGATTCCAACTGAAATTGTGTGGGGTCATATTCTGAAGTTATCTCAAAATTTTCTAATGTGTTCAGAATTTGACTATCCTCACTAATTTCAGAAATGGTAAAGACAGGTTGTATAGTGTTCTCATCATCGACCCATTCATTGTCTCCTATTTCTGGGATTGCTCTTGCTGGAGGATACAAATTGAATTTCTTTGTCGAATTACCATTAGAAATGTACATGTCTCCAGATCTACAACTAATAAAAGCATCAACTGTGGCCAGCCAAGGTCTTCCTAAGATAATTGGATGTCCTCCTAGATTACTTTTGGGAGTCAAAATCATAAAGTCTACTGGATATTCCCAAGAATCTAAGGAGACCGAAATATCTTCTAATACACCATCTGGTTTAATAACCGATCGATCTGCAAGTTGCAATAAAGTAGGTGTAAAAAGAAGGTTAGGAAGTTTTAACTGTTCCATAGTCTGTCTACTCATAATGTTGATAGCAGCCCCTAAGTCAATAAATGTGTTTGGAATTTCTATCCCATTTATATGTGTCTTGACAATTGGACTTCCTGGATCTACATACTTCTGCATGGTAATTTTTCCCATCATAATATCCGCAATCTTTCCTACCAGGTGGATTCTTCTTGTGTCTTTTAGTTTCCTTCCTGGTCTTTTGAAACTCAACTCCTTTATTGTTTTTGCTAGAATAGGAATCTCTCGAATGGCTTGTAGCAAGGTAATCTTGATACAAACATTCTTCAATTCATCTAGAAAGTCATAGTTAGGCAACAAGATTTGTTTTTCCACCCCCTTGTCAATTTGTAGTCTTTCAGGAAAAGGAGGTGTAGATGAAGATGCGGGTTGCTCAACTATAGGAGTTGTGGATGTTAACTTTTTTTTTTCTTTTTGAATATTTGAATTTTGAAGAGATTCTTCCTCAGAACCCTTATTGACTTGAAGAGAATCCTCCTTAGAGGTATCTTGCTCTTGGATATCTATAGAAGGTTTTTCTAAAACTCTACCAGATCTGAGTTGTACATCGTTGAGAGGAACAATCATATAGGTAGGAAATTGTTGTCCTTCTACCATGTAGGTGTTATGAGGATTCTTATTATTAGGATTTGGAAATGACTGAGCTGGAAGTTGATTTGTCTTTTGTTGATATGGGAGCATGAGTTGAGGATGTGGATTTTGTTGAGAAGGTTGTTGTTGTGGAAATGGCAATGAAAGTTGTGGATTTGGGTTTGGAAGTTGTGGAGCTTGTTGATTTTGAAAAGATGGAGGATATTGATAAAATTGAGCAAATATTCCATAAGGATTTTGCATCCCTTGTACCCATGGCTGATATGGATTCTGATGTTGGGGCCAAGGTTGTTGCCAAGGATTCCAATTTGGTGGGGTTTGAAAATTCATAGGGTTGTTAAACCCTTGAGTTTGTTGTCCCTACCAAGGTCTTCTTGCAACAAAACAGAGAGATTCTACTAAATTTGGGTCTTCTTGAAAGACAGCTTTGAGTCCAGGAATTGAAGGACAATCCTTGATCTCATGATTCTCTGAGCAAATCATACATGTTTCTACAACTTTTGCATCCAAGGGACATTCCCTTAAAGCATGTTTCTTCCTACATTTCGGACAAAATATGGCTAAAGCATCTGTTTCTGCTTTCTGCTTGTTTTGGATTTTAAGGGTGTCCAGTTGTTCACTAAGGCTCCCTAAGATATCAGTTTTGAACTCATCAAGCATGTTACCAATCTCTGCCCTACTTACTGATCCAGTTGCAGATTTGTTAGCCCTAATAAGAGAAGGATCCCTAGGCCCTTTTCCTGTTTTAGATTTTCCTCTTGAGAGATGGACACATAGTTCTGTTATATCACGAAGTGGGAGTTGAGAAATATCTCCTTTCCCCATCATGTTTAAAATATCTATCCATTCATCTCTAATGGCTTTTAATATGAGGGCTTTCAAGGTTTCATCATCTAAGTTGCTCATCTTTGCTCTTTTCAAGTTGTATTGAAATCTTTCAAGCAAGTCTTCCAAATTTTCATCTTCTTTTTGCATCATTTTGAATACCTCATCCTTGTGATTGGTGGGCATACAATAGTCCAAGTATCTATCCAAAAATGTTTGTTTCATATCATTCCAAGTCCCAATAGATTGAGTGGCTAATCCCATGAACCATTTCAAAGCAGCTCCCTTCAATGTTGAAGGAAACAGTTTGAGTTTTTGAGAGTCTTCCATATAGTCATAGGTTCGGCATACGACTTCAAACTCAAACAGAAATGTTTCAGGATCCTCACTTCGCAATCCATAAAAATTAGGGAGGACAGATGGTGAGATATTTTTCATTGTTGCATGAGTTTCCTCATCAACTATAGGGAATCCAAACAAGTTGTCTCCTTCCCTATTTCTACCATTATTTCTTTCACCATTGTTGTCTCCATTGTTTCCTCCTCTTCTACCTCTACCTCTACCTCCATCTATTACTTCCTCTGCCATGATAGTTTCTTTAGAGTCCTTAAAGTCCTCTAGTTTTTCTACCAAGGGAGAATGAGAGAAAGTCTCTTTGTTTTCTAAATGGGATTGAGTAGGTGGTATAGGAGAATCCTCTAATTTAGCTGTTCCTTGACTTCCAAAAATCTTAAGGCTAGGGGTAGATGGTGGTGAATCTGGTCTATGCCTTGAAGAAGATGGAGTTATGAAAATCGAACTCTTGGCTTTAGCTATAAACCTTCCCCAGAATCTCTTGCTCTATGCATGTCATTTTTTTTATTTTTTAAAAAGTTGGGCTAATAATTCTCTTTCTGATCTTCCAGATCACACTAGGTGCAAGAAGAGAGCATACTTAAGAAATTACTAAACCAATAACTCTCTTTTCTGATCCTCCAGATCACACTAGGTGCAAGAGGAGAGCATAATTCAAGAAGTTATCAAGTTTTCCCTTCTTTTATGATTTTATGTTTTTTTTTTTAAGAAATTGGCTACCTAGTTACACTTCCCCGGCAACGGCGCCAAAATGTTTGGTCAATTTAGTGTATCCTAAATTGCTGCATTTAATTTTTCAATCCGGGAATCGTAAGCTGATGAAGTGCGGCGCACTATATGTGCAAGATAACCTATTTCTTAACTTTTTGTCGTTTTTGGTTTTCTAAAGTGAAATGGAAATTCTAAAATGAAAACAAGTATGGTTATGTTTGTTCAAAGAAATTATATCCCCTATAATGATTTACCAACTTGAAACTTAAAAAGGAATTTGAAATTTACAATGACAAAACTTGAAAGGAAATGAAAATGTGCTGCTGAAATGAAAAGGTGCTGCTAGTCTAATAAATCAAAACAGTGAACTAGTGAGCATGAAACCAAACTATTCTTGCTGCTGTCTAAACAAAAAAGAAACTATGCTGAAAGAAATCCAAAAGTTGCAATAAAGTAAATCTAAATCAAATTACATCAAACTGTCTTCTGATCCCTCATCATTAGTCCAGCTATGATTTTCGGAAGTAACCATAAACAACTTGAGTAACTGATATCTAACTTGCAGAAAGTAAACTAATATCAAATCATACATCCATAATTCAATCCCTCACCATCAGTCCAGCTGTGGCTTTCGGAGGTAACTGAAGATGTCATGCACAATTTAATATATCTAAATTTGCAGAAAGGAAACTAATACTAAACTACACATTTCATAATACAATCCCTCACCATCAAACAACTGTATTTCTGATAAATCAAGATGCTATGAGCAAATAATATATCTAATTTTTAGCAGCAGGAAACTAATACTAAATAAGCACATGTGATAATACAATCACCATCAGTCCAAACAGGGTTTTCTGAGGCACCTGAAGATGCTATGAGCAGCTTAATATATCTAAATTTAACTACTGAAGCAAATAAGCAAAACTGAAATGAACAAAGCAATACTGAAATTAAACAGAAACTATGAAAAGCAAATTAGCAGCAGAACAATGTTAGTTCCATGTCATTAGTCAAAAGCTATGAAAATGCCCGGGCTGCCTATCTATAACCTGAAACAAGAACACTGATCAGTGATTAACAACATAAAACATGAAAGACAGAAGTGAAATGGAAAGCATGAAAGTTTATAAATAGAAATGAAGCATATGTATCATGAAAAATGCAGTGTATAAACATGTGAATGGATTATGGCACAATGAGCTTTAAAGAAATAAAATAAGAACTATACACTATTTCATGCACAATTTAATATATCTAAGTTTGCAGAAATGAAACTAATACCAAACTACACATTTCATAATACAATCCCTCACCATCAGTCCAGCTGTGGCTTTCGTAGGCAACTGAAGATGCTATGAGCAGTTTAATATATCTAATTTTGCAGAAAGGAAAATAATACTAAACTACACATTTCATAATACAATCCCTCACCATCAGTCCAGCTGTGGCTTTCGGAGGCAACTGAAGATGCTATGAGCAGTTTAATATATCTAAATTTAACTACTGAAGCAAATAAGCAAAACTGAGTTAAACAAAGCAATACTGAAATGAAATAGAAACTAAGAAAAACACATTAGCAGCAGAACAATGTTAATTCCATGTCATTAGTCAAAAAGCTATGAAAATGCCCGGGCTGCCTATCTATAACCTGAAACAAGAACACTGATCAGTGATTAACAACATAAAACATGAAAGACAGAAGTGAAATGGAAAGTAGGAAATACTATAAACAGAAATGAAGCATATATGCTATGAGAGATGCAGTGTATAAACATGCGAATGAATTATGATACAATGAGCTTGAAGGAAACAAAATAAGAACTATACACTAATGCACAAAACCTTAGCTGAGCAGGGGCCCTCTACACCAGCCTTGGCAATGATCTTCAAGTACGAATTAAGTTGGAAAACAGAGTCTTCTTATATTAAAAATGCAGTCATAACAGTATGGTAGTATTACGACTCAAAGGCAGCGTAATTACATTACAGAGCAGACTAATAAAAGATAATAGAGACTAGCATCGACTAACTCTATATGCGTATGCAAACGCGTTATATATAACCAAAGAAATATAACTGTCTCCTAAAGTTTATGCTGGTGGAGAACACATAGACCATTACGTCCACGGATCTAGGATCATGGCCGTGTTGGAAAATAAATATAT
The DNA here is from genome assembly GCA_034641835.2 of Pinus albicaulis. NCBI lineage: Eukaryota > Viridiplantae > Streptophyta > Pinopsida > Pinales > Pinaceae > Pinus > Pinus albicaulis. The sequence continues at coordinate 1,228,559,550 of CM076580.1, forward strand.
GAGAAGTGGATGCTTGAATTCAACTATGGAGCCATGTACAGATGTCGACTTGTCCTCCGCAAGCTCAGAAACGGCCATATGAACCTTTACGTGACACGGAACAGAGTCCCGTCACCGTAAGACTCTATGGTTGACTTCCATGTGGACGCCTTTGACCGCGGCTTCTTTAGATGAGTTTGCTCGAACCAATAGGACACGAACCATGTCCACATCATTCCTGACTTGCCCATGTGGCTCGTTTTCCCTGTAGACACCTGTAACATAGAGTTTCACAAAATAACTGCGGAAAGTTGCAGCAGCTGCGGAAAGTGGCAAGATTCCGCAGCTGAATGAACAAAATATAAATCAAATAGCAAACACAAAAATATAATTAAAAACGATGTTAGATGCTCTTTTGCAAATGATATTGACAACTTGGGAGGTTCAGGTGAGTGAAAAAGGTATAGCAAAGTGTATGGAAAAGATGCAGATTTGAGACTCAACACCGCTATCATGCATGCTTATTGATTTTTTTTTTTGTGAAAAATGTATATTATATTTATAGAAAAATGTGTACATCAAAGGAGAAACGAGAAGCAAAAGAGTATTTACAATGAAATTTACATCCTATTCCTTAAAGCAACAACAATATGTTCAACACACAGAATTGCCACGACGATCTGCCTCCCTACACATAATCCAGCTATTTATGTATATGAAGCAATTGAATGCTACCCATGAAAGGAAGTTATTGTCCCAAGATCTTGGACTTTGGCAGAAAGGGAATGCGGAATGCATGTTCAAATATAGAGTTTCACCTAGGGAAAGCCCACCAAAGCTAGATTTCGAATAGTAGTGGGGAGACGCAGAAATCAGTTTGCGCCACAACAATCAGCCTCCCTGCACATAATCTAGCTATTGATGCATATGAAGCAACCAAACACTACCCATGAAAGGAAGTTCTTGTCCCAAGATCCCGGATTTTGGCAGAAAGGGAATGCGGAATGCATGTTCAAATACAGAGTTTCACCTTGGGGAAAGCCCACCAAAACTGGATTTCAAACAGTAGTGGGGAGTCGCATAAATCATTTTGCGCCACCATTGGCCTCCCTTCACATAATCCGGCACATTTCATGATGCAAACCCCAAAAGAATCCAAATTCCAAGCCCCGACCCAGTAAACATGGAGGCGAATGTCACTCTAATTCCTATCCGACTAGGTAAATGGCGGCGAATTCCAATCACCTCCAACTTCCAAGCCCGAACCTAGTAAAAATGGGGGCGAATTTCACCCCAATCCCCCTCTGACCAGTAAATACCGGGCGAATGCAATTCAAATCTGCTCCAAACCAGAAAAATCGGGAGGCAAATTCCAAGTTTTAATGTTTATGTGCATTTATGTTTATGGGCTAAAAGTTAATAATTAATTATTTTTAAAATAATTATAGGGCTAACTATATAAAACTATACAAAATGGGTTTTATATAAAAAATTATCCCCTCTAAAATCTAAAACCCTTTAAAATTTTCCCTTGGGCTAAATTTCGCCCCTAAAATTTTCCCTGCTAAAAAATTTGATCAATCAATTGCCATATCTCTCCAATTCTAAATGCCAACTGGAAAATGTTATCCATACCTTTGAATATTTCATAATTTACTCTACCACCTTTTGAACTTATTTTTTCTTCGATTTGATAACCGATTTCCATACAGCATTCCTTTCGGAATGCATGATCAACCTTTAGCTTATCACCACCACATTTTTCTTCAAATTCACTATGAATAAATCCGACCCTTTGGATGAAAGTCATAGAAATCCTATACTCATTATCTGAATTATGATCCTGTGCCAATAAATTTTCTTGTGTATTTTTTAAACTAGCATAAATGATACATTTCAATGTTTCAAAACGCAGGTTATTGGGATATTCTTCCATTAATTGCTTTTGAGCTTCTATGGAATGATTGCCCCCAAGTACATAATATTTGTATTCAAAACATTTTGACTTGTCAAATGATTGTTTGTTAGGAACCCAAATTTGATCAACAAGAAGAACATAATCAACCACATGTGCAAAAGGGTTGTACCTCATCAATGTTTTCAAATTATCAACATGTATGTGGTGTGGCTTTCTAATTTGATATTTGAGCTGTCCTTCATCTGGCTTGTAGAATTGAATGACATTAAGTTGGAATGACCGACTACCTTCAATTAAATTTGTCTTCGCCAAGTGATGTCGAATGGAATTTTGTTTTTTTTCATAACTCCATCCTCTAAATCAGCTCCTGGCATAATGATTTCCTTGCTTGCTTTGGATTTTTCACTAGGCCCTTCATTGTTGTCCATGATTTTTTGAGAATGAATAATTTGTTGTTTCTTCCTCATATTGCTTATGATATTTTCTTGAACTGAAACAATATCCTCATCATCAACTGTAAGGAAGACATTCTTGGGCATTCTTGTTTTTGTTTTTTTATGGCTCTTCTCCTTTCTAACATCAGTTCTAATCTGATCCTTGGATATGGCAACACATTTTTCATCTTCAGCTTCAGTTTTAGCTTCAACTTCAACTTCCTCATTTTGAAAATTAACATGTATACCTTTACTATATTGATCCCTCTGATACAATCCTGTAGCATCACGAAGTATTTTTTTTGCTTCTTTCCCATATCTTCTGCTTCATGTTCATGGAAAATGGAGACTAAATTCATAATATCTCGCTCTATATAATATAATCCTCCTAACATAATTGAAATGCCCTAATAAAAATCCGGTAAAACAAAATATAATATGTCAATGTTAACTAAGTTATTAAAAATACAATGATACAATTTGAATAACACAAAACACATAAGTGTAAATAAAAATACTTACAATCTTCTGTGCAATATTTTGTACGATTTGTTTGCATGTCTTTGAAGAATATTCCCTCATGTTATACATCGACAATGTAAAATGATATCTATGTTTATCATGTGGCTTGGGCGATTTTGACAATATATAAACACTTCCAGTATTTGGAAGAATATATAGGTCTAAAACTTTTCCCACCAGATCATAACTTTTTGCATCAAAATTATTACTAGAATATAGATATAATTGCAAAGATTCATCTTCTACATCTTTCAGAAACCATGCATATTGTGAAAGATTCACTTCTGTTGATTTCTTCCAGTATGAAACCAACTTCTTTTCTTTTGTGGATGAATCTCCCACATTTTCAGTAATTAACTCAGGTGAAGTTTGTCCAACAATGTTTTTTGAAGGCCCACTCATAGCTTTAGATGATGCAAATGTTGATTTGGGTCCAGAAAGATTAACAGAAACCTTCCTTGATGCCATTTTCCTACAAACATATACATATACATACACACACACACACACACACACGCACACACACACACAACTTACTAAATCACAAAAACAAATATCTTACATAAACAAGACAAAAAACTTGTTTAAAAAAAAATGATATTTTTATACATTTTCTCCTGACGAAAACTCTAAAACAATTTTTTTTTTTTAAATGTCATCTACCCAACCCCCCTAAAAAAAAATAAAATTATAATTTAAAACAAGTTGTTTAAAAAAAATGTTAATTATTTTATATTATCTCCCCAACCCCACTATATATATATATATATATGCTTAAAGGGCCGATTCCGATAATCAAAAAAATCAAATTTTTTTAATATGCCCAAGGGGCCGATCTTGAGAATTGGCCCCTTGGCCATATAAAAATAAAATAAATTTTTTTGTTTATATGTGCAAGGGGATGATTCTGAGAATCAGGGCTGATTCTTAGAATTGGCTTCCCTGCCTTGGGCACCCTCGGGCTCAGGTGGATGCCGCCCCGTGGGCGCGTCCTCCTATAGCACAGTGCCTTGGGCGCTGTGCTGCGGGCAGGCGCGCCCACGTGGCGGTGTCCGCCCAAGCCTGAGGGCAACCAAGGGGTCGCCCTCGGGTTCGGGCTTGGGTGAATGCCGCCTCGTGGGTGCATCCGCCCGTAGCACAACGCCCACGATGCCCACGACGACTGTGTTGCGGGCGGACGCCCCCATGACAACCACGACACCCGTGATACGGGCGGACGCACCCACGGTGTCCGTCCTGCGGGTGGACGCGCCCAAGGGGCAGCGTCTTCCCGAGCCCAAGGAGATGCCCCCCTGCCTGGGCTCGGGCGGATGTCACCCAGTGGGTGTGTCCGCCCGCAACACGGGTGTCAAGCTTGTGTGGATGCTGCCCCATGGGCGTGTCTGCCAGCAACACGACGCGTCTGCCGCCCCGTGGGTGCGTCTACCCGCAGCACGACGACCTAGCCCATGTGGGCGTGCCCACAAGCCCCCCGGGAAAGTGGGCACACCCACTTGGGCTAGATCAACCATGTGCTACCCCGGGCAGGCCCACCGATAATGGGTATATTAATTTTTTATTTTATTCTTATATACAAAAAAAATCGTTTTCTACCTAAAAGAATTAATGGAAAAAGCTGGTAAATTTTTAATGGAAATAAATAACTTGACTTTAATTAATTTTAACAACTTACTAATTTCAGAATAATAGAAAAAAAACTAACCTTTCAAAAGCGAGAATCTCTCGTTGACAATGTTGCTCCACTAGAAAATCATTTCAAGCTTTTAAAGAAACCTCGATAAATCTTGACGTCATGTATGGAATAGTGAAATTAAATTTTCTTATAAAGTGGAAATAATGGAAATTTTTACGACGGGGTGAATGTGGGATAAAAAAAATTGATGAATATTATAAAAATAAAATTTATAATGTAGTCAAAATTATATAGTTTAATTAAAATTATTTTAGTTTGAATACAATTATTAAGAGAAAAATGTCTACAGAATTTAATTCGAAATTAAGGTCCATATTATGAGAATATTTTAATAACTAATTTTCAAATAGATCGTTTAAATATAATTTGGAAGGACATACTTAAGCAAAACATTTCAGCGAAAAATTTTGGAGGGAGGTTTTAGAGGGAATTTCTCATTGTCTCAGCTATATATTATCATTGCGAGAGATCATTTGCATCATTCACTATTTCTTGTTTGAGTGTTATGGATTCCTCTGATAGTGAAGTTTCATTTTATGAAGCATCAACATCTTTTCCACGTAGTAACTCTATTCATATTGATGAATATAACGAGAGAAGTAGTGACAAAAATACTGGTGAAGATTTTCAAATGAATAGAGAGTCTAAATGTCGACTTATTCCTAATCCTATGGACTATGAGAGCAACAATGAAAAATGGCAAGATGAAGAATTTACAAAAACTAGAAACTCACATTTTCCACTTACTCCTAATCCTAAGGAATTTGAGAGAAATAGTGATGATTGACAGGATGAAAAATTTTCAGTGGATAGAGAACCACAATTGCCACTTAGTCCTAATCCTAAGGATTATGAAATCAATAGTGATGAATGGTCGGATGACAAATTTTCAGTGGATAGAGAGTCACAGTTGCCACTTAGACATAATCCTAAATATTATGAGAGCAATAATGATGAATGGCAGGATGAAAAATTTTTAGTGGATAGAGAGTCACATTTGCCACTTAATTCTAATCCTAAGGATTGTGAGAGAAATAGTGATGAATGGCAGGATGAAAAAATTTTAGTAAATAAATCATCGCATTTTACATTTACTCCTAACCCTATGGAATTTGAGAGCAGCAGTGATGAAGAGAAGGATGAAAAAATCCAATAAATCGAGTCTCAATTTCCACTTACTCCTAATCATATGGACTATGGGAGCAGTAGTGACGAAGGTCGGGATGAAAAATTTCTAATAAATCAAGAGTCGCAATTTCCACATAGTCCTAATCCTATGAACATTGAGAGCAACAATGATGAAGGGAAAGATTAAGATGGTGAAGAATATCCTCCAATTTAGTATTTCAAAACCACAGATGATGGTATTGAATATTTTCATACCGCCGAAGATGGTAATGAATATTTTTCAAACAATGATGGTGGTGAATTTCCTAACTATATTGCAAATGATCATAGTAAGAATAGTATTCCTCCTAATGATCATGGAAATGCTTATTCAGAGAATGATGAATGATAGAGATGTTGCCAGCAAATATTGTTTCTAGGAGTACGAGTAGACATTTTCGTATCAATCCAAAATGTTCTAGATATACAAGGGGTAGAGTAGTATATCTCACGAGAAGAAGTTCTATCAGTGAGCTCATTTCAAGTGTCTGTTGTAATAAGGATTGCTTGAAACATATCAATTTCAAATCTTCTTTAGAGAAAAGGAAGAACTATTTGTCAATGAATAAAAGCATGTAGAATTCATATTTAGTGCGGTGCATGCAATCTACACTGGCAGGTTATGATTATCATATTGGGTCTTTATTGTTGTGTAGAAAGGCTTTCAAAATGATTCATTTAATTGGCAATTTTCGCCTATCAAGAATCCAAGATAATTTGGAAAAGGATCCTACATATTATTCAGAAGTTCGTCATAAACGAAAGTTTGGTCCACTAGCAAACACTACAATGTCATGGCTGCAAGAATTCTTTTCAAAACATGGAGAGTGTATGCCAAATAGAGATACAATACATATTCCAGATAATTTCTCAAGACGAGAAATCTACAACTTATACAAGGAATATGCAAAACGTGTTGAAGGAAATGGTCATTTTATTACATATCAATATTTAGTGCAGATATGGAGGAGAGAATTCAACAATGTTTGTATCCCTAAGAAGACAAGGATGGGGGTTTGCAGTACATGTGCTTCTCTAAAATAAAAAAGGCATTAATGTCAAGGAGCAGAAAGAGGTAAGCATTCATAACATTATATTTTTAAATTGTATAGTGATCAACTATGAAAATGCATTTATTAATACGTTTATTTTATGTTGTGTAGATTCCATTGTTAAAGCCCTTCAAGAGCATTGCGAACAACAAACATGTGAAAGGAAAAAGTTGTACAAGCATTGGAAGAAGTGTTATGATAATCCAAATAAATATTTAGGTTTGATAATTGATGGTATGGACTGGAAGAAAACACTTCTACCACATTTTGTTCGCACACCAAAAAATTTGCAAGAGGAAAATTTTATCCAGTATCATTTGGTCGGTTGTATGGTCTTCAATGGGAAAATGTTGCCAAGAGTTTACTTCACAGCTCCAAATATTCTTAATGATGGAAACATGACAATAACCATAATTAATGATGTGCTTTCTCGTTGGGGTGGTAATCTTCTTGAAATTTTGTATCTACAATTAGACAACACTTGTCATGAAAACAAAAATCAGATTATCTTTGGATATCTAAACATGCTTTTTGAATTGAGAATTTTTCATAAGGTAAAGGTTGGTTTCCTTCTTATTGGGCACACTCACGACCATATTGATCATATGTTTAGTTGTTTTTCAGTATTGAGGAGAAATAATGTAGGGAGCTTGCCATCATTAATTGAATGTATTAACAAATCATATATGCCAGAGCCTATTTTTCATGTGTTAGAAGAAACTGTTGACATGCGGAGGTTTATTCTTGGATTGCATGGTCAAGAGAAATGCATTGAACAACTTAATGACATTAGCTTCCAACATTAATTTCGTATCAAACAAATTGATGGGAAAACAATTATATGGGGCAAGAAGTATTCAACAACTGCAGAAAGGGCGCCAGCATCAGGTTTGGAATTTTTGAAGTTCATTCTAGATCATCCAATATTTGCATCAAATATATTTTTATTACAATTAGTTGGTGAAGTTAATAATGCACGAAGGCAAAAGAGAGATATAGATTGTTCTAAATGTCTGGAAGAAATTAAAAAAAAACCATTAGATATACATATGAGTACTTTGATTCTACCGGTTCAGTTTGATGGGAGCCCTTTTTCAATGATAAGAGTGATATCCTTTCAAGACCATCAAATGAAGATATGCTTTTGAATATTACATTTATTTGGCCACAAAATGTGTCAAATGAACAGGAGGAAACAAACATTCTTGAACAAAAAAAATCACATGGTATTATTAATTCTACACAGGTGGAGGAAAGAGAAACGTATATTGCTTTCACATTTAATTTGAATATAGTATAAGAAGATAAAAGGTAGGAAATCAAATTAGATTTCTTAATATATATTTTTTTTAAGAAAAAGATCATATATATCATAATGGAAATAATATATACATGTGATGACAATCTTGTGATCTAAAAATTGTATCATTTGGCCTTGCCTTCGAATATATCAAAATAGATTACTCAAGAATTTTAATACCCTAGCAATGTTACTCTTACTACAAAAAATTCATGAAGAACAAAAAACAAACTTTAGTGGAGAAAAAAAATCAAAAGAGAGATTGGTCTCCATTGACACAAACTCTACTATACTTGCAGACTCATAGAGCCCAATAGAGCCCATCGAAAGGGCAAGTGCTTCTGAGGATAGGACATCCACTTCTATGTTAAGTTCATAGAATATATGACAAAGGGATACATGTTCGAAGGTGCCCACTACTGCTGGATCATCATTCAAAAGGGAGACAAGGCGAATGTTGGATACTTCCATCTTGCGATTTAACCAATTTATGACAAGTTTGGAATCCCCCATAACCTGTAATATGGATAGACCTTTTTTATTGACCACTTTCAACAAGAACCACATAGTAACAAATTCAACTTTGTTCTATGTTTCCCGACTTGACACATGATGGAAATACATGAAACATGTATGACTAAAATAAAGGAAAACCCCAAAGCCATACCAAGGAGGGTAGCCTTGATTGGAATCATTAAATTAACCCCACAAGGTGTCATAATCCAACTCCAAAAAGATTATATTCCTCTACTTGATTAGCATTCGATTCGACTTGAATTCACAGGCTAATGAAACCACCTTTACTGCGGAAAATTCTAGGGGTAAGAATTTGTCTTGAAAAAATAAAGGGATTTGTAACTCTCTAGATGTCTAATATTAATACACGGGGAAAAACATTGTATGGTGAAACTTGTTTATTAGCCCACTAGGCATAGAAAAGCATCATAGAGAGATGGGCTTGCTCAGTGAGCCTTTGGATTAACTGTATCCCATAGGATATCTCAAACCTTAGGCATATATCTACACCTCATAAAAAGGTGCACATGTGTTTCCTCCTGTTCATTACATAGTGAACAAAGATTAGAGTTGAACCATCTGCATTTGAGAAGTATATCCTACATGAGGAGATTTTTATTGAGGGCCAACCGAGCAGTGAGATTTGACTTCAATGGGGCACTCAATTTCCATACTAGTTTCCACCACCAAAGGTTTTGATCACTGAAAGAATCCTTGAACTAGGCTATACAACTCAACTTCACTGAGAAATTTCTAGATTATGGGTTTTTTGACCAACATAGCATATCGGGGGAATTCATAAGATACACATGATTTTCAACCAATAGATTAATTAAATTCTCCTTCTCTTACGCTAAAGGGCTAGTTAAACCCAATTTTGAAGCATAAAACCAGTATTTCCTACCTCTTGTTTAGGGATCTTTTGGCCTTAAGATCGACCATGAATGAGATATTCAAATGATCAAGTGCCATCCCTTTTTTTCTCAGATCCCCCTACCACATGAGATGAAATTTTTCCTTTTGTATCATCGAAATAATACCTTCAGGCGCAATAACAATGGAGTTCTAGTAAACAGAGATGCTCTCTAGGATAGACTTAATCAACATCAAATGCCCCCCTTGAGAGAAATGATTTTCCCATATGGAAATTCTCTTCTCCACCTTCTTTACCAACAACATCCAATACGTTATGTGGCACTTAGTTGGCTTGATTTGAAAATCGAGGTGCTTTAAACTTGCGTCTAGTTCCTGAAGAGAAAAGGGAAAGGAGTCCCTTAAGTGAGTGATATTTTCCACAAAAAATCCATTGAATAGAATGCAAGTTTTTTGCGATGTGATCTCCATTCTTGTCAATGTATTGTAGAATATATGAAGATAGAATTTGAGGGAATGAAAGTTACTATTGTCCCCCATAATAAAACAAATTATGTCATCAATGAATAAAATATGGGAGACCACTGCCTCTTTTAACAACATAACACCATGAAGATTTCTCCTGGATCGATATAATTCAACCAACTTGCTAAAATCATCAACTATAATAAGAAACAAAAGGGGAGATAGGGGAAACCATTGATGTAACCCTCGAGAGACTTGGAAAAAATCAGATGGAGCCCTCTGTATCAATACAAGGAAAGAAGCCAACTAAAGGCAACCTATGATCTAGTTTACAACCTGCAATGCAAATCTTGTCGAGATGAAAACCCAAAACTTTGACTTATTCATAGAATTAAGGGTTGCCAAAACTTCCTACTCCAACACTTCCTCCAAGACAACAAAATTTTTCTCTTTTAATACGACATTGGGGAATTTAGACACCACCTAAAGGATTTCCTATATAAGACTTCCTTGAGGGGTCGTAAAGAGAGAGAGAAAATAATGAACAACTTTTATAGCCTTTTCCTCAAAGGAGTGAAATGAAGAATCAATATAATCTCTAATGCTCTAGATATTATTTACATGCTTCCTCACATTTACTAATTGATGAAAAATATTGTGTTGTTTTCGCTTGAGGAGAGCCATATTTCCCTGCTTTTGATCCGCCAATGCTCCTTCTCCAATAAAATAGTTGGTCTTTCCTCCTCTAATGATTTTAAAGTTTCCAAAGAATCAGAAGAAAGAGGAGTGGCTTCTAGAAGGACATATGCTTACACTATTCGATGTTCTACCTCAGTAAGTCGAGCATGCGTCTTTGTGTAATACTCCTTCCCTCACACTCTATAGGCATGCTTAAGATATGCTAAATTTTTTGAAACTATTCCATATGTGGAGAGGAACTCGATGAACACATATGTTTCTAATTTCTAGTAACTAGACACCTATAATCTCGCTCTTCTAGCCAAGAGGGATTGAAAGAGAAGGGAGTCACCTTGGCTCTCTCCATGGGTGTGAAATGCAGAAGGATTGGCCGATGATCGTAGATCATGCCCGTGATCACATGAGATTTAAGAGAGGCATGAAATCATTAAATTATCTGAGACTATGAACTTGTCCAATCGCTTAGAGAATTCACTTCCCCTTGTAGTGATCATTCTCCACGTGGGATATGTCTTTATTGATTCAATATGCAAAAGATGATTTTCTGGAAGAAATTCTAATAAGTGATGTTGAGAATCTAAGCGAGGATTGAGACCCCATACTTCTCTAAGTGAGATGGTGAAATTGAGGTCACACCCAATGATAATATTTTCATCCACCAGATCCCCCGCTAAGATCAAATCTTCCCAAAATGGCTCTTGATCACCATAAGACCCATACAAATTTAACAAGGAATGAGGAAAAAAATAGTCATTAATAAATAATTGACTAAGATGACAAAAATAAAAGAATATAAGGAGATGGGCTTAGACAGAGGGCTCCATCTAATAATCAAACCTGTAGAAAAACCCACCAAATTTTGAGAAAAGCTTCAAGTATATTGTAGACCTTAATACCCAAGCACATTATTTCTTATATGATAATAATATCTAGTTTTATAGACACCAAGTCTTTTGAAGAAAAGCTTCTTAGGCCCCAAGCCCCTCAATATTGAAGGATTGTAGGATCATAAGGCAGCTTTCGACTCGACATCATTTACTTTAAGGGCAAACCTATTTTCCTTTCTTTATCTCCAACTTAGCTTTCTCCGGAGCTTTATGTAAATTGGAATTCTTTCCAAACTAACTTTTTAATGGCGGGTCCTTCGTGAGACCACAGTTGGAGGAAGGAGTCTGATTGAGGCTCCTCCTGGTACGTAAGGCGTAAGCCTTTTTGTCTACAAGGTGGGCAAAATGGGAAGAGGAAAGCATAAGATATTTCCCAATATATAATTGGGATATATAAAAGTTTTGTATGAACATTTCAGTTTTTTAAATGATGGTAAATTAATTTTCCTGCCAAATATAATGCATTTATTTATATTATTGGAATGATTTAGTTGAATGATAAATTTTTCCAATGAGAACAATTTGATCATGTGGATGTTATTTTTCAATTTTTTTTTCACGTTAATTCTATATGGTGTAAATTAAATAATCAATGTGACCATGAAGTGATAAGGTTAAGCATTAGTATAAGGTTTGAAGGCCTTAAAATGATAAAATATATATTTTATAACTTATAAATCTTGGTGTGTATCTGTACAACATATATAATATTTTAAAGAAGTAAGGATATTATAGAATAAATAAAAAAATATATATTTTATAACTTATAAATCTTGGTGTGTATCTGTACAACATATATAATATTTTAAAGAAGTAAGGATATTATAGAATAAATAAAAGACAAATGCATTTTAAAATTCTCATATATTCTCAAGACCAAAAAAACAAACAGTAATATTGAACTTACATGCTCATGTTTCAATGTCTAAGTAATTTTATTAACGATGAATTTGTGTAGTATATTTAAAAATAACATGAAAAAACAAATATATTAAAATGGATTCAATGAAAGTTTTATTGTTTTTGTAATTATAACAAAAGGTTGTCATGTTGAAGATAAATCGAAAGCAATCAAGTTAACAAATATGTTAGAATACAAATGCTTTGGTAGAAAAACAAAATAAAAATAAAAATTGAATTTCAAGTAATGTGCATGCATTATATAGCATAATCATGCTTCAGAAATATGAACACTCTAATAAAACATGTGTTATTTTTAATCATTAAAAAAATATTTTTCTAAATTTCCATAATTTTTACTTGGTATTTCTTTTTGATGTTTTTTAGTTCATTGGGAAAGGCCTTGAAAATGATTTATAATATTAATGCATGGTTTATGTTGTGATTTTATGTTTTTATACAATTAATTTTTTATTTTCAAAAAAAATAAAAAATTAATTTTTGGCTACTCTAAATGATATTTGACCTCTAATCATAATGGGTGTTTTTAGGTGATTTTGAACATGAGGAGATTATGATTGGTGTTGTTAGATAGTTTTGCACTTGAGGTGATGGGTCCTATGGGTTTGACCATTATAAGGGGAGGAAAACAAGACAATCAAGATATATATGAATCTTCTAAGGATGATGTGCCATGAACAAGGCTTCAAACTAGCACATGATCCCTCTAAAAGGGTTATCTATCCTTCAAGTAGCACATGGTTGCAATTATAATGTCTTGGAAAATAGGATGTGTCTAAAGGCCTTACTAATAAGCAAGGGAGGAAAATAAGGCCCATAGGCTCTACATTAAGCTTTTAGGGAGCAAGGGTTATAATAGGGTCACAAACCACAAAACATACACTGTATAAGAGACACTTTTCCTTAGAGTGGTGTTGACTCAAGGGGTCCTGACCCAGGTTCGGAGTTCAAGGTTTGCCAACAAACCCATATACTACTGGCCCTTTCGGCAGTGACCTACTTGTGTAGGTCAAAGTCTCACCCGAAGTAGTATGGGTGGGTGCTAGAACTAGGTTTCCGCACCCTGAGAAAGGAGAGGTAAGGCAAGCAGAGCTGCGTCCTGCCTCAGGATGTCCAGATCTTCCCGAGCAGGACTTATAGGTCTCTTTTCACATCCACGTGCGCAAGGCCAATTATGCTATGGTGCTTAACAATTATATACTTCTAAGACAGTAGCTCAGTATTGCATAAAATAGAACAAAACAGATCTAGATGCAGTAAAGTACTTACATGGAACTTTCGCAATTGAACACAGAATACGCATAACACAACAATTACCAATGATTCGCATAAACAGTACACATAGATTCAGTTCTCAAACAACCTTTCTTATTCATCAATTCATAAATTCCTTCTTATAATACCCATCCTAGCTTGCGCACATAGCATCAGGGTCTGCACATAGCAGGACTCTGGATCTCCGCGCACACAGCCAGCAGGAGTCCTTCCCCAAAAACCCAAACAGACTTACTAAACCACAATTCACATCAATAGCTCTTCTTTTCTCTACCTTACAATTCAAAATGTTCCTCTATTTATAACAATCTAGCCTAAAATTTCCTACGGTCCGCAAACTGTGGTTTTCGGACCCCAGGTTTACCCTTTGACCCATTACAATGCTTTCGGGGCTTTGACCCACCCCAAAATCCCTGCGCTAGACTAAATATAATAAAAAATATACAAAATCGGACCAGTTTCGCAGCTCGTAGGAGACCCTGTTCCAATAGTCCCCCAACACAATCTTGTGACTAGTCCTGAGTCACTCTGGTGGTGCGGCCTCTATCTACACACGCAAGGTATTGAAGGCGACGATTAGTGGAGGAAACACTTCCTGACTTTGGGCAACAACACTTTGTGCGATTTCGACAAGCTTTAAGGAGGTAGGTACTTCAGGAGCCGTGGTAACCTGCTCCAATATTTGGTTGAGTCGCGCGATGGCGTCATGGGCACCCTGAGATATCTGGAAGGAGGTATCGCCCCATGGCTTTAAGCGGTTTCTGATGACATGCTCGGCGCATCGGAGATCTGTAATCGGGTCTATGAAGGCGTTGCCAGTTTTCAAGAGTTCCAGATGCTGCGCAGGGACAAGGGAGGGAAAGGTAGCTTCGATCTGATCGAAAGCAGCTTCCTTATGTCCTAAGTCCTCCTTGACACGCTGAAGCATCGGGTTGAACTGGACCGCTATCCAGAGCTTCATGGACGCCTCGAGCAATTGAGTACCCAGAGTAAGTTGTCCTTTAATAATATCCGTTGCTTCTGTTATCAACACAACCCGTTGTGCCCGTACCTCCGGGAGTATGGTAGGCTATTCTTGGGCCTGACACGCAGTGAATTGGTGGGCCATTCGGATCTTGAGAGTTTGGACTTCGGTTTGGGATGCCTTGAGTGCTGCAACCAAACCTTCTATGGTAGCTTGGGACAGAGTTGATGCCGGGATTTCATTAGGGAGCTCTGTGTCGAGCTAGTGAACCATTGTTTCGAGCAGCTGCTGCACGGTCTGGTCGCGATGATGGATCTCTTGCAGCACGACGATGTGTAAATCCTTTAATGCCTCGTGGGGCAGCTGCGCCAAGTATACTTGTAGTTCCGTAGCTGTCGGGAGGTGGTCACCGACCAAGATAGTGCGAGGTAGTGAACAAATATGGCTTTCACTGGCAGGTGGTCTGGAATTGTGGAGAAGTTGCAGCGTATCCCTATACTGCTTCGTCCCTTGGGGGGACGGAGTATCCTGCTTAGTCGTCCCTTTCATGCGCAGGACTGGCTGCGACTCGACTGCGTCAGTTCTTATAGCGAGCTGTGGAAGTTGCGTATCATCCTTTGTGGCATCTTCCGAGGCCATCCGGCTGGGGCTTGCGAGCATCCCAGGGTTGGACAGATTGGGAACCTCCGTTGTGTAGCCTTGGCGCCATTTTGCATAGGGTTCAAAGCCAATTTTCCTTGCAGGGAGCCAAATAGAAATCATCTTATCAATCTCGGCATCCCCAAACCCTCTCAACACAATGTCTACAGGTGTTGGGCTGGAAGGTGCCGAAGCATTCGGTAGGTTAGGGGTTTCCATAGCAACAAAAGGATAGGCTTCCCAATTTTGAAACGCGTCGACATTAGAAGTGGGTTGATGGGGTATGACCCAAACGCTAAAGATCCAGACAGTTAAGAAGTAGAATAATAGAGGTAGATTACAGAGACAATATGGAGCCCTGAGCGGAGTTATCCTGTTGTCCTTATACTGTTCGGGGCTATCCAACGGTAGAGTAAATCTAACTTGAAACTTACCATCAAGCAATTGGTAACAACTCATCATAAATTGCCGCATTGATTTCCAACCGCCTATTTTTCGTAATGGTAAGGGTCCCCTTTTACCAGAGTGCAGTGTTCTGACAGTCATTATTCACACCTGAGGGATTTCCCACAGATTTACTGACTTTGGATGACGCCTCCGTGCTGCTCGCGTACCCCGAATTAAAGCCGATGTCAGATGTGTTGTAATGTGATTCAGGTACACCTCTAGCAACTTGGACACCATACGCATCCCATCCAGTGCTGCAGTTGGGATAGTGCGGGGATCAGTCTTTCCTTCTGTTGGGCTAAGGCGCCAGTATTCAACCGTGTGTGGTACCGGCGTTCTCCTTGATCCGGGTGCGATGACTAGGTGTGACCTTCCTTTAGTTAAGGCGTTCATGTTCTGCAGAGCTGCGTCAAGCGCCCTTGTGCCATCTTCCACCCTAAATGTACGCAGAAACTCATCCTGCAAATTCTCCCAATGGCGCGTGCGCTGATGCTGCTCTGCATCTAGATACCATGCAGCTGGACGCAGTCCTAGGTCATGAATAAATAGGTGAACCTGTTCGTTTGGGTTTTTGTCACCCCATTGCGTTTCCCAGGCAAGTAAATATTTGTGTGGGTCTTCTGACCCAAGGAAATTTTGGATCTGTCTCCTAGATGGGGCTCCAAATCGCAGGATCATCTTATCCCAACATTCCTCCCAATTGCGGAATACCTTCCCATGCGTATCCCACCAACGCGCAAGGCTAGCCGAAGGGCCCCTAGCCTGCATCCCTTGGGAACTTCTGCTTCGAATGCACGTAAAAATTCCTTAATGTCATCCGAGTCCCCAAAGTAGGGCAGGTCTCTTACCTCGGTGGAGATGCAGCGGAAGTTCCTTGTGACCCGAAGACATCGTAGCACCGAAACCTCATGCAACCAGCCTTGCCAATTCTCCATTTCCCCATCAGAGTTGGAAAATCATTCACTGTCTTTCTCCCAACAGAGCACTCCTTTCGCCATGGGGTTAATCCAGTCCTCGTCCTGCATAGTCAACTTGTAAATGTGATCTATTTCCTCCTCATCGCGCGCTGGCTCTGTATACCGCGCACCTTCCGCAGGATCCAAGGGTACTATTACTCGCGTACCGTTATTTTCAAATACCATGCTGTGCTTTTTGAGGTTAATGACACCCCCCATATCTATAGCCTAGTCCAGCCCTAGGAGTGCAGGGTAGGGATCCACATCTTCCACGATTTCTATTACCTCAAAGTCAGCTTGGACCTTTACTCCTATGATATCTACCATGACTTTTGACAGCCTTCCCAGAGGGATGATCTTTTGTTGATTTTCCATGCGCAGCTGGATGGTGAATGATTCCAATTTAGGTTCTCCCATTCGCTGCCATGTTTGCTTAGGTAACATGTTCGCATCCGATCCGAGGTCCAAAATAACTTGATCCATCTCGTAGTCACCAATCTGCGCAGTCACCCGCATTTCTCTATCAGTGCATTTTTTATACCTGTATAGTTTGTGTACATCCTTAGTCCCGGAGGTCGGATCGGGCCGCGCTGTGCAGCGATTCATTAATGCATGAAGGTTCTCTACAACATTTGGGTTACGTAGAAGCTTCAGACATGCCTGCAGAAAGGGCTCAACCCCCTCATCTGTCTTAGGGTGTGTTGGTACCGGCGCAGTAGCTGCTATTCTCTGAGCGAGGTCCTGGTCAGTTAGGGCCATGGTCTCTTGTCCCCTCTTTATGTTAAACCCTCCTTGACAGGTTAGAGGATCCCTGGCAGCCTCTTCCTTCGATCCCTGGGTGACCATCCCACTGCGTGTTATGACTTTCACACTTGGGTCTATGTTCCTTAGCTTGGATTTAACTCTCTGCACATTTTGTGTAGGGGTGGGCTGCTTTTCCTGCATTTTTTCTATTAAGATTGGGCAATATTCGACCGCATGGTCCAGCTGTCTGCAATATTTGCAGGATTTCCTAGTGGGATTTGGGCAGTCCCTTGCAAAGTGCCCTATTTCCCCGTAGTTATAACAGATTAGCTGTTTGCGCCCTCGACCAAAGCCACCAAAGCTCATGGGAGATCTTAGTGACGCAGGGTTTGATTATACCCTATACAAGTTCCCTCGATCTATCATTAAGTCATAAGTGTGACAATTCTGCTCATCGTGTCCTATCGACTGGAAGAACCTACACCACTGCTACTTCAGCTCTGGTACATACGCACCCAGCCGAGGGCAATGGTACGTATCATGCAGCCCTGCTACACGGCAGTCATTGCACCATAGCGTAGGTCCGCTCGAGCCTGGCTGTGATAAGATGGGTCCCCCACTCACTCCTGGGCGGATCAGACTAGGTCCTCCTACTTGCATGTAATCTGCCAATAGCAGGCATTGATCCCTCGTATGGCCAGATACTCGACATCGTATGCACCACAGATCTGTGCTGGCTCCTTTTCCTTGTTCCTTTCGCAGGCTCTGAATTTCCATGTGCATAGCTCCGAGTTGCTCCTGAATTTGTTGTACTCCTAATGAAGTATCTTCTCTAGGCGCAGCTTCTAGTTTTATAGCGACTTCCATAGCTTTTTCCTGTGATTCAAAGGTTTGGTGATTCATTGGCATATGCAAGTGGGGCAACAACATAGCAATGAACCATTCCGTATGTTGTCTATCGTCATACTCAAATCCTCCTTCCCTGATTGCTTTCTTCAATCGCTGATCAGCCTCCCATATAGACTCAAATGCAACTTGCTTGAATTCCTTCACTTTTTCTACCAAATGAGAGTAATATTTTGGCTTTCGGAATTGTTACTTCAGAGCTTCCTTAATGTATTGAATAGATGCACTCCCATTCTTAGAGATGTATCGCATATACCAGTCTAATGCTTTATCTTCGAATGCCAAGGACAACGGTGCTCTCTTCACCGTATCGTTTGTCAAATTTTGCACAATCCATACGGAACCTGCAACAAACTAAAATCGGTCCATATCCTCGTCTCCTACCCCCTTGAAGGTAGGTAGTTTCAGGTGCATAGCCATATCACTATCTGGCGGAGGTGGAGGTATGGGCAAGTTCTTACCTTTATACGGTCTGGACGACGGTGTATTCGAGGGGCTTTGCGCAGTCGTCTCACGCCGAGGGTTATAGGCAGATTTTTCCCCCTCAAGGTTGGTCCGGTAGTCTTTACCACTGCGCGTCGCGCTCCCGTCTAGATCCAGGGTCATTCAGTCGGTATGAATACAAAGAATACCCTTTTCGCACAATAATATCTTAATCAACAAAGGTAATGCCTTCAGAAACTTGCCCCGGAACCCTTTAAAGAACCTTCGCTCGACCTCAGAGTAGGAGACAAACTGATCAATGGCAAATTTTGTCACAAATCCTCCTAGCACACTATCCACCCAGTGATCTACCATGCGTGTGATAGTATTATCAGTCCTTTCCAGCTACTGGATCAGCTCTGGGGTCCACTGAGTGACTCGTTCATCCTTCCAACACTTTTGGAATTATATGAGCCTAGCCAGCCACTCCTGAAGCTCGATTTCAAATGTCACAAAGAATATTTTGTAGCTTTCTGTAAGAATGTACCTATTTTTCCACTTTTCCGCCGTTAACTTCGCACTGCGATTTTATTTTACCGCAAATTCCTGGATCTGATTTTCGAACCACTCCTCAATTTCCTTCCTTTCAGGCTTCCAATACTCTCTTGTCATTACCCGATCCCTTTCTCAAAATGCTCCGGGTCCCGGCAATGGAACCATTTGTTGGCTCAAGGGATCCTGACCCAAGTTCGGAGTTCAAGGTTTGCCAACAAACCCCTATACTACTGGCCCTTTCGGCAGTGACCTACTTGCGTAGGTCAAAGTCTCACCCGAAGTAGTATGGGTGGGTGCTGGAACCAAGTTTCCGCACCCTAAGAAAGGAGAGGTAAGGCAAGCAGAGATGCGTCCTGCCTCAGGATGTCCAGATCTTCCCGAGTAGGACTTATAGGTCTCTTTTCGCATCCACGTGCACAAGGCCAATTATGCTATGGTGCTTGACAATCATATAATTCTAAGATAGTAGCTCAATATTGCATAAAACAAAACAAAACAGATCTAGATGCAGTAAAGTACTTACACGAAACTTTCGCAACTGAACACAGAATACGCATAACACAACAATTACCAATGATTCGCATAAATAGTACACATATATTCAGTTCTCAAACAACCTTTATTATTCATCAATTCCTTCTTACAATACCCGTCCCGGCCTGCGCACACAACAGTAGGGTCTGCACTCAGCCAGCAGGAGTCCTTCCGCAAAAACCCAAACAGACTTACTAAACCACAATTCACATCAATAGCTCTTATTTTCTCTACCTTACAATTCAAAATGTTCCTCTATTTATAAAAATATAACCTAAACTTTCCTACGGTCCACAAACCATGGTTTTCAGACCCCAGGTTTACCCTTTGACCCATTACAATGCTTTCGGGGCTTTGACCCAACCCAAAACCCCTGCGCTAGACTAAATATAATAAAAAATATACAAAATTGGACCAGTTTCACAGCTCGTAGGAGACCCTGTTCCAACAAGTGGGATGTGGGATTTGTGCATTAAGGATACATCTTGGACCACAATTGGGGAGAAATATAGGGAATTATCCCCCAAATTAAGATTCTTAAGCTAATGGGTCATGCAAAAGCCATGATCATGCCTCAAACCACAACATAAACCATTTAAATAGGATATTTGACATAAAAGTGGGATAAAGATGTGATTATGAGATTTAAAGCAATGGGGTTGGGGAGGAAAACAACTTACATTATAAATGGATATATATGGTTCATTGGCCATGAAAATGATTTCTAAACCACAACAAAGGCCCTTTAGAGGTGAAATGCAACCTCCAAGTGGAATATGAGTACCATTATTAGGTTTTGTGTACTAGATATGGGTACTAAGTCATTAGCTATATATAAGGGAGGAAAATAAGGCCCTCGGGCCTTAAACTAAGCCTTTATGGATCAATAACCATAAACAATGGCATACACCATGTAATATATCCTCTATAGAGGATTTTTGTCCGTTAAGTGTGATATAGATATAATTACAAAATCTTGAGGTGTTAACCATGATTAGGGGAGAAATAGAGGGAATTAGACCCTACACAAATATTCTTGGGTTAATGGGAAATGCTCAAGGCTTTTAATTGAAACATGGGCCCACTAAAAGGGTGCCATTAGAAGTTTTTTGTAATACAAATGGGTCATGATTGTGGCAAGAAAATAAGGTCCTTAATTCGTAAATGACTCTTATAGGTCTTCTGGGATATATATAGTATTCCTTAAACCATCGTAAAGAACCTCGAGATTTTTTTTTTTTTTGAGTGGGATGTGAGTACCTTTAGGAGGTTTTTCACGCAAGAGATGGATCTTAGAATTTTAGCCTAAAATAAAGCTTTTACGACATTGGTCCATAAAATAGGCCTCAAACTTGCGCCACTGAGACATAGATCATTGGCCTCTTGGTGGGATATGGGAATCATTAAGAGGTTTTTTTGGTACCAAACATGGGTCTCAAGGCCTTTGCCATAATTTATAAATGGAGAAAAGGGTTTAGGATATAAATTAATCTTCTAGGGTCCATAATACATTAATGAACCAACACAAAATCCTCTAGATGGAAACTTTAGCTTTCAAACGAGATATGGCCACTATTGTAGAGTTTTACACACATTATGTAGGTCTTGTGATCTTAACCATGGCCATGGGAGAAAATAACGAGTCTTATTACTTAAATGAATCTTTTAATACTCATGAGCCATGAACAAGTATTGAACCATTAAAGAGTCCCTTTATATTGATATTTGGCCTCAAATTGGAATTTGAGAGTCGTTAGGAGTTTTTATTCACTAAGAATGGGTCTTAAGGTCTTGAAAATGTTAAAGAGAGAAAATAAATGGCCTCAAGTGCTATATAAATATTTTTAAGGGTTTGGTCTATAAATGTGACTTCAAAGCACCACATAGTCATTGTAAAATGGGTCTTTGAGTATTGTCTTCTGAATGAGATATGAATACTTATAGAAGATTTTCCTTGCTATGGTTAAGGGAGGAATTTTTTTTTATATGACCTAAATATAGCTTATAATGCTCATAGAATATAAGATAGTCTTGAATCAAGTTACATACACCTTTTAAATGAGATATTTAACCACCAAATGGGATACATACACCATAAAGAGACCTTGTTCACTGGGGATGCATGCTAAGGCCTTGACAATGACCATATGGGAACCATTATGAGGATTTCCACACTAGTTGGTATGAAGGCACCATCCACGGTCTAAGGATAAAAACCAATAACTTAGGTGTAAAAGACACTTTTATGGTTCATTTACCATTGATAGGATTTGAAACCAACACACAATCCCTATAAATGAAATTCTTGCCTCACAAGTATAATATAGATATCATTAAGAGGTTTGGCACACTAGGGATTGGTATTATGACCCTAATCATGATCCAAAAACAACCATTAGCACCTAAAATATACCTTTAACGCTTTGTTATGAAACATATGCCTGAAAAAATGATAAAATTCCAATAATTATAGTCCAATTCTAAGGGAAATTATCCTTTTGCAATAAATAGAATGTATAATACAATGATCAAAATCCAATATTTACAATCCACTTTTAGGGATAAACCTCCTTTTACTGTAAATATAATGTATAATACAATGATAAAAAATAGATAATTAGTGTATAGGGAGAAACCTCCTTTTATAATTAACATAATGTATAAGAGAGCATTTTATGATCCTAAGAATAGCCCTCCTTGGTGTGTATATAGGGAAAGAATGGTATAAATAAAATTATAGCTTTTCGTGTTTTATTTTTATTTTTATTGTAAGTGCCTTAACAGATCAATAAGTTCCTTAACAGAGCACCGATCATGGTGTTTTGTTTTTATTTTAAACAAAATAATTTTTTTAATAATTTCGATAATTAAATTTTTTACTTTGTTTTTATTTTAAAAAATATATAATTTATTATAATTTAATTCTCTTTTTAAATTAAAAACATTATTACCTAATACTAATTTATACTTTAATAACTTCTAATATGATGAATTTTAACTATTGAACTATTATCTTATTTAATCCAAACTATCACCTTGCTTAAAAATGCCAAAACTAAATATCAAAGATCATTTTAAATATAATATTACTATTAAAAACATAAATGATGTAAGCCTCTATAGTATTTCAAATTATTCGATATAAACTAGCCTAATCCATCTTAACTCTTATTAAACATCCAAAAGGATTATATATCTTGATTTCCACACCTCTTTTTAAGTGCAAAACTTGAGAAAATGTTTACATCTCTAGAGAGATGATCCCTCTCAAGCTTGATATATATGTAGTTAAGTAGTTAAGATGGATGTAGGATGGATTAATTATTATTATTTTTATTTTTATTTTCATTTTTATTTTTAATTTAATTTAATTTAATTTCCATTTTTATGTAATTTCATTGAGTTAAAATGTTTTAATTAATTTTTTTTATTACTTTTTTTTTTGAGTGGGATATGAGTACCTTTAGGAGGTTTTTCACGCAAGAGATGGATCTTATACTTTTAGCCTAAAATAAAGCTTTTATGACATTGGTCCATAAAATAGGCCTCAAACTTGCACCACTGCGACATAGATCATTGGCCTCTTGGTGGGATATGGGCATCATTAAGAGGTTTTTTTGTACCAAACATGGGTCTCAAGGCCTTTGCCATAATTGATAAATGGAGAAAATGGTTTAGGATATAAAAAATCTTCTAGAGCCCATAATCCATTAATGAACCAACCCAAAATCCTCTAGATGGAATCTTTAGCTTTCAAATGAGATATGGCCACTATTGTAGAGTTTACACACATTATACAGGTCTTGTGACCTTAACCATGGCCATGGGAGAAAATAAAGGGTCTTATTACTTAAATGAAGCTTTTAATACTCATGAGCCATGAACAAGTATTGAACCATTAAAGAGTCCCTTTATATTGATATTTGGCCTCAAATTGGAATTTGAGAGTCGTTAGGAGTTTTTATTCACTAAGAATGGGTCTTAAGGTCTTGAAAATTTTAAAGAGAGCAAATAAATGGCCTCAAGTGCTATATAAATATTTTAAGGGTTTGGTCTATAAATGTGACTTCAAAGCACCACATAGTCATTGTAAAATGGGTCTTTGAGTATCGACTTCTGAATGAGATATGAATACTTATAGAAGTTTTTCCTTGTTATGGTCAAGAGAGGGAATTTTTTTTATATGACCTAAATATAGCTTATAATGCTCAGAGAATGAAAGAAAGTCTCGAATCAAGTTACATACACCTTTTAAATGAGATATTTAACCACCAAATGGGATACATACACCATAAAGAGACCTTGTTCACTGGGGATGCATGCTAAGGCCTTGACAATGGCCATATGGGAACCATTATGAGGATTTCCACACTAGTTGGTATGAAGGCACCATCCACGGTCTAAGGATAAAAACCAATAACTTAGGTACTAATAGACACTTTTATGGTTCATTTACCATTCATAGGATTTGAAACCAACACAAAATCCCTATAAATGAAATTCTTACCTCACAAGTATAATATAGATTTCATTAAGAGTTTTGGCACACTAGGGATTGGTATTATGACCCTAATCATGATCCAAAAACAACCATTAGCACCTAAAATATACCTTTAATGCTTTGTTATGAAACATATGCTTGAAAAATGATAGAAATTCAATAATTATAGTCCAATTCTAAGGGAAATTATCCTTTTGCAATAAATAGAATGTATAATACAATGATCAAAATCCAATATTTACAATCCACTTTTAGGGAGAAACCTCCTTTTACTGTAAATAGAATGTATAATACAATGATAAAAAATAGATAATTAGTGTATAGGGAGAAACCTCCTTTTACAATTAACATAATGTATAAGAGAACATTTTATGATCCTAAGAATAGCCCTCCTTGGTGTGTATATAGGGAAAGAATGGTATAATTAAAATTATGGATTTTCGTGTTTTATTTTTATTTTTATTGTAAGTGCCTTAAAAGATCAATAAATGCCTTAACAGAGCACCGATCATGGTGTTTTGTTTTTATTTTAAACAAAATAAAAATGATTATAATTTAGATAATTAAATTTTTTACTTTGTTTTTATTTTAAAAAATATATAATTTATTATAATTTAATTTTCTTTTTAAATTAAAAAAATTATTACCTAACACTAATTTATACTTTAATAACTTCTAATATGATGAATTTCCACTATTAAACTATTATCTTATTTAATCCAAACAATCACCTTGCCTAAAAATGCCAAAACTAAATATCAAAGATAATTTTAAATATAATAATATTATTAAAAACATAAATGATTTCAGCCTCTATAATATTTCAAATTATTTGATATAAACTAGCCTAATCAATCTTAACTCTTATTAAACATCCAAAATGATCATATATCTTGATTTGCACACCTCTTTTTTTAGTGCAAAACTTGAGAAAATGTTTACATCTCTAGAGATTTGATCCCTCTCAAGCTTGATATATATGTAGTTAAGTAATTAAGATGGATGTAGGATGGATTAATTATTATTATTATTATTTTCAATTTTTTTTAATTTAATGTAATTTAATTTCCATTTTCATGTAATTTCATTGAGTTAAAATGTTTTAATTATTAATTTTTATTACTTTTTTTTTGAGTGGGATATGAGTACCTTTAGGAGGTTTTTCACGCAAGAGATGGATCTTAGACTTTTAGCCTAAAATAAAGCTTTTACGACATTGGTCCATAAAATAGGCCTCAAACTTGCACCACTGAGACATAGATCATTGGCCTCCTGGTGGGATATGGGAATCATTAAGAGGTTTTTTTTGTACCAAACATGGGTCTCAAGGCCTTTGCCATAATTGATAAATGGAGAAAATGGTTTAGGATATAAATTAATCTTCTAGGGTCCATAATCCATTAATGAACCAACACAAAATCCTCTAGATGGAATCTTTAGCTTTCAAACGAGATATGGCCACTATTGTAGAGTTTTACATACATTATACAGGTCTTGTGACCTTAACCATTGCCATGGGAGAAAATAAAGGGTCTTATTACTTAAATGAAGCTTTTAATACTCATGAGCCATGAACAAGTATTGAACCATTATAGAGTCCCTTTATATTGATATTTGGCCTCAAATTGGAATTTGAGAGTCGTTAGGAGTTTTTATTCACTAAGAATGGGTCTTAAGGTCTTGAAAATGTTAAAGAGAGCAAATAAATGGCCTCAAGTGCTATATAAATATTTTAAGGGTTTGGTCTATAAATGTGACTTCAAAGCACCACATAGTCATTGTAAAATGGGTCTTTGAGTATTGACTTCTGAATGAGATATGAATACTTATAGAAGATTTTCCTTGCTATGGTTAAGGGAGGAATTATTTTTTATATGACCTAAATATAGCTTCTAATGCTCATATAATAAAAGAAAGTCTCGAATCAAGTTACATACACCTTTTAAATGAGATATTTAACCACCAAATGGGATACATATACCATAAAGAGACCTTGTTCAATGGGATGCATGCTAAGGCCTTGAAAATGACCATATGGGAACCATTATGAGGATTTCCACACTAGTTGGTATGAAGGCACCATCCACGGTCTAAGGATAAAAATCAATAACTTAGGTACTAAAAGACACTTTTATGGTTCATTTACCATTCATAGGATTTGAAATCAACACAGAATCCCTATAAATGAAATTCTTACATCACAAGTATAATATAGATATCATTAAGAGGTTTAGCACACTAGGGATTGATATTAAGACCCTAATCATGATCCAAAAACAACCATTAGCACCTAAAATATACCTTTAACGCTTTGTTATGAAACATATGCCTGAAAAATGATAGAAATCCAATAATTATAGTCCAATTCTAAGGGAAATTATCCTTTTGCAATAAATAGAATGTGTAATACAATGATCAAAATCTAATATTTACAATCCACTTTTAGGGCTAAACCTCCTTTTTTTTTGTAAATATAATGTATAATACAATGATAAAAAATGGATAATTAGTGTATTGGGAAAAACCTCCTTTTAAAATTAACATAATGTATAAGAGAACATTTTATGATCCTAAGAATAGCCCTCCTTGTGTGTATATAGGGAAAGAATGGTATAATTAAAATTATAGCTTTTCGTGTTTTATTTTTATTTTTATTGTAAGTGCCTTAAGAGCACCGATCATGGTGTTTTGTTTTTATTTTAAACAAAATAAAAATTATTATAATTTAGATAATTAAATTTTTTACTTTATTTTTATTTTAAAAAATATATAATTTATTATAATTTAATTCTTTTTTTTTAAATTAAAAACATTATTACCGAATACTAATTTACACTTTAATAACTTCTAATATGATGAATTTCCACTATTGAACTATTATCTTATTTAATCCAAACAATCACCTTGCTTAAAAATGCCAAAACTAAATATCAAAGATAATTTTAAATATAATATTATTATTAAAAACATAAATGATTTCATCCTTTATAATATTTCAAATTATTCCATATAAACTAGCCTAATCCATCTCAATTCTTATTAAATATCCAAAAGGATCATATATCTTGATTTGCACACCTCTTTTTTTAGTGCAAAACTTGAGAAAATGTTTACATATCTAGAGATTTGATCCCTCTCAAGCTTGATATATATGTAGTTAAGTGTTTAAGATGGATGTAGGATGGATTAATTAATATTATTTTCATTTTTTTTTTAAATTTAATTTAATTTAATTTCCATTTTTATGTAATTTCATTGAGTTAAAATGTTTTAATTAAATTTGTTTATTATTATTATTATTATTTTTTTTGTAATTTCACCAAGTTAAAATTTTTAGATAAAAAAACATAACATGACATTACAACATCTCTATCATACTAGGCTTTGAGAGTGTTCAACCCAAAAAAATGTAATAGTAATAATAATAATAAATTATTTATAACATATTTTGATTGTGAAATGAGAGATGGTTTTTGGGCATGTGGTAATAATGAGCCATAATATTGTAGGGAAACCTATTTATAAGTTAATAATTGAGTTGAGAGGCTCATTTTACAACCAGTATGACCCGAATGTGTAAATATGTTAGGTCCTCAAAAAATAATAATTTTTTATTTTTATTAATGTCAGCTAAAACATTAGATTGAATCTTAAATTATATATAACTTCAAGACACAAATATGTAGGGGGGAGAGAGGGACAAGGTTGGAGAGAAGAGAGAGAGCGAGAGAGAGAGATGGGTGGAGAGAGAGGGAGGGAGGAGAGAAAATGAGAGAGGGGAAGAACTAGAGAGAGGACTTGAGAGAGATGTAAGGGCGGAGAAGGAGGGACATAGGGATGGAGCTGGAGGGGGAGAGAGGGAGCGAAGAAGAGAGAGAGAGAGAGAGAGAGAGAGAGAGAGAGAGAGAGAGAGTTTGTTTTGGGGTGATATAGAGAGACAAAGAAGGAGAGGTGGAAGGAAGGGGGAAGAGAAGGATAGAGAAAGGGAGAGGGAGGGAGATAGTGACAGAGTTGGAGGGTGAATATAAAGAGAGAGGGGGGGGGGGAGAGAAAGAGGGAGGTGAGAGAGAAAGGGAGAGAGATGAAGGAAGATAGAGAGAAAGTGAGAGAGAGGAGAGAGGGAGGGAGAGAGAGATGAAGTTGGAGGGAAAGAGAGAGAGAGCTAAGAAGAAATACATAGAGAGATAAAGGAAGAGAGAGGGAGAGGGAGTGATACGAGAGATAGAGAGAGAGGGAGAGAGGAGAGAAGGAGGCAAGAGAGATAGAAGGGAGAGAGAAAAAGAGTGAAGGTCAAGAGAGAGGGAGAGGAAGAGGGATGGAGAGATATATAGATATGGTGAAAGAGTGTGTATGTTTCGGGGGTGATATAAAGAGACAAAGAAGAGGTAGAGGGAGATATAGATATAGAGGTGAGGTGAAGAGAGGGAAGAAGAGAGAGATAGAGAGATGGAGGGAGAGATATATAGATATGGAGAGAGTGTCTGTGTGTGTTTGTTGGGGGGGGTGAGATATAGAGACATAGAAGGAGAGATGGAGGGATATATAGATATAGATGGAGTGGGGAGAGGGAATAATATTTCTGGTACTATATGCATTGATTTCAGTGTAGATGATGATTTCTAATCCTATTTGATTGATTGCACTCGATGCATTGATTTCACTCCAGATGTTGATTTCTAATTATATTTAATTGCTTGCACTAGATGCATTGATTTGAGTTTAGATGTTGATTTCTAGTCCGATTTGATTGTTTTCTCTATTCAGCGTAGATGGTAATCTTATTTGATTTCTTGCACTAGATGCATTGATTTTAGTTTAGATGTTGGTTTCTAATCTTATTTGATTGTTTGCATTATATGCATTGATTTCAATGTAGATGTTGTTTTCTAATCCTATTTGATTCCTTGCATTAGATGGATTAGATGTTGTTAATCTTGAGACTCTAAATTATTAAAAATAGTTTTCAAGATTAGATGGATGGGGGAGAGAGCGAAGAAAATGTCTCACACTAGATGCATTAATTCCAGTGTAGATGATTATTTCTAATCATATTTGATTGGTTGCAATATATGCATTGATTTCAGTGCATATGTTGATTTCTAATTATATTTGATTGCTTACAATAGAAGCATTGATTTGATTTCAGTGCATATGTTGATTTCTAATTATATTTGATTTCTTACAATAGAAGCATTGATTTCAATGTAGATGTGGATTTCTAATCCTATTTGATTGCCTGCACTAGATGCATGAATTTTAGTGTGTATGTGGATTTCTAATCCTATTTGATTGTTTTGCATGGATTTCAATGTAGATGTGGATTTCTAATCATATTTGTTTTCTTGCACTAGATGCATTGAGTTCAGTGTAGATGTTGATTTCTAATCTCATTTGATTGCTTGCATTAGATGCATTTATTTTAGTGTAGATGTTTTTTCTAATCCTATTTGATTGTTTGTATTAGATGCATTAGATGTTAATCTTGAGGCTATAAATTATTTAAAAAAATACTTTTCAATATATATTTAGTAATAGGTAGAGGGACACTAGCTCTTAAAAGTTGTGATACCTAGAATTAAAATGAAAAACATGTGCAAAATCAGTCCTCTTGTGAAAATTAATTCTTGAAAATATCGTCTCTAGTTTTCATCACCAACTAATTACTAATATACAATTGCATATATTCAAAATTACTAATAGAGTAATTGCATACAACAATGTATTCAAAATATTTATAAGAGGAAAATGTATATTTATAAACATCAAAACAAATCAAACTATTCTGGAAGGAGATGTGATAATTGTTTGGAGAAACAAATAATGTAAATATTTTTCAAATTTAGCCACTCATTAAAAAAATTCAGAAATAGATTATTTCTTGACTATGCAAAATAGACTATACATCAAAATATTCTTGAAGGAAATAAATTATTTCAAACATAAACAAAGAAATAAATTATTGCAAGAGTAATCTAGACGCAATAAATTATTAAAACTACCATTTAAGATATATTTTGTAATATTTGGAGGAACTCTATTTAGAATTAAACTTAGTTGTCAAAAGTTGTGATACCTAAAATTAAATGAAATAGATGTTCCGGAAAACTATTGACAACATTGTCTCCCTTCTTCATCTCCAACTAATTACTAGTAAACAATTACATACATATATAAAAATATAACACAACAATTGTAACATTCACAAACATTACCATCTAAATCCAATCACATAAACACACACACCACTCAAATCATGCAAACACAAAAGTACAAACCATTCAAGGAAAGAAACACAGACCAAAATAAAGAAGAGAATGATATGGTCATACCAAGCAAAGAAAACATAATGTGAACAACATTGTCTCCCTTCTTCATCACCAACTAATTACTAGTAAACAATTACATACACATATAAAAATATAACACAACAACTGTAACATTCACAAACATTACCATCTAAATCCAATCACATAAACACACAAACCACTCAAAGCATGCAAACAAAAAAGTACAAACCATTCAAGGAAAGAAACACAGACCAAAATAAAGAAGAGAATCATATGGTCATACCAAGCAAAGAAAACATAATGTGAATTTTGAATTTTATTTCAAACATATACATAATAATGATAATCTAAAAATGTGATATTGTTGCCCCAAACTGGAACCAACTTAGATCCATCTAACACTAGACTTATCATGAATGGAGAGGGATCAAATCTCTTGAAGTGCAACCCTTTCCTCAAGTTTTGCACATCAAAAAGAATGTTTGCAGCTCCAAAGGTTTGATCCTCTCCCCAAATAATAGATCTAGTGTTAGATGAATCTATTATATATGATAAAATGGACCTGCATATCTATGGTTAAACATATTGTTATATTGTAAATAAGTATTAAAGTTTTTATGTGTTTATTAATGAAATTTAAATATAATTACATAATCATTATTTTATTTCAGGATAAAATGATCTTAACTTATAATAAATTAAATCTTATTATTTTTAACTTTTTACCTATACTACATCTAGAAAATCTATATTATTTTTAACTTTTTATTATTATTTAATTAAACAATAAGTAAATATTTACAAATCCTTTACCTTTTTAAAAATATTTACTTTCTTATTTCTTATCTTTTAAGTACCAAATTGGAAAGTTCCTCTAAACACAGTTATGTAATAATAAATATCTTCGGTAAAAAAAAAAATTCTAATAAATGATAATAATTTTCTTTTCTGCTTTCTAAATATCTGTTTACCACGTTTTGAAATTAAAGATACATCCGGTCGGGTATGTCAAAATTTCTTAACCGTACTCTGCAGTCGTGTTTATGAATCCGGCTATCTCGTATTTAATTTTGTGGTGGGTGTTAATATATAAGTTGCTATAATTAAAATTATTCTCAAGTTAATATACAAGTTATTTCCCTCGGCACAGAATTGATATGGAATCCCATCCTAGGGTATGGTCATTCACTGTAAAGGCTCTTAACGTAGTTATCATATCTTCTGGTCCTTACTCTCATGTATGGCAATTTATTCGTTTGTCACGGCCCTGGGTTTGGAAAAGAGGGAGTGAATTCTTTTCATTTCAATTTTGGTTGGGAATATTTTCTTTTCAACCTAGAGAATATATGTACAATTAAGTCACAAGAGGTTCAAATGAGAATCCACGTACAATTAAGTTATAAGAGGTTGAAATGATTTTTCTGGAATTCACTTTCTGTTGGACATGCATATCTGTAAGGAAAAATCTTTTACTATTATGGTTTCAAAACTGAATAAATCATTGAACTTATATTTTGAGAATCTGGTATACCAATATTTGGAAAACATAAAACAAAACATAATTGTATACGAAATAAAATAATATCTATATTACAAAGTTAAAAAGGTTAATAATGAAATAGCTTTTTATAAAATATTTTAATGTACATTTCAAATTCTATGATTTTATATCAACTTTATAAATAAAATTAAAATAATTGATATTAAAATAAATATTAATTTTTTAAAGTGATTTTTACGTGTTAGTATAAGCTATATGTGTAATTAATTAATTGAAAATATTAATTATTTATTACTTTTTAATTTGTTTTTTCCTAAAGAAAAATTATAACTTTCATTAGTATAAGTTGAAAATTATATGTTGTAGAAGCAAATGTTAAAAGTGGTGGCCAAGCCACAATCTAAAATGAAAGAGTCTGTTACAAAAGCGTAATCAACTGTCCCAAATTAAAGCCATGAAAATATACCATATATAATGCTACCAAGTTCAAATTGAGCTATCAAAATTTCAAAACCATTCATAAATCAAGGCAATGCCGCCCCCTGTGCAAGTTGATCATCAAATGGGGTGTCAAAGTACTGATAGAATTGATGACCGTTCTATTCTTATATCATCCAGTGATCCATTTTCTGGTGGGTTGCCACTTTGGAAAGTGAATCTGAAAGTTGATTGCTCTCCCTGTAAATATGACAACAAGAAATGATATCAAATTGTGATTTCAACAATACGACTTCTTCCCACAGGTTCAGAAGTGTGTGCACGTGACAAGTGGATTGTTGATTGAACCAATCAATAATAAGTTTAGAGTCTCCAAAAATATGAAGTTGTCTGCATCCATTTCAAATCACAAAGGAGAGGAGATGTCTGGGAATAGAGAGTTCAACAAAGTTGTTAGTGCCTCTGCCAAGACCCATTTTTAATTTGAAAAAATGACCCTCATGGAGATATAATGTCCCCCAGCCACCACATTCGACATGTTGTGCATATCCATCAAAATAAGCCCATGGATATGATTTGTCAATAACTTCTGCGATAATATTTCTGTGAGATTGTTTTGCTGCATCTTCAGGGATCATGTGATATAGAGAAATTATGTGAGCAGAAATAATGTTCCAGTTGGGAGATTTTTCACGGAAGATAAGCATGTTCCTGGCGTGCCATGAGCCCCAACAGACGAGCAAAGGGAGATTCCAAAATTTAGTGGCATGGGCAATGTTCCACCATGTTTCCCAAGCAAATTACTTCTTAATTTGTTATAGAGTTTTACTTCCATGTATATATATTTTAGAGACATTTACTTAAAAATATATTAATAATGACTTACAGGTCATAGAATAGATGGTGATGGGATGTATTGTTAAGTCACTTTGTGATGGGAAGGTTATCGTTTCAAAACTCCATGGGTGAAAATCCAATCATGTAAAGAGCTATGTGACATAAGAAAAAAAACATTTTAATATAAACAATGTAAGACATAAATTAAATATTTCAATGTCAACTATAACTATTTAATTTTTTTTTGAATGATTTATTAAATAATTGGTTTGATGTCGAGCAAAGAGTTTAGAGATGGTTTGTGCTCCTCCATATATATAAAAAGTTAAGCTCTAAGCTATCTAGCTGAATTGCAATTTTTTTTTTCAAAATTTTCATTCACTTTAAGAGATTTGATCCCTAACCAAACTTAACTACGTATAGATCCATATACCCTCCGAGTTTTTTCCCTCTATCATCGGGAGAATGTATAATGGATCTATCATCGGTGAACAAAGCATCTCTGGTCTACCCCCTGGAGTCTACCATCAGATATGCATAATGTTTTTCTCTTTTCAGTCATCTCGTAAAGCAGGAATAAAAAAAGCATTCCTCTTCCACAGGAAGCAGGGGCTATAGTGTAGAACATAGAGAACTCCGACATGTTTTGTTTCGGTGGTAGAGAACTCGATGGAAAATTAATTAACAAAAATACACAGCCAAAAACACCAGCAAACGTGAGACAAAGCTCACACAACTCAATGAATTAAATTGCTCAATTACATCACACTTATATAGGAAACTCACTCACCTAATCTTCCTGAAGAAGAGGAAACAAACCTGAATAGATGGAACTGATTTCTAAATGCACACTCTCGTTCAACAAACCAAAACTTAATCTATTTCTAGATTATTCTCACATCCTCCCTTAATGGAGAAATGGATTTTCTACAATACCTAACTGACTTCTAAAAACTTCAAATTTGATTTTACCAAGGGGCTTAGTAAATATATCAGCCACATTATCCTTGGTATTACAAAATATCAATTCAATTTCATTCGACTCAATTTTTTCACGTACAAAGTGGTACTGTAACTCAACGTGTTTTGTTCTAGCATGGTAAATTGGATTATGTGCTAATTTGATAGCACTCTGATTATCACAATTGATACATGTTGAACCACTTTGCGCCTCTTCAAGATCTGCAAGAATTCTCCGCAACCAAATAGCTTCACAGGTGGCATTGGTCAAAGCTTTGTACTCTGATTCTGTTGATGATAAAGAAACAGTTGGCTGTTTCTTACTACTCCAAGATATAACCCCTGATCCAATATGAAATGCATAGCCAGAGGTAGATCGTCTGTCATCTGGATTTCCTGCCCAATCTGAATCAGAAAAACCTGTCAGTGCAACATCAGATTCATCAGTATACATAATACCTAAATTCACTGTTCCCTTTAAGTATCTGAGAACTTTCTTTGCAGCATTCCAGTGATTTCCTGAAGGCTTAGCCATGAATTGACTAAGGATACTGACTGAGTATGCAATGTCTGGTCTGGTAGTGGTGAGATAGTTCAAACTTCCCACTAACTGACGATATAATGTTCCATCTGCCTCTTTCGTTCCATCTTCTTTGTACAACTTTGCATTCTGTTCTAAGGGAGTTGACATAGCTTTGCAATCTGTCATATTGAACTTTTTAAGAATCTCCTTTGTATATTTGCTTTGAGTGATCAAAGTTTTACCAGGCTCTCTCCATAACTCAATTCCTAAACAGTAATGCAATTCACCCAAATCTTTCATTTCAAATTCCTGTGACAACTGAACTTTAATTTCTTCAATTAACTTGTGAGCACTACCTGTTATAATGAGATCATCCACATACAAAGATATTAAAGCAACATTTCCTTTTTCATCTTTCTTAACATACAAGTTAGGATCATTTTTGCTTTTCACAAATCCATTCTGAAGAAAGAAGGTATCAATCTTTACATACCATGATCTCGGTGCCTGTTTCAAACCATACAATGCCTTTCTTAACCTGCAAACCAGATGCTCCTGTCCCTATTTGACAAACCCTTCAGGTTGAACCAAATAAACTTCTTCCTTTAAATCACCATTTAGAAAAGCAGATTTGACATCCAATTGATGTATATTCCAATTATGTTTTGTGGCTAAGGCAATCAGTAATCTAATTGTATTCAACTTAGCTACTGGTGCAAAAGTGTCTTCAGAATCAATTCCCTCCTTTTGAGCATATCCTTTTGCTACTAATCTTGCCTTAAATTTATCAATTGTACCATCTGCTTTAAATTTCAATTTGTACAACCATTTGCTTCCAATTGGAACTTTATTTTCAGGAAGTTCCACTAATTCCCATGTTTGATTTTTCATAAGAGAAGCATACTCATCATTCATAGCATTAATCCATGGTTCATGTTGTTTAGCCTGCTCATAATCAATTGGTTCTTCAACATTCATTATATTAGACATTAAGGCATAGTCTCTATACCTTGAAGGAAGCTGAGTTTGTCGGGACGACCTCCTTGGTGCTTCAATGCCCGTGGGTGTTCCATCCATGATTCGTCGGCTTTGAGGTGAATCACCCCCTTGTGATGACTCACTGCTGCTGGATGTGCTCATACTGCTCTCATCCTGATCCTGTACCTGTACCTGTACCTGTTCCTGTTCCTGCTTAATCAAAGTATCAAGTTTGACATGTGCATCATTAGATATATGCCATGCATCATTCTTTGTATTACTTTTATCAGCCTGCTCATGAAACATCACATCACGACTTGCAAATAGTTTATGGGAACTTGGATCAAACAATTTATAGGCTTTCTGATCCGCACAATACCCAATGAAAACACACTTGATTGACTTGGCATCAAGTTTTCTTTTGTTAGCCTTAGGAATATGAGAAAAAGCAGTACATCCAAAGACTCTGAAATGACTCACATCAGGCTTATAACCATGAAGAACCTCAAAAGGAGTTTGAAAAACTAATTGCTTAGTGGGACATCGATTCTTCAGATAAACAGCAGTGTTAATGGCTTCTGCCCAGAAACCATTAGAGATGTTCTTACCTTGCAGCATACTACGCGCAGATTCCACCAAGGTTCTATTCCATCGCTCAGCAACACCATTTTGCTGAGGGGTATGTGGCACTGTGAACTGTTGTTGAATTCCATTAGATTTACAATAGGTGTTAAATGCTTTTGACTTATATTCACCCCCTTGATCAGATCTGAGTATTTTAATGCACTTGCCTGTTTGTTTTTCAACCATAGTTCGAAATTCTTTAAAATACTCAAATATGTCACTTTTCCTTCTAATGAAATAGACCTAGGTATACCTAGATCTATCATCAATAAAAATAACAAAGTATGAAGCACCACCAAGAGACCTAGTTTGCATAGGTCCACATACATCAGTGTGAATTAATTCAAGTATATCATACCGTCGTTTCTCGGTATGAACAGGAAACTCTTCTCTATGCTGCTTACCAAGTGCACAAGCTTCACATGGTATATGTTCACACTTCATAACAGGAAGACCTTCAACCATTGATTTCCTTTGCAACAACGATAAATCATTGTAATTTAGGTGCCCATACCTGTGATGCCATAATTCTGCTGTCGATGTCTCTTTGGATGTCAATGCAACATGGCGCTTCATTGCCACATCCAATCTGTATAATCCTCCAACCCTGGTACCTGTAGAAACAACCCTGTAGTGATCCTGAACATCTTTCACTATACACCCCAATTTACCAAATTCAACTTTTAAATGATTATCAGTGATAGTGGAAACAGATATCAAATTCTTTTTGAGAGCAGGGACATACATCACATTATGAATCTGTCGCATTTGTCCATTAGGTAAGTACACATTTATTATGCCATAGCCTTGAACTTTAAGTGACCTGTCATCTCCTAGGTAAATGTGTGTACCATCAGATTTCTCATAATATTTATCATACCATTCTTTATTACAAGTCATGTGTGCAGATGCACCAGAATCGATGAACCATGCATTCTCATCATCAGTTTCAGCAGATAATGCAGCATCAGAAAGAAATAACTTAAGATTTTTAAATCCATCATTCACTGATGTGTCTCTGTTTATGTAATTTCCATTATGCCTTCTATGTCTTTGATTTGATTCATTATTCTTTCTCCTATAGCAATCTTTAGCCAGATGTCCAGGTTTTCCACAATAATCACATTCAATGTTCTTCTTAACATAAGAATCAGGAGGTGCCATACCTTTCTGCTTTGCTTGAAAACGGCCTCTGTTCCTGTCCCATGGTCTCCCTCGGAATGGTCTTTTGCCTCTTGCAGTCAAAGCCAAATCAGAACCATTTGACTCCAGTTCAAAATTTTTCATTCGCTCTTCTTCTTGAAGAAGAATTCCAACCAATTCTTCAAATGTAGGAGGTGTCGGTCTAGCTGAGAGAGCTGAAATAAATACTTTATAGTCTAGGACTAACCCCTTTAAAGCAACAGTTACCAAGTCTGTACTAGAAACCTTTTCACCAATATCACCAAGCTTATCACTCAAGTCTTTAATTCGGGAAACAAAGTTGCTAATGCTTTCATTGGCATCCATTTTGATAGATAGCAGCTTTGTTTTTAAAAATAAAATACGGTTTGCATTAGTAGTTTCATACAAACCTTTGAGAGTGTCCCATGTCGCCTTTGAAGTTTCACAGTCCCGAATGTGAGGGATAATATTGTCCTTCACTGACATGCGTAGCAGCACCCTTGCTTTCATTTCACGCTTCTCCCAATCTTGAGTGGCAGCAGGAGGTTGAGGCTTGGGCTCGTCACCTTTGACAATCGTCCAAAGATTGTATGCCTCCAGTACTGTTATGAGCTTAAATTTCCAGTTTACATAATTTTCTCCATCAAGTTTTGAAGACTCATTTAAATAGGAGTCAGCAAGTGGATTAGCCATTTCACTGATAATGACCAGCTTCTAACACCGTGGTCTTAAAGCCCACGAGGACAAATTAATTTTCAAATAAAAACTTCAACCAAAATTAAAACTTCAACCAAAATTTTCCACCTTAACTTCAACAAAAGTTACGTAATCAAAGTTTTTCACTTTAACTTCAATGTAACTTAGCTAACCAAAGTTTTCACCTTATAAAAAAAATACCATATGGCTTTCACTTTTTCACCATTCACGTTTTCATAAAAAATGCCTTTCACGTTATAGCATATGGCTTTCACGTTTAATGATATGATGCTCAAATTAAAAAAAATGCTTTGACTTATCTTATTTTCAAACTTCGGTTACCACAAAGCTGTCACACGATATTAAATTTCACTTGTGAACTTTACGGCTGCACCAGCAACTCGATTTAAAAAACGAACTGAATTTCACCTCGTGCACGCACAACAAACTTAATCTGCACGCTT
This sequence comes from Pinus albicaulis, assembly GCA_034641835.2. Classification (NCBI taxonomy): domain Eukaryota; kingdom Viridiplantae; phylum Streptophyta; class Pinopsida; order Pinales; family Pinaceae; genus Pinus; species Pinus albicaulis. The sequence continues at coordinate 1,228,598,392 of CM076580.1, forward strand.
CAATCTTCAATGGATGGTGATCGCTGTGTTTTAAATAACGCAGATGCAAATCTTCAGCACTTCTATTACAGGCAGCGTATCTTTTAATCGGCTGGAGATAGCAATGAACAGGTCGAGATTTCTTGTTTGCTGCTCACGCCGGCCACGAACAGCAAGCTTCTGAATTGCACAGCACACCACTGGGTTTCGAAAGCGGAGTTTCTACTCCAATACCCAAACGCACAGCTCCGATACCAAATTAATAAAAAATGCACAGCATGAAACACCAGCAAACGTGAGGCTCACATAAATCAATGAATTAAATTGCTCAATTACATCACACTTATATAGGAAACTCACTCACCTAATCTTCCTGAAGAAGAGGAAACAAACCTGAATAGATGGAACTGATTTCTAAATGCACACTCTCGTTCAACAAACCAAAACTAAATCTATTTCTAGATTATTCTCACAAAATTAAGCAACCATCCACGGTCTGAAAGAGCGAATTAGTCGTGGGTATTAGATGAGCTAGGGCGGTCTTTCGAAGGACCTCTGAATGGAAAAGTTGCCAGAACATGCTGCTGAGATCGCCCAAATCTCGCTTCTTCTTATGATTGTAGGAATCATTCTTATATCCATTCTGAAAACTCACTTCATCGTTCAGCCCCATAGACCCCATGCAAAATAGAGTTCCAAAATTGGCCTCCCAGGCCCTTGGCACTAACTCAAACTCCTCTCGCTCCCTGAATCAGTCAAAATTATCTCACTTTAGCACAAATGGATAAACTCCCTCATTATCTCCCGACCCTTTAAAAATTTCGGCTTCCATTTTTGCAATCGCTGGTGGTTGTGTGGAGGCTATTTTTGTTGTTGTTGCTGCCACCTATGACCGCCATCCTTGTGCTAGCTCGCCTTTGCACTTTCTGGTGATTTTTTTCTAGCCGCCACCCCAAACTCTGATCCCGCAAACCTCAAACTCACCTAACTCTGTCGCCCGTTAATTTTTCATAAGGGATTATGTCAGTCTTTCCCAGTCCTCAAGAACCCTGTACTTTTTGGGATCTTGACCTCTAACAAATTCAACTTTGAAAAGCTCCCCTTTAACATTCTCGAGGCTCATTCTAATTGTCCCTTTCTGACATTCCTCTCCTTTGACGGCTCCCATTTATGGACCTTTATGCCTTTTCTGCATGATCGATCCACCTGCCCCATTTAGCCATCCGCTGATGCACGACAATATCTGAGTTTGGTTGGGCATTTACTCCTTGTCAGTTCCGAACCTCCACCTAATCCATTGTCCAAAATGGGTGACATCCTCGCATCGGGCACCTCAGCATATGAGGCCCTAAATTTTGCCACATTGGATGTGGAAATAACTTTTGGTGCGCAATCAATTGACACCAAGGATCGACCTAGTAACTTGTCCTACCACCGCAAGCCAAATCACTCGGGTTACTGATCAAACGGTCCTGCTTTCAACCCGCCCAACACTCACCTCCCTTATCAATCGGGGCCCCGCGCGCGCAGAAACATATCTGGGTAAAAAATCCTCAAACCTATACAGTGACATGTGGTTTAACGGTAAATTTCGCTGGGTGAAACCCACGAGATGGAGGTTCAAATCTCATTGAGTATATGGCCTGTTGTGTCTTGGCTAGAAGAGTAGGCGACCCCATAGTGGACGTCTCGGCTCCTGTTGAGGCATAAGTTAATTGCTATTGTGTGACTTGCAGGTTGTTGCACTTAGCCTAGGTTTATAGTGGCAGCCAGTAGGATTTGATCCTGGGCCTTGTTCAGGATAACTCTCACCAGTTACCGATTACCCTAGATGCAAAAAAAAAAAAAAAAAAAAAAAAATCCTCAAACCTACTCCGGAGATAAAAATGGTTAAGTTCGGTTACAGTGACCTATGGGGCTGAGTAGCTAGCCTCCAAAAGCGCGCCTTGGTTGGGCACTAGATATTCTCGGACCTGCAAGCAAAGGATATGTTTGAATGGGTTAAAAGCAGTTGGAGTCCTCTACTAGGATACACTCCGAAGGTCAACCAAATGATGAATTCCTGGTTCAACGTGCATTTCCTCCACTCGGAAGACTGCGACAAGATCCTCAAGCACACTTGGGTCCGTGCCCGAAGCTTCCTGCTGCTCCTGCGAAGGTACTTGGGGTTTAATCCGATCCTAGAGACCCCGAAAAACAAAATGGTCTAGGTAAAACTGCCAGGGCTCCCCTTGGAGTTTTGGACCTTGAATTATTTTTAGGCCATCGGAAACTAAATTGGTCCCCTATGTTACATCGATACAGGAATTCTCAGCGCCAAAGACAAAAGAATAGCCTGGCTGTTAGTGGAGCTTGGCTTCTCCTTTGCATACTTGCCTTGCCCCTTCATCCACAACCTATGGTCCCTCTTCTCCTCCTTCATCCCCCTCCCTGATTGGAGCCCCCTTTGCACCATCGACACTCTCACCTCTTGGGAGGCTGCCGCTCTGAGATTCCGCTCCCTACCTTTCTATTTTTTCTGGGAAGTCTAGCTAGCGAGAAACTGTTTCATCTTTGAAAGCAAACCTGTGATCCCCGCCCACATCCATGGGGAAATTATGTCTTGGATTGACTGCCATCCCTCTTTCCCCCCTCCCCCCATGGACCTCTCCCACTGTTTTCGACCTTTCCCCTTTTTCCTTGTAGTTGTTTTTTTGACGGAGCCGTGCGAAATGGGATTTGCGGATGTGGAGCCTGGATCAAATTATCAGATGGAGATAGGTTCCACCTCTTATGGAACGGTGGAGCTCGGATCAACACCAAGGCAGAGGTTCTCGCCCTGTGGAGCGCCCTATGACTAGCTTATAATCTGCATCTTCCTTCTTTACACATCTATGGAGATGTCAAGTCCGTCATTGATGGCCTCTGGAAAGTCTCTTTTTCAACCTCTTGGATTGCAGGGATGAATTGGGTGCATCCATTTCCTTCTCAACAAGCCCCATGATCCCCCTCTCCAACACATCTCTAAGGAGCTCAACGCCCGTGCTGACTCTCTCTCAAAGCGTGGTCTGAGCGCCCCTTTTGGTTCCATTTCTGTTTCTCACTTCTCTTGCTGGTGTCTGCTCTCTTTGGTTTCCCACCCGCTCCCCTGAGCTCTCAAGTTTAGCGATGCTTCACCCTCAGCTATGAGAGCGGCCTCTTTTTGCTGTTTTGGTTTTGATGCTATGATCATATTGCACAGTTATTATTTAGCTTCAGTTTTGAGCCAACTCTTTTCTCATTAGACTCATGCATGGTTGTATCAGTCCCTCTTTATGAGCATGTTGTATCAATTCTGTCATATCTAGTTTTAACTCTTAACTGATAGTGATCCAATTCGGACTATTCCTCCGACCTGTCTATCTAAGATCATTCCACCAACTTAGTATTATCCACTTTTTCCATGAGGTCACTAGGACCTCCACCCAAGGATCCACAACATTCCCAACTATAACCTCCTTCGGCTTAGGGTCACAATATCTAGAGCCTGTGGCTCGTGAACTTATATCTATCTAAGATCAATGTACCTGGGAGAATCTATCTCCCAGATAGATATAAGTTCACGAGCCTGTGGCTCGTGAACTTATATCTATCTAAGATCAATGTACAATTAATTTAGAAGAGGTTGAAATGAGAATCTACGTACAATTAGGTTATAAGAGGTTGAAATGATTTTTCTGGAATTCACTCTCTATCGGACATGCATATCTGGAAGGAAACATCTTTTCCTATTATGGTTTCAAATGTGAATAAATCATTGAACTTATATTTTGAGAGTCTTAAGCATATCTGGAAGGAAACATCTTTTCCTATTATGGTTTCAAATGTGAATAAATCATTGAACTTATATTTTGAGAGTCTGGTATGATGGTTGGTATATAAATATTTGGAAATTATGTTTTGTTATGGAATAAAATAATATTTATATTATAAAGTTTAAAAAGTTGATATTTAAATAGTTTTTATAAAATATTTTAATGTCTATTTTAAATTATATAATTTTATATCAATTTTATAAATAAAATAATTGATATTAAAATAAAAATTGTTTTATTTTCTCAGGTTTTTTATTTGTTAGTATGAGTTAGATGTGTAATTAATAATTGAAAATATTAATTATTAATTATTTCTTAATTTGTTTTCTTAAGGAAAAATCATTTTCATTAGTAAGTTGAAAATTACATGTTGTAAAACCATATGTTAAAAGTGGTGGCGATGCCACAATCTAATATGAAAGAGTCCATTACAAAAGTGTAATTAAATACATAAAAATATACCAATAGTGCCAAGTTCAAATTGAGTTATCAAAATTTCAAAACCATCCATAAATCAGGGTTTCACCATACTAATAGAATTGATGACCATTCTATTCTTATATCACCCAGTGATCCATTGGCTGGTGGGTTGCCACCTTGGAAAGTGAATCTGAAAGTTGATTGCTCTCGCTGTAAATATGATGGCAAGAAATGATATCAAATTGTGATCTCAACAATAGAAATTCTTCCCACAGGTTCAGAAGTGTGTGTACGTGAGAAGTGGATTGTTGATTGAACCAATCAATAATAAGTTTAGAGTCTCCAACAATCTGAAGTTGTCTACATCCATTTCAAAGCAAAAACGAGAGAAGGTGTCTTAGAATGGAGAGTTCAGCAAAGTTGCTAGTGCCTCTGCCAAGACCCATTTTTAATTTGAAAAAATGACCCTCATGGAGATATAATGTCCCCCAGCCACCACATCCAACATGTTGTGAATATCCATCAAAATAAGCCCATGGATATGATTTGTCAATAACTTCTGCGATAATAGTTCTGTGAGATTGTTTTGCTGCATCTTCAGGGATCATGTGATATAGAGAAATGATGTGAGCAGAAATAATGTTCCAGTTGGGAGATTTGTCATGGAAGATAAGCATGTTCCTGGAGTGCCATGAGCCCCAACGGATGAGTAAAGGGAGATGGGATGGGCAAGGTTCCACCATGTTTCCCAAGCAAATTACTTTGTAATTTGCTATAGAGTTTTTCTTTCATGTGTATATATTTTAGAGACATTTACTTAAAAATATATAAATAATGGCTTATAGGTCATAGAATAGATGGTGATGGGGTGTATTGTTAAGTCACTTTGTGATAGAAAGGTTGTCCGTTCAAAACATGATGGGTGAAAATCATGTTAAGAGCTATGTGACATAAAAAAAACATTTTAATATAAACAATGTAAGACATAAACTAAATAAAAAAAACATTTTAATATAAACAATGAAAAAATCATTTTAATATAAACAATGTAAAACATAAACTAAATATTTCAATGTCACTTGTAACTATTTAAATATACCTATGGTCCTGAGAGGGGCATCAAATTCCAGCACGCAATAGTTGGGATTCTTTTCACGCTGTTCTAATGGCACATTGGTCGACCTTTCGGTACTGAGTAATCGGTGCGGTTTATTGCTGAACACAATTATGATGGGTAAAAGTAAAACAACAAGGAAGGCTGCAGGGCAGTAAGTCCTTGCCTTGAGTGAAAAACATATAATGAAGAAAAACATGAAAAACATATGTTCAGCTTAAGTTGGCTAAGAATTATGACATTGCTAGTCCAAGATCTTGGCTTATTCAAAATAGGAGAAATCATGTGATGTGATGGGTCTTTTGGCTTGCAACATCTGCATATCCAGGATTATTCGAAATAGGAGAACAACATTTGAAATGGATGTTTTTCTGCATCTGCAACAACCAACAATATAATTCTTATACAAGGGAACATCTTGAAAAACCCATATTTCTTGGATCCATCGTATTCTCAATTACTTACTTCTTGACTAATGATTCCTCTGTGGCAACATCTTCATCGTCATGACTGCTTTTAGATAATGGTGGAACAGATCATGTACAACTACAACCACCGCCTGCAGAAATAAAATATCCTCATTGAAGCACATCGATGGGTGTCATTTATTTTGGAGACTATAGTGACATCAGTGAAAAGGAAACTACAATGGGCAAAATAATTATATTTCCTGATTACCTTCTACTTGATGATCACTAGATTTTACAGTCCAATATGATATCTTCAAAAAGTAAAACAAATAATTTTTAACACCATTCACATGTGAAAGTGCATTGTCAAAGTAGATGGCGAGAATGAACCATAGAAATAATGTTGCAGTGAGCCACTTGAAAATATCATCCTGGAAACATGGTGCATCACTCGCGTCATGTCTTTAAATGAAGTAAAACAGGACAGACTACAACCTTTAACCCATTCACCAAGCCACTTAGTTTCCTGCCCTAGAGTTCATAAACTACTGGAATGTTTAGTAAGTTGGTACAAAGCTAAATATGATTCGGGCCTTGCAGATATGCAAATGTATAATTCAATGATTCATATATCATGTGATCAACAAAAGAAATTGATAAATGTAGATAACAAATATGAAATCAATTTAACAAACCATTGTAATCACACAGTTGATGAAGGACACTTTGATCTACTAGACTAGGTCTGATGAAGGACACTTTGTTGGAATGTAATTTCCAACTGCCACCAAGTCGCAGACGGCAGCATGGATGAACAGGTGCAGAGGTTTAAACAGCGCACAGGTTGGCAGAGATCAACGGAGTGCGGGGGGTCAAACAACACGGAGGTTAACGGGATGTGTACCCCCCATAGTTGACCAATTGATCGGGCATTGACCACAAATCAACGGCCAATATTTACTACGGGGCGTCACCCCAGCTGCTACGTACGGAAAGATGGTAGCCCCCGTAACCACCAGGAGTGGTGGCTCCGCCCACATGCAGCCAGCGTGCCACCAATCCACCACTGCCGCGGAAATTCACAAATTTCTGCCACGTTCAAAATTGTCATCAATTCGATTTTGAAGCGGCGCATCCAGAATTTATGGCACCATAAATATTTTTTTAAGCGGTGATATTATGGTTGTAAAGTCAATGAATGACATTAATTTCTTTTAGATATTTTGTTTATAAATATAGAACATAGATGTAATGTAATTTTTTTTTACACGCACAGAATGTTTGTACGCACAACAGTGCTTTGAGTAAAAAGACAGAGCAGAATTATATATACACAGTAGTGTATATTTAAAAAAAAACAGTGAGTTGATTTGAAAAAAAACAGAGAGTGCTTTTGTTTAAAAAAAAGACAGAGAGTGATATGCACAGCAGTGCATTGTTTTTTTTTTAAAGACAGAGAAGAGTTTTTTTTTTGTCTTGGAACTGTGTTTAGTAACAGTCTAGCAGTTTGTAAATCCCTCTGTGATTGAGGATGAACTTGTAACAGATTTTTATGGAATAAAAATTTTGTTTTATAGAGTTGAAAACTTTGTTTTCTGAGATTGAATTTATTTCTCTGTGTTTTGGAGGGGAAGTTTTAATTTCTCCATTTTTAATTCTGGAATTTGCAATATTCCAACATGGTATCAGAGCCAATTCAGGCTATTTGAAGGTCAAATAAGTTGAAGAAAAGGAATTCGTTATTGCAGAAGCCTCTCCAGCAGAGTGAAGGTTCAGACAAGAAGAATTCAAAGGTATTTCTCTATACAGTTTTGTGTTACTGTTGCAGTACATTTAATTAATTTAAACACACAGTCAAGTGTTTTTGAATCATAGTTAAGAGTGCAGAATGGCTGGAGCCGGCACTGGTATGGGTATGGGAAATATCCATCTCCCACAATTTAATGGGAAAAATTATGGCTACTGGTCAATAACTATGAGGGCTTTATTTGTCTCCCAAGACTTATGGGAATTTGTTGAGGATGGCTTTGAAGAGCCAGCAGATGAACATGAGTTTAATTTGTTAACTCAGGCAGAAAGAGAGATTCTGAAGAGCAATAAGAAGAAATATGCCAAGGCTCTTTTCTTCTTGTATCAAGCAGTTCATGAGAGTGTGTTTCCAAGGATAGCAGCAGCTAAGAGATCCAAAGAAGCATGACAGACTCTTATGACAGTCTATCAGGGCATGGAGAAAGTGAAGACAACAAAACTTTAGTTGCTGAGGAGAGACTTTGAGACTCTCTGTATGAAAGAGTCAGACACTATTGAATCATTCTTCACTCATGTGATAGGAATGGTCACACAAATAAGATCTCATGGAGAGACTCTTGAAGACAAGAGGATTGTTGAGAAACTCTTGAGGAGTCTACCCTCAAGGTTCGATGTGATTGTCACCACCATAGAAGAGACTAAGGATCTCACAAAGTTTTCAGTGGATGAGCTACATGCATCATTGATGACCCATGAACAAAGATTGAGTAGGAATGAAAACTCATCTCTTGAACATGCTTTTAAGACCCAGATATATTTCGGAAGAGGGAGAGGGCAAGGCAAAGGAAGAGGAAGAGGCCGAAGCCAGAACAGAGGTGGAAGGAACAGTCCAGCAAATGCTCAAGGAAGGGGCAGCAATCCAAATCAGCATCAAGGCCAAAACAACAGCCAGCAGAGTGGTCAGCAGAATGATCAAGGACAAAGGTATGATAAATCCAATGTCCAATGTTACAATTGTAAAAAATATGGTCATTATGCTAATGAATGTAGAACGAAGAAGCAAGATATGAGAAGTAGAACTAGTGCAAATTTCACTAGAGAAAATAGCAACCAAAACAATTTGTTTTTAGCTTGTAATATGGCTGAAGAAAAGAATGAGGATTTATGGTTTCTAGACTCCGGTTGTAGTAACCATATGACAGGAAATATATCAATGTTTTCTATGTTAGATGAAAGTGTGCAGTCACAAGTCACACTAGGAACCGATAGCAAAGTTTCTGTTATGGGAAAAGGAGATGTAAATGTTTTAACAAGATTAGGTGCAAAGAAATCCATAGCAGATGTTTATTATGTTCCAGGAATGAAGTGTAACCTCTTAAGTATTGGACAACTTGTCCACAAGGGGTATAATGTTTTCTTTGAGGATGATGTTTGTACCATCATGGACAAACCACCCAGCAATCAGTGTATTGCTGAAGTAAAGATGACAAGGAACAGGATGTTCCCTCTCAGAATGAGAGCAGACTTGAAAAATGGTGAAGAGAAAGCAGCAGTTGCACAAGAGACTTTCCAAAGCGAACCAAAGGATGATAATTGGTTATGGCACTTGAGATTTGGACATCTCAACTTTGGAGGTCTTAACTTGTTGAACAGAAAAGGAATGGTAAGTGGTTTACCATTGATAGAGAAACCGGACAGCCTTTGTGAAGGTTGTATTCTTGGGAAACAACACAGAAAAAGTTTTCCTTCCGGGAAAAGCATAAGGGCAAAAGCACCCTTAGAGATTGTCCACTCAGATGTATGTGGACCGATGCAAACTCCATCGCTTGCAAGCAGCCACTATGTGTTAACATTCATAGATGATTTTACAAGAAAAACTTGGGTTTACTTTTTGAAAAACAAAAGTGAAGTGTTTGAAAATTTTTGCAATTTCAAAGCACTTGTTGAGAATCAAAGTGGGCTGCATATCAAAGTCTTAAGGACTGATAGAGGAGGTGAGTATATATCTAAATATTTTCTACGTTTTTGTAGAGAAAATGGTATTCAAAAACAGTTTACAACTAGATATACTCCACAGAAAAATGGAGTGGCCGAAAGGAAGAACCGAACCATAATGGACATGGCGAGGAGTATGTTAAAGGAAAAACATTTGCCTAATGATTATTGGGCTGAAGATGTACATTGTGCAGCATATATTCTAAACAGGTGCCCTACAAAAGCAGTTATGAACAAAGTGCCAGAAGAGGCATGGAATGGCACAAGGCAAGGTGTCACACACATGAAGGTTTTCGGATGTGTGGCTTATGCACACATTCCGGATCAGCTAAGAAAGAAGTTGGACAACAAGGGGGAGAAATGTATTTTCATTGGATATAGTGAGGAATCCAAGGCCTACAGGTTATATAACCCATCCAGCAAGAAGTTCATTGTGAGCAGGGACGTTCAGTTCATTGAAGAGGAAGCTTGGGATGGAAGCATAGAGAAAACAGTGAATGTTAAACACTGTTTATCTCATGATGAAAATGAAGATGAGTTGGCTGAAATACATCCCCAAACAGCAACACCAACAAGAGAGCAACAAAGTACACCCTTGAGGAGAAATGAAAGTGCTTCTCCAAGCACACCACAAGGAGGAAATTCAAGTGCTTCTTCAAGTACTTGTACACCTACTGAAAGAGGTAAGAAATTCAAAAGTTTGAAAGAAATTTATGAACAAGATATAGCTAATGAAGGTATCAATTCTTTGTTTGCTTTATATTGTCATGTTGATGATCCTGTTCATTTCGAAGAAGCTATCAAGGATAGGAAATGGATAGAAGTTATGGATGAGGAAATAAATGCCATAGAGAGGAACAAAACTTGGGATTTGGTTGAACTCCCAAAAGGTAAAGATGTCATTGGTGTTAAATGGGTCTACAAGACCAAGAGTAATACTGAAGGCAAAATAGAGAGACACAAGGCAAGACTTGTTGTCAAAGGCTATAAGCAGAAGCATGGGATAGATTATGAGGAAACTTTCGCACCGGTTTCCAGAATGGAAACCGTGAGAGCAGTGTTGTCCATAGCAGCACAAAACAAATGGAAATTTTACCAAATGGACGCGAAGTCAACATTTCTGAATGGAGTGTTAATAGAAGAGGTTTACATTGAACAACCTCTCGGTTATGAGAAGAAAGGCCAAGAGCACAAAGTATGTAAGTTGAAGAAAGCTCTTTATGGGCTGAAGCAAGCGCCAAGAGCGTGGTACAGTAGAATAGACTCTTATCTACTGGAAAATGGATTTGAGAAGTGTGAGGGAGAACCCACCCTCTACATCAAAGAAAAAGACGATAAAATCTTGATTGTAGTCTTATATGTTGATGATGTTATTTTTACAGGTAATGATGATTGCCTTAATGAACATTTTAAAACAGTCATGAAGGAAGAATTTGAAATTACTGATATGGGTTTGTTGAAATAATTCTTGGGAATAGAAGTAGAACAAGATGAAAATGAGATTTTTATCTCACAAGCAAAGTATGTTAATGAGGTGCTTGAAAGATTTAACATGCAGGAGAGCAAAGGAGCAATCACTCCCACAGTGATGGGATTAAAACTCAGCAGAGAAGACAACAGTAAAAATTTTGATCCTAGTTTATACAAGAGCATAGTTGGCAGCCTTATGTATTTGACTGCAACTAGGCCGGACATAATGCATGCTGTTAGTTTGATTTCTAGGTTCATGGAAAAGCCAAAGGATGCACATTGGCAAGCAGCAAAAAGAATTTTGAGGTATGTTAAAGGTACTAAAAGGTTTGGTATTTTTTATACTACTTCAGAATGTCCAGTTTTAGTTGGATACACAAACAGTGATTGGGCTGGAAGTGTTGATGATCGGAAGAGTACTTCCGGTTATGTTTTTCATATGGGTTCAGGAGCCATTTCATGGGCTTCTAAGAAACAACCCATTGTAGCATTGTCTACAACAGAGGCGGAATATGTGGCAGCTACAGCAGCAGCATGTCAAGCAGTTTGGATGCGGAAAATGTTAAGGAGCTTATGTCAAGAACAGGTAAAAGGGATAGTGATCTTTTGTGACAATAGCTCAGCTATTGCATTGTCTAAAAAATTCTGTTTTTCATAAGAGAACTAAACATATTGACACCAAGTTTCACTTCATACGTGAATTGGTTAACAACGGCGAGATCGTTTTACAGCATTGTAGAACGGAGAATCAATTTGTAGATATCCTCACAAAGCCACTTGCGCAGAAAAGCTTTGAACACTTCAGAAAATGCTTGGGTATGCAAGAAAACCCAACAGTTGAAATTAAGGGGGAGTGTTGGAATGTAATTTCCAACTGCCACCAAGTTGTAGACGGCAGCATGGATGAACAGGCGCAGAGGTTTAAACAGCGCATAGGTTGGCAGAGATCAACGGAGTGCGGGGGGTCAAACAGCACAGAGGTTAACGGGATGTGTACCCCCCGTAGTTGACCAATTGATCGGGCATTGACCGCAAATCAACGACCAATATTTACTACGGGGCCTCACCCCAGCTGCTGCGTACGGAAAGATGGCAGCCCCCGTAACCACCTGGAGTGGTGGCTCCGCCCACATGCAGCCAGCGTGCCACCAATCCACCACTGCCACGAAAATTCACAAATTTCTGCCACGTTCAAAATTGTCATCAATTCAATTTTGAAGCGGCGCATCCAGAATTTATGGCACCATAAATATTTTTTTAAGCGGTGATATTATGGTTGTAAAGTCAATGAATGACATTAATTTCTTTTAGATATTTTGTTTATAAATATAGAACAGAGATGTAATGTAATTTTTTTTTACACGCACAGAATGTTTGTACGCACAGCAGTGCTTTGAGTAAAAAGACAGAGCAGAATACACAACAGTGTATATTTAAAAAAAAACAGTGAGTTGATTTGAAAAAAAACAGAGAGTGCTTTTGTTTAAAAAAAAGACAAAGAGTGATATGCACAACAGTGCATTGTTTTTTTTTTAAAAGACAGAGAAGAGTTTTTTTTTTTGTCTTGGAACTGTGTTTAGTAACAGTCCAGCAGTTTGTAAATCCCTCTGTGATTGAGGATGAACTTGTAATAGATTTTTATGGAATAAAAATTTTGTTTTATAGAGTTGAAAACTCTGTTTTCTGAGATTGAATTTATTTCTCTGTGTTGTGGAGGGGAAGTTTTAATTTCTCCATTTTTAATTCTGGAGTTTGCAATATTCCAACACACTTTTATATACTAGACCAGTTGATTCCTTTATCTTGATATGTACCTGTGGCATCGCCCAACTAGTATAGGGCTTGAGAAAATACATTCGGAGGGAATATGGACCAGATGGAACGGATTGCCTTAGAATATGTATTAACATATGGAAATCCAAATGTTGTAATAAGCTGCATAAAAAAGAAAATATTTATATTAGTGTTTTTGATTATATGGACTCCGTTTTTTTGGGGTTGTGCAAAAGCCGTTATGGAGATTTTAGGAAGAATTGAAACAAGAATAAGAAACAAACACGATCACAACTAAAACCAAACCTGTGTTATAAACCCAATTACATAGATGAAGAATCCAACAGTGGTGGCAGATGAAGATTGGATTATAAAGGCAGACACATGAAGGCGAATGCAACTTGTTTTAAGCTCTATGTCAAGTGATTATTTTTTATTCATGGTTATAGGCACCCATGTATTGTGATTCAAATGTAGGTGGCCTCAGATCATTTGAATTTTATTATTATTATTATTATTATTATTTTTATTTTTATTTTTTTTATTTCAGAAAAATCAAAGTCTTCACTCTACAGGTTTGAAAATTACTGGCATGGATGTATTCACCATATTGAACTTAAAGAGAAAAAATAGATGCACTCACCATATTGAACTTAAAGATAAAAAACAGAAGGAACACAATTGCGAAGCTGTTTTTGAGGAAAACGTTGAACTGGAACACCATTCCAGAGAGGACCAAGAGAATTGCAAATATAAATGCGAGAATAACTTCCCATGTCAGCCAAGTCAAGCAGTAGGCTGAATTATAAAGCCCCATAATAGACATTACCTGTCGGATCCCAAAAGACGGTCAAATAAAGATGCATATACCAACTTGCAAAGTCGTTAAATGCCAATCAAGATTCAAATTAAAGAAGGCATTTCCTACATCAATTCAAATGCTAAATCAAGGGTTAGAAATCATATTGAAAAGTGTTCTAGAAGCTTTAGAAATTCTCTATTGAGAAAAAAAAACATTGACATGAATCATACCTGACGAATTTTAAGCTCCTTTTCAGAAACTATAGAACCCAATAGAATGACAAACCCGAACATTGTGGCTGCAAATAATCATGTAGGCCCGGATTGTCCAACAATAGAGAAAGATGCAATGGCTGGATGCAAAAATTATTTTAGTCCTACAATCAGTCGGGATCTGCATCTGATAATGAAATTGACGTATAATATGAACTTTCAGGTACGAAATACAGAAGAAAACTCAACAAGCTTATCACTGCACTAGAAGAGACATAGTTGGCTACTGCTACACAACCTCTAGTGGGAGTAGATTTTGACCAACCCATAATAGCACTAACTCCATGAAACTCATTAAATAAAACCTTGCAAATTCATATTATGTATGACTATCCGAAGATCAGTGACACAAACCATTCTTAAAGTTTGGAATCTCAATAAAATCAATCAACAGAACAAGACAACCAAAGACAAGTTGCGAATTCAGATAGTCTCCTCGTGAATGAGATCTCTTCAACGATTGAAATAAACTAATTAAAAATTAAAATCGACTCCATGGACCAAGTGGGCCTCGCATGAGCGCCACCTGCCTTAAAACTTCTGTCTTCGTCTCCATAACATAACATATCATAGAAAGAAGTGTGAACCATGCCCTTAACAATGCATCATGTCTATATGGGGAACAGATGGTTGCGCCGCACTTAGTAACTATGTCAAATTGGACAAGTGGAAGCCACAAGCTTTGAGTCGAGACCATATTGCTGCAGTTGGAACACAATCTATTGAGTTCAGCCCATACCATTACAATTGGAACCTTCCAGACATTTAGAACCCATGATTTGCAAAATTCACTGAGTACCATCACATCTGTGGAAGTTTACTTTGGAATATTTGGGAAAATATGTGGGGATGCCCCAACGGTTCCGTAGATCTCAGAATACTGAATGACCACATTGCCTAGAATGCTAGTGGGTGGCCCGGTTGGGTTAGGAGAAGCAACCCTGGTCCTTAGAGAGGCATAATCATTAGTAGTGTGGCGCTATGTCTTGGACACTGGTCCTTAGCGAGGCGTAATCATTAACAGTGTGGCCCTATGTCTCACACACTATGCCCCAAACTTGTTCTTGTCCATCCATGGTTCTGACCATATTTTGTTTTTTCTCCAGCTGGTTAACAACTGTGACTAAACTATGAAAATTTAGGAGTTGTGCTAGTAAAAGGTATAGCTGCAACACCTACTCAGATAGTCCTATAAGCATACCCAGTTCCAGGCCCAAGTAGGAGTCCAATAAAGGGGATTTTAGACGAATTTATGCTACTACACAGACAGTTTCGAGGCTTATCCCTTCTGCCAGCTCCGAGGATTGGGCTTCGAGGCTTATCACTTCTGCCTCCAAGGATCGGGCTCTAGAAGCAAACTCTCCTACCTTAAAGAGTGGGCTCGAGAGCGCTAGCTAGGATTTCGACAATCAGGGGTTTGCTCTTGATCTAAAGGCTCTAGAGTTAGAAGTCAGTGTATAAGGTTCCTTCTTGGATGCCTTATTGTGATTTCTCCACAATTCTATGTTGGGTTTATGGTTTTAGCTTGAATTCTGTGTAGCTTGAATTGAATTCTATGTGTTGGGTCTATAGTTTCAGTTTGAATAAACTCTTTTGGTATATTTGTTTTGGGTCTATGGTTTCAGCTTGATGCAATGCACCAGCCACCTTCTAGAGATTTATTCTCAGTATCTTTGGCCCTCCTGGATAACCTCACAACTATTTGAATTGAGGTCATTTCCTACAGTCGTTCATTTCCATCCTTCTGGCTCTGGCTCGTGGGGTTATTCAACAATTGAATTCTATGAGTTGGGTCTATGGTTTTAGCTTGATGCAATGCACCAGCCACCTTCCATAGTTCTCAGTATCTTTGGACCTCCTGGATAACCTCCCAACTATTTGAATTGAGGGCATTTCCGACTGTGGTTCATTTCCATCCTTCTAGCTTTGGCTATGGGGGTTATTCAACGGTAGATCAATTGTTGTTGATCTACCCCAACCTATTATAACCCTCTACTGTTTCTACCACCACTCAGCGAAAAAACTATGCAACATTGTGAGCCCTTCAAGAATCCAAGGGGCTCTAAGGGGCTCTGTGAGGAATTTCGTAATAACAAAGATATCTTAAAAATATGCCGTATATCCAATCTGTAGAAGCCTGCTGGAGTTGCGCCAAGTAGAAAATGCTAGAGCTTGCAATGGAAAAAATTTCACACTACACGTGTATCTCCTTGCAACTCAAAATGGGTGTACAGGTGAGCATTTAGAGTTGATATAAAAATAGAAACTGATAATTTAACCCAACATGGGTGTACAGGTGAGCATTTAGAGTTAATATAAAAAAAGAAACTGATAATTTACCAAAAAGCCAAAGCTCTATGCTTTGGCAAACTTTTGCTGATGGTTCCTCCAGACTCTTAAACGGTGGCCACCAGAAAAAATTGAATCGTAACCATATCTTCATGTATTGTAGTAATTCCCCTAGTCATTCCATGCCATTCCGCATGTAAAATCCATCATCAGTATATTAAGCCGTTGAAGCAGCAAAAGCACCATCTATAGCAGTTTCCCCAATTCCATACATTGCATACCCTCCATCTCTAGATCGAACACCAGTAGCTTCCCAACAGTAGGGTCAGTAGCATAAATAGTGCTTTAACCATAAGTAAAGCACTCGGCAGATGACCGGGCTTGGGGGATGAGGAGCTCTTAATCATGGGGTTAGATTGGATGGATCAGTGTAGATCTTTTTTTTTTTCAGGTTCTTTTCTTGCTGGGCTTGGGGGATGATAGCTCTTAATCATGGGTGAGTAGCGGGTGAGGGAAAAAACAACAAGTATGGGCAATTTCAAGCAAACCACAAGACACGGGGTAGTGACAGGTAGGTGGAGGCAGTGACGAGTGGAAAGACAAGTGGGTTAAATCCCAACAAACGTCACAACATGAACATGTTAACTATGGGGATGGCAGGCAACTTAATTCAGAGTACATATGGTATGTAACTCATCAGTTGTAGCATTTAATATCCATAAACTAATGCTAGCATTAGTTTACCTTTACAAAATATAGATGAAGTATATGACGAAATATATGAGTTATCTTTGGTTATAGCCTCCCCAACCTCGGGAAGAGGCCAATAAGACCATAAATAATTCTGATTATTTTATTGGTGCTCAAAAAGTAATACACAAATTTCATAGGCTTTAAGACTCTCGATAAATTTCGGGGATAAAACTTTAAGTTAATTGAGACATGAAAATAATGCTGGAGAAGCATTTCAATTACTAGAGTCTTGTGCCTACGAAAGGGACAAATAAAAGACAAATAAAAGAAGATACTTGTAGTAGGATGAGCGATAATACAAGGACCACAAGTATGACCGGTTGGAGGAGGATTAGTGCATTTGGCTCTCGTTCATTCATGAAGTATGGCAAGTGTAGTGGTATATATACAATAGCAGAAAGAGAGAGACCTTCCTTCCTTCTAGATAGGAAGAACGCCCCCTCTACCCAGCCATTCCATTTGTTATTAAACAACCAGCTTTCATCTCGCTTAGCTCGACCTTCCTTTTTCTCAAGCTTTCACCTTTAAAGAAAGTCGGTCTGTCGTTAGTTACGAGTCTTAATGTCCTGAGCATGTTTTTATTTTTTTATTTTTTAAGAGGCTCATTTTATAGTTTAGTATGAAAGGGTTGTGTAAGTATGCTAATCTCTCTTAAAATAAAAATAATATATTTTATAAATAGAAAAATAATGCCGCTTATAATAAAAAAGAAAAAAAATTATACTATGCATATTTAATTAGTTTTCCATACTACATAATATAAATTCCTATAAAATAATTAAATTTAAATAAGAAAAAAAATGTTAATATACTTTAAAAAAAAGTGACTAAGATATTTAAACCTTATACATATTTTAATATTATATAGAATAAAATATATATGGATTATAAATAAAATATTTTAATATGAATTAATATTGACTTATACTTAAAATATATTAATAACAAAAAAAAATAGTTCAATGCACATGTTATGTAATTTTTATAACATTAAAAATTACATTTTAAATAATAAAAAATTGCACATTATTTTTTAGACATAAAGAAATTTGATCACTTTAGACTCATGTTAAATCAAATTAAGATATATCTATGCTGATATATAACAAAATAAAATATCTAAAAATATACACACCAGAAATTTTTTCATTTGAAATTTCACCAATAAATATCATAATAAAAAATCAATTGTCTTTCTATTCATAAAAAAATTAAAACATAAATAAAAATCTTAAAATAGAATTTATATTTTAAATATATAGGTTATATTTAATTTATATCATTACAATTAAGAATGGAAATTGATAAAGGTCTATTTTATATTAAGAATGGAAATTGATAAATGTCTATTTTATATTTTAAAGATGTGGATTATATTTAATTTAAGAGTGGAAAATGATAAAAATAATGTGTTTTATTATATAGGATATAGGTTAAGGTTGTATTAGTTTTTGTCATATATATATTTTAATTTATTGATAAAAAAATAATTATATATTTTATTGATTTTTTTTTTTTGGACATAAACGGTTATGTTGTATTTATATTCATCTTGGCCTGAAAGCCGAAAATTTGATTACAATGAGGATGTCTAAATCCTGATGCATCTCACTGCTAAGAATGAGAATGCAACTGAAACTTGAAGACTTCTTCCTTGATAAGAAATCTATAAATTCGATTTCAGAGATTTTTCCCAGCTTGAAGATACAAACAAATTTATTTAAGAGCAAGCAGTAAAACATGTCAACAATTAGCTTAAGGGATGGGTTCCCAGGATTCTTCTTCGTCTTTCATCTTGACTCCGGCTGAAAGGAGGACAACTTTGTTGGCTTCAGTGTCCGCCTCTTTGTTATGAGTTCTCAGCACATGAAAGTAGTTCAAGTTCTGAAAAGCGTTTTCCAAAGCCTTAATTCTGGATATTAGCCTTGCCAGTTTGAGATCCAAGGCTTGAGAATTGGAAACCATTACGTTTATAATAATCTGGGAATCACCTATAACGTTAGCTTCACTTATACTTAAATCTTTGAGGAACTTGAGGCCTTGATAGAGGGCCAAAGCCTCAGCTTGGATGCTGGATGAAAGTCCAAGCCCCCAAGCAAAGGAGTGAATTTTTTCCCCAGTTGGACTAACAACAACACCTCCTGCACCAGCTTTGCCCGGATTGCCCTTTGCTGCTCCATCAAAAAAGAGAGAGTGCCTTGAGTGCGAATTGAGCCAATCTTTAAAGTCAGTTTCAGGTTTCCTTATTTGCCAGTATTTAAGAGGAGGAGCGATTCTAACTGTTGGCTGAAAATGCAAGTCAAGGAATGATCCCCAAGCAATGTCCTGTTGGCTGCGATTGGAGTCGTCTTTTATATTTGTCAAGCACTCCTTTAAATGGCATTTAATCTTGATTTCTAAGACTTTTTGATTCTGTTTAATATTTCTGAAGATTCTTCTGTTGCGTTCTAGCCAGATCTGCCAACAAATAACCTTTGGCAGGATAGCCCATGCAGTTTTGATTATCTGATTTTTGGGAGGAGGGCCAGGATATCTGTTTGCCCAATTAGTAAAAAGATCAGCAATGGAACGAGGAAGCAAAAAGTTGGAATCCAAATTGTGAATAAAGGAGCACCAGATCTGCTTAGAAAAATTACAATCGAGGATTAAGTGGACTGCTGTATCTGCATTTTCGTTGCACAGCGAGCAGATGGAGGGACCGTAAAACCCTTTTCTTTGCAGAATATCATACGTAAGGATCTTGCCATGGCAGAGAAACCAAGCAAAAAAATTGACTTTGGGCCAAGAAGGAAAACGCCAGACACCCTGCCAAGGTGCAGGGTTAGGAGGGACGTATGGCCTTTCTTTCAGCTTGGCATAGCCCATGGAGACAGTGTAGCCACTGGCATTCGGCCCCCAGCCTTTTGAATCTCTTTTTCTCATGCGCGTGGGGGCCAAGCCATGGAGGAGGTCGAGCAGCGTGGACCATTCGTTGGCCAGATGAACCGGCACCTCAATACGTTTCTAGCCTGCCCAAACAGAATCGCTCCAAAGGGAAATATCCCACAACGAACACAGCCCCTCTCTATCCATCCAACAACGTAGCGCTATGATGGAGGCTCTGTCTTCAATTGGGTCCTTATTCATGATTTTATCAGTCCAAATATTGATCTTTTTGCCATTTCCAGGGATCCAGTAGGAGTGTTCATTGATTAGAGGAGCAGCTTTAGCATACAGTTTGAGAAAAGACGAATTAGGAAAATGAGTCACATTGCCTAAATAGCTAGAACGAGGACCTCTGAAGTACTTTTTCCAGAGAGCCAGTTGGGCCCAGCTTGGCTTGGGCGCAATGATCCTCCATATAATATTAGCAGCCATAGCCACGTTTTGCTGGCAGAGGTTTTTGAAATTCAAACCTCCCTCCCAAATTGGCCTGGAGATGGTTTCCCAACTGATAAGAGGAATCTTGTGATCATTCTGTTTGCCACCCTTCCAAAAGAACTTTCGCATGAACTCTTCCATTTTTTTTAACATGTTTGCCGGAGCAAGAAGCACAACAATTTGAAAAAGAGGAAGACTGGTAAGCACAGATTTAATAAGGACAGATTTGCCAGCAGCGTTGAGCCAAGAAAAACCCCAGGCTTGGATCCTAGCCTTGAATTTCTCAAGTTGAGGGAGCCAATCTTTGCTTGCAGCTCTCTTAAGAAACACAAGAAGGCCCAAATATTTGAAAGAGGTCCAAGTAGAGGAGGCTGCATAACCCAAACATCTAGAAATAGCGGAGAGCAATCTGGGCGAAGTGTTCCAGCTGAAGATATGACATTTTCTCTTATTGACAACGCTGCATGAGGCTTCACTGAAATCATCCAAAACTGCTTTAAATTTAGAGGTAGAGGAAAGAGAGGCAGCACCCAAAAGCAGAGTGTCATCCGCAAATAAGGCGTGGTTTATATTTTTGACCCCTCTTGCAATACACAGTCCATTAATATCTTGATCTTGCATCTTTTTGTCTAATAGGAAGCTGAGAACAGAGGCTTGGATGACAAAGAGCAGAGGGGAGAGGGGACACCCCTGCCTTAGCCCTCTTGAAGCTTTGAAGAAATCAGTGGCTCTTCCATTTACAAGAGGGGCAATCCATGGTTTTGAGATACAAGCCCGGATCCATTTGATGAACTTTTCTCCAAAACCAAACTTGCTCATGACTTTTAACAGAAAGCTATGATTAACTCGATCAAAAGCATTTGCTAAATCTAGTTTAATCACCATACCTTGTTCTTTTCGAAGAAGGCTTGAATGAATTGCCTCTTGAACAAGGGTGACGTTGTCCACGATCTGCCTTCCTTTGATGAAGCCTCCTTGATTCTCCGGAATAATCTTGGGGAGAATGAGCTTCAATCTGTTTGCAATTACTTTGGTGATTAGCTTGTATCCTGTGTTGCACAAGGAAATCGGGCAGAATCTGCTGAAATTGTTGGCGCCTTTTTCCTTGGGAATGAGGGCTAAGAAAGCGGAGTTTGTGCTGCCTCCAATTTTCTGAGTATTTTGGGACTTTTGAACCATTTTGAGTAGATCCTTTTCAACAATCGACCAACAAACTTGAAAAAACCTGGCAGAAAAGCCATCTGGCCCAGGGGCCTTATCCGGTTCCATATCAAAAAGGGCCTTTTTGACTTCGTCTTTGGTGACTTTGGCCTCAAGGATCTCGTTCATACGAGGAGAGATTGCAGAAGGAGTAATGTCAAGCAGATTTGGGAGATGATCCGGGTCCTTATCCTCACTATACAAGTTTTGAAAGTGAGAAAAGGCTGCTTTTTTAATGTCTTCAAAATCCTTGTGGGTGCCGTTGTCCTCCTTAATCTCAGAAATAGTGTTGAAGCATTTCCTGGCCTGGGCTTGTTTGTGGAAAAAAGAAGAATTCCTGTCCCCTGCTTTGAGCCAGAGATTTCAAGATTTCAATCTCCAGTATTCTTCTTCAACTAAGAAGGCCTTATGAAAGCGTTGTTATAGTTGAGCCTCTTGGTCTAACAGCTCCTTTGTGACTATAGCGTGTTCCAAATGAGTTTGATGAGAGGCAAGAGCTACTTTAATGGCTTTTCTTTCTGTGATAGGGTTGGACAGGGTTTTGACCCAAAATTTTAGGACTCCTTTTACCCTTCTAAGTTTTTCCTCCCAGATAAAGAACGGGGATCCATTGACAGGCTGACTCCAACTTTCCTTGACTATTTGCATGAAGTCAGGTTCCTTGACCTAGAGGGGACTAAATCTATAGGGAATGGGTCCCAGATCTAGATGGGCCAGGAGCTCTAACTTTATAGGCTTATGGTCTGAGATGTTGTTAGTAAGAATGTGCATTCTGGGTTCTAATCCAAGAAACAGATAGGAGATTTGAATGAAAAATCTATCTAATCTGGCAGCAATATGACCAGGGCCCACTCTTTTATTAGACCAAGAGAACTTACCAGAAGAGGGTTTGATATCCATCAAGTCCCAATCCTGCATTAGATCCTCCGCCCATTCCCTTGCCGGATCTCGGATAGCGCTACCTCCTCTTTTTTCAGATGAGTGAAGAGTGAGATTGAGATCTCCAACAATAATTATATTTTCCAGATTTTTCAAGTCTGCTTGGTGCCTTATAGAATCCCAACAATCCTTTTTTTCTCCGACATTTACTGGAGAGTATACATTGAAGAGACAGAATATTTCCTTGGTATCCAGATTCTGCATTTTCAGCAGCAACCATTGAGTATTACTAGCCTCAAAGGTGACTGCAAATTTGCTGGCGTTCCATAGAGTGTCAATCCCTCCCGAAGCGCCCCGGGCAGAGATTGCTCTAGCTTCACTTTTGAACCAAATCTTCTTGCTTGTTTGCAGGAAGACTATGTCTTCCAGCTTAGTCTCCTGGACGAGAAGTATGTCTGGAGTTTCTGTTCTTATTAAGCTTCTCATGGCTTCTTGCTTGACTTTGCTCCCCATACCTCTACAATTCCAGGAGATGATCTTCATTATTTATGTTTCTGGTGGGCTCCCTTGGAGCCTTGGGGCTGATTTTTCAACATCCTGGGCTTTGAGGCTAGCAGTTTTTCTAGATTTGGCTGGCTACCTTTTAGCTTATCTTTATAAGTCTCCTACTCTCTTTTTTCCCTGTCAGTTTTTCGGCCTCTTGTAGATCTTCATACCGAGGATTGGGTGTCTCCTATTTCTCCTTCCTCCTCTGACTCGTCCGTTTCCTGCTCTCCGTCCTCTTCTTCTGAATTCATGCCTTTGGATTCTTTGGCACTTGTTCCTTTGAGGGAGACTGAGGGAGAACCTTTGTTTGGAGAAACTGGATTTTGAGTCTTGACCTCCAGAGGAGTTTCTGACTGCTGGCTTAATGGGTCAAACTTGTTTTCTTGCGCCTTTTTGGGGGGAGGGCGTTGAACATTAGCCTGAAGAGAGACTTTTCCAGAGGGTCCTCCTGGTTTTTGCCCTTTATGATTGGTTTTTGCTTGCTTGACTTGGTTCCAACCCTCTTCAATCCCTTTCTCTGGCTCAGCGTTGGAAGGACAGTTTCTAGCAAAGTGTCCATGAACGTGGCATTTCCTACATTTGAACAACAGTTGCTCATAGTCCAAGATCTGTACATGAGACCAGCTTCTGACTTTGATTTTGATAGCCTCTGGAAGACCAACCTCTAGATCTACTTCCACGCAGATCCTGGCACAGTCGTACTGATCCTTATTGTTTTCCTGATCTATGAATTTCCCGAGAGTGTTGCCAATGTGTCTCAAGGAACTCCAGTTCCAGCAGTGAACTAGCAGATTTGGAAGACGAACCCACACCGGGACAGCCTTGGGAACATCGACAGCCGGATCAAAGTCCGGAGTCCATTTGTTCAGATATAGGCCCTGAGAACCCATGAAATACGACCCATTTTGAAAGATCAAGTCTTTGTCTTCTTTGGAGGAAAATTCGAAGAGGAAGTGCCCTTTCCCCAGAAAGTAAGAGGTAACCTTTTCCTTGATCAGAGGAGCCCAGTTCTTGTTAACCCATTTCTCGGTAGTTTTCGGAGAAGGCCACAGACCCGTAAATTGGCCAATGAGTCCTCGATCTGCCAAAGATAAAGCTACTTGAATGGGGGCCTCCGGAGGCAAAGAGATCTCAGGAATTTCATCTAGCTTCTTAACAAATTTGGATGCTTCGCTTCTTTTCTTCTGAGGCAAACCGGCAAGAAGCTGGTTGAAGGCGTCAATGGCAGGAGAAGAATGCGGATCCATAGAAGGACCCAGCGTCTCCATAGGGAAGGCCTGAGGCCGGCCGCCGCAGGGGCAGCCACGCAGCAGAAGCCCTAGCAAAGCTCAGGACGCGCAGAGAGAACCGTCAGATCCCGACCTAGTCATCTTATATATTTTATTGATTTTTAAAATAATAATATTATTCAATTATTTTATTAGAATTTTGTAATGAACAGATGTGATTATTCATAATTGAATATAACAAATAAAGTTAAATATTATAGTTAAAAATAAAATCTATATTCTTTAATACTAGAGATACTAAAGAGTGGATATCTGTTATTTCTTTAATTTAATTTAATTTTATTAGATAATTTGAAAGTAGAATATTTTTAATAATATTATTAAATTACATAATAAAACATATATATATTGAGAATCAGGTAGATATTGCCGTGATTACAGGTTTACGATATAAATTGAAAAATACTAGAAAATTAGACTAGTAACCCAATACTATGGTTTTTGTTCATATAAATTGGGTCAATATAATAACAAAATCTTTGAAACAAACAAAAGATCTACACATAACTGAGAAGTTACTTCTATGATCACATCATTATTGTTATTATTTATTTTTTTAACACATGATAAATTGATAATTCTTTAGAGTAATCTAAAAGAAAATTATTACTGTAATAAAAATTAGATAGCAAATCCACCTCAATGGTGTTTGAATGGTGTTTGGTGTTTGGGCTTTAGTGTACTCTTCCAAACTAGTAAAGTCTAAAACTAATAGCTTTTTGGCCAACGTTAATATCCTGTCATTAGATTCCTAATCTGCTTCTTCATTTGGTCGAACAACACTTTTTCCATTATTATTTGTAAGTGCCAATAGAGTTTATATCCTGTCATCAGATTCTTCATTTGTGCTTAACCAACACTATTTCCATTATTATTTGTAACTGCCAATACAGTTCAATGGTCTGCATATAATTTTCTGGGTTTTGATGTTTATAATATCTGGAACCCAATTTCTAGCTCTTCCTCAACTTCAGCATCTGATATGAATCATCTTTCGATCCTCGTCTCTTTTTCTACATTTGGATGTTATCTTAAAATATAAAGAGGATTGAACTGCACAAAGATTGCTGCATAATTTATTAAGGAAGAAACACGGACTTTGGGTGTGCCTAACGTATTTCGGTATACTTTAACGGTCTGGTAATAATTTTTTCCGGTTGACCATTCGATTGTGGAGACTTATGCACAAAGGGAAAGATTTTGCATAACGCCTAGGGTATATCCGACACAATCACTAAATGGAGCTGCCAAGCTATTTTTGTTCAACAATGCCAATACAACTGTCAAAAGTCCAGAGTTTGAATGTCTGGCATATGGATTGTGTCCCTACCAACAACTAGAGTCAATGGATAAATTCTGACAGATCACAACTAGAGTCAATGGATAAATTCTGACAGACCTTGTGTTTGTTGATATATGATGGTTGGTCATCCATGATCAAATTTGAAGGGTTGGTCTTAATTTTAACTAAAAAGACATATATTCATGTTGTTTTTCTATAAGGAAAAGCTTTAAAGAAAAATGCATTTCAATTGACAACAATGTATTATCTTTGCATTTCATTTTCAATCAAATTTATTTCTATTAAATAAGTTAAATTTTTAAAACTAATTGATAAGTAGTTTTCACAATAGGTACACATACTCTTGTTGACATTTGTCCAGTCCTAAACTATTTTGAGTTCATGTCTACAAGGAGGTGTGTTGCCATGTGACCATTTCAGAAGATTTGGTGAAGGTCCCAAGGCAAATGGGTAATGAGATATTGGACATCAAATCCTTTTATTTGGGCACTCGTTTCCTTATGGAGCGAAGAAAGCAACAAATTGTACCTAAATGGGAAAATGTTATATTATATAACCAATAAAATCTGGAACTCTATTAGATAACCGATACAATCTGGAACTCTCTGTTGGACACGGGGGAAGTTTCCCCCGAGATGGTATTTCTGAAAGGATATAAATTTTTTTGTCAATAAATAGGTACAAGGGGTGTGATGAGCTTATCAGATGTTCTAGATTGTTTAAGTCTTACAACCACAATAACAAGGTTTTAGACAATGATTTTCTTCTCCCTATGAATTTTTGTGTATCGGAGGAAAAACTATTGGAGTTTTAAAACTTTGGTGGGGTTGTTCATGCAAACCAACTGACAAATCTATTGACTCATTTCTATAATCATAAGCTTTACAACCCCTATGATGAAGTTTGCCACAATATTGAGGGTGGGATTTATGAAAAGATCAATATGTTGTTCTGCTTCATAATGCGTGTGATTTGTGATGGACTACCTCAGAAAATGAGGGAAGTGTACTCTTTGGGGAATTGGGCGGAGAATTTGAAGCCAATAACAACACTGAATTAAGTGTGGGGAGGGGACCTATAATAGGAATCATCAGTGGAGGTGCCAAAGTCTACAAGGAATGGGAAAACTTGGTGCCTTGTTTAGACCAAATTAATGAAAATAAAAATACCTTTCCCTATGTAGACCTAGACCCATGTGGAAACATCCCTATTTATATCGAATGTAATTTAGTTGATCCACTGAAGAAAAACTTAGCACTAAGAATTTTTTAAAATAGAAGCGTTATTTTGATCTAGTCAAGAAAAACAATATCATGCATTATATTATATTTGGACATCCATGGACTTTGCCAACCAAATAGATAAGATCTCACAATCTAACTTCCAAAACAGTTTTAGGATCAAAACAACACAAAATTTGTTTTTTTCTTTGAACAAAGGCCTTACACTACTCTTTTTTCATTTGAAATAAGTAGTTATACTCCACTAGGCTACAACTAAGAAGGAAATTTACCACGTCACATTTGTCATTATCATTTTAGTTTGGGATAACAACCTAAAGGTCTCGTACTCTTAGCATACCAAGGGGTCAATTAGGGCATAACATCATATTTCTGGTCTCTTTTTCACATAAAAATTGACCACAAAAATAAGATCTAGCAATCTATCAAAACAAACAACCAATTCCATAACACATTACATCCTTCAAATACAAAATTTGTAACTTTTCAAAATACACCAAATCTGTTGATCTCTTTCATGTCATTAAAAAAAATTACGAATGCTCACATGATACGAATTTCCTACATAGTGATAATAAGATATTATTCTCTCTTAGTCATAAAAAGCAAATTTCCTTTTCCTTTCATCTGCTATTACTCAATGTTCAAGTCTCAAAAACATGTTTTTCCTTATTACAACTTTTCAGGGAAGCAGAAACGTCTTGTTGTCATAATTTTGACAAAGTATGTTATATCTGTTAACTTCCCTATGAGCTTCTCATACAACCAATAATGGTAAGATCTTGCACTCTTCTCAGATACAAAGGTCATCTACCAACGAAAATTACATTTACCTCTTTTTATATGCAATGTTTAATGACCAGTTGATCACTTGTTGTATGAGAAGATTATAGAGAAATAGCTTTGCGATGCCTGAAATATTAAGCTTGACGATGCAGAGTTCACACAAACAAGAGATGTCTTAGAAATTGGGACTCAAAACATAAAACCATGATAGGGGGCATATCAGAACACGATATAGGCAAAACTCAGAAAATTTCGGTTTAGATGAGTCTATTCTCTTTTTTAAGGAAATTCTAGTTTAGATTAGTATGCCCTATTTTTATTGGAAATTTTGTGCTAGTTTAAAATCTATCCATTGGCATGAACAATGGGCACTAAACACCAATTATGTAAAACAAAAAAAATAAAATTTCCTACAACCAAACTTACTTGATAGGCAATGAATCCTCTATTGAGCTTAGAGTGTCAAGAGGTCCCTTGAATGAGCTCTGGACCTCCATATCACCTGAGCATTCCTCATTAGAATTTGTCAATGTAAAACGATTTCTCTAATTTTCTCTATTGACGTGGATGGGCAATAAGGCGCAGAGTCCTCATCGTTCCCATTCATTATCTCATTATCGGTCCATATCGGCTCCCCTCAAAATGCTTGGATAATCCCTTGGATTCATTTACAAAAATTGAAACCTGTCTGTTTGCCGCCTGGTAACATCGATCTTCGTTTATCATATCTAATTTGTTGCATCTAACCCTATTTGTGATGGATCTATGTTTTTGTTTCCATGGTAATGATTTTGTTCCCTCGAGCTTCGCAAGATCGGATTTGAGGCTGCAATCCACTTCTCAGTCACTGCAGTGTCATAAAAATTAATTGCAAAACCGTGTGGACAGTGAAGACAATGCACTTTCTTACAAAACCGTGTGGACAGTGAAGAAAATGCACTTTCAATGTAACGTGACAAAAATACTTTAACCCAGAAAACTGAAGCCAGAATATTTTAAGCCGGAAAAATTGATGCCGGAAAACTTTAAGCAAGAATACTTTAAGCCAGAAAACTGAGGGCGTGATGGAATGATTTTATTTGTCTTAAAAACTGCATGTGAACAAGCTAGAATTCTTTGCTGTAAAGAGGAAGATGACCCTATCTGGCTTATAGAAGGGAGTAATCATTAGTGGGAAAGAATTTCAGAGGATAAAGGCTGCAATATCTTTGGAGAATAATTGCTTATGCTATGTGGGGCTTTCGATTTAGTCATTTGTAATGGTTTGACTAGGTGGGAAAAGTTTAGTAATTTCACTTGAAATACTTACAATGGAGCAAGTGTAGTAGATTATGTAATTCACTCACATAGTTTGTGTGAGAAAATGGAGAAAGTGTTGATTGGATATCAAATTTGGGACTTAAAATAAGATCACAAGCCAATTTATTTAAGTTTCTCTTGGATCGGAAAGAAGCAGTTAGGGTCAAAAACTCAGCGGGTTCAACAAAATCCCCCAAAGGGTAGAATTCTTTTGACTCCAGAGAATTGTAATACCTTCAAAATAACGCTAGAGAGGCTATTCGAGAAGGAGGAAATCTCATTTCACGGCCTTCATAGTCACGAATTAACACATTTAATTCAAAGCGCACTTGCTAAGTGAAAAAGAGAAAAAATTAAGAAGTCTGAAATAAATTGCTTTCCAGTTAATGCTTGGTTTGACGAAGAATGCAAAAAGGCAAGGAGAATGTGGAAAGAATCAGACAAGGATAACATAAATCTCAAAGCTTACAAGCAGATATTAAGAAAGAAAAACGTTGATTTCATGGTTTCGAGGAGAGAAGAACTAATCTTACTTGGGAAAAATAACCCCAAATTATTCTTGAAGGAGCTCCAACCGAAAAAGGTGCAAACTGAAAACAACATTACAACTTTTGAATGGTTCGACTATGAAAGATAACTATATGAGTAGGATACCAAGGTTGACCCTCCTCCCTTGGTCAAAACAGACACAAAACTTTTCACGGTGCAAGAGGTAGAGATGGGTATCAAGAAGTTGGGTGCTGGAAAAGCAAAAGACTTAGCTGAACTCCAAGCAGAGTATCTAAATTGGGGCTTAAAAATTCTTTCACCTCACATCACAAAAATTTTCAACAACATCATACAGCAGGGGTTCCCCTCAGATTAGATAACTAGTATTAAAATACCTCCTTTCAAGTGTGGGGACGTCAATAATCCCTCCAATTATAGAACCATAATGATAAAACCCTTGTTTGCAAAGTTATTTCGAAGCATGTTAGAAAATAAAATCAAGAAGTGGGCAGAAGAAAGAGACAAACGTGCTAAAGGGCAAGCAGGTTTTAGACCTAAATATTCCACAGTTGATCATTATATAACTTAAGGCACATCATTGAAAAATATTGGGAAAAAAAGGAAGAAGTTTTTTGTTGCTTTGTTGATTTCAGAAAAGCCTTTGACACGGTTCCGAGGCATAAGCTTTGGCGCAGAATGGAGGAACTCGGGGTTCCTAGGCATTTGAGAGCCGCTGTGCATAGACTATATGAAGAGGTGAAAGTCAAAATTAGAACTTCAACAGGGATTTCTGAAAGTTTTAGAAGCAATATCGGGGTCAAACAAGGTTGCCCTTTGTCTCCTACCCTTTTTGGCTTATATATTGACAAGCTTGAAGAGTGGCTAAATTCACAAGGGGGTGATGGTATCCATTTGAGCAAGTTCGTTATAAGGATTATTTTGTATGCAGATGACCTTATATTGATTGCTAAATCAACTCTTGGTTTGCAAGAGCACTTACGTTCCCTTGAGTATTTCTGTAGAAGTGTGGGGATGCAAGTCAATATTAGCAAAACGAAAGTAGTGGTTTTCTCTAACAAAAGAAAGCATAACCAGCATAAGTTCTACTTTGAAGGCAACATTCGGAAAGAAGTTGCAAACTACAAATACCTTGGAATTGACTTCAACAAAAATTTAAGTTGGGATGGTTGTAGAAAGAAAATAACTTTGGGGGGTTGGAAAGCATTTTATGCTCTTCAAAACAAGTGTAGAGAGGTGGAACTGTGGGACTGGAAAACCACTCTAACTCTTTTTGGGCTTCTAGTGATTCCGGTGATTCTCTACGGTTGTGAATTGTGGACCAGTAGCACAATTGACATGTAGTGGAAACAAATTGAGAAAATTCAAAAGTGTTTGATTACAAACAAGTTCAAATTAAAAGTGCAGTTCCTTATGCTATCTTGTTAAGTGAAACAGGGGCTTCTCTTATTGAAGCAATTGCTATGGTGTGAGTTATAAGATATTTGAAAAAAAATGAGCAAATGAAAGAGGATAGATTGCCTAGGGCTGTGTTTAATAACATATTATGCAAAAGAAAGAAGACTTGAATGCGGAAAAATATCAAAAGGTTTAATAAATGGGGTATTTACTTGAGCATGTATCCTACAAACAGTAAAGAGATAAAAACTTTTGTTATGGATAAGTTCCACAAATGTACTTGGGAGAAAGAGTTAGGGAGAAAGAAGAAGTACTACATTGAAGAGTTTAACCCGACTCATAATCATCAACAAAAAGCGTACATAGGGGCCAATATTTTTTGGAGATCTAAAATTCTTATTGCTTAATTAAGGACTAATTCTCATCAACTCCCTTGTGAAACAAGGTTGTGGAAAAGGCCAAAAGAAAGGTGGGAGAAAATAATATGTATTTTTTCTAGAAAAGTGGAAACAGAAAAACATTTCATTTTAGAATGCGAGGCCTTCAAAGATAGTAGGGAAAATTATGCAGGTATTCTAGCAACTAGTTCCTGGGATAATCTATTCAGTGAAGAGTTTGTCAAGAAGCTAGGAGCGTTTATTGTAAAACTTCACACGAAAATGGCTGATTACAAGAGCCAAATGAAAACGCAATCTGTCCCATAAACTATTTTTTAGCATTGTGGACATTAAAATTACTTTCTTTCTTTCTTGTCAAATAAACCGACTGTTGAAAAGACTAGCAGCTCTTCACATACCATTTTATAATATATATATTTTTTAAACAAATAAAAATCAAATTTGTAGTTTATCATTTGTATATTGACGTAAAATTCTTTATAAATTTTCTCGCATCGGGGGAAGTGATAAATGAGAAAGAGGTTATTTATGTGGAAATTTTTTATCGTTGTATTTCATCATATTTTTTTATTTTTATTTTTTTATCTATTTATTTAAAAAAGATAAATTTAAAATAAAATATAATTAAAATTATGAATAAATTTACTACTTATGATGTAAGTGTATATAGTTGTATTTTTTAAATTTTTTATGAAATGAAATAAATTTCCATCGTATTAAGATATGTTTGGTTTTAATAATTCTATTTATTTTATTAATAATACGATTTTACATATTTAGTAAGTTATATATATATATATATATATATATATATATATATATATATATTTTTTTTTTTTTTTATTAAAATCAATATGGTAATTTAGAGTAGACGTGGTCATTGTTATTATATAATTTTTTTAACTAAAACTTTTATTGTAATTTAAGATAAAGGTTTATGTAGTCTTTATGTAGAAAATATTAAAAAATTAAAAGTAAAAGAAGAAAAATTGTAAGATCAATTACTCATCATTTAGGTAATGAAATTATATTTATATAAGTTTATTTTAATTATTACTTCAATAATAAAATCTCAATCTATAAAACATTTACTTGATTGTTTTAATGTAATTTTTTTATTGACTTACTTTTAAATATTTATTTGATTAATTTAGTGTAAGTTTTCATTACCTTATTTTAAAAATATTTAGCATCTCATTTTTAAAACAACTATATGGAAAAATAAAATTAGAGCTGAAAATCTATAATCTTATAAATATGGAGAAAAATAATTATGATTTATTGTTTTTAGAATAAAAAGATAATAAAAAAACATTTATTAAATTTAAAGATTTGAGTAATTTACATAATTAGTATATTTGAAAAACAAATAATATTATTTTTAGAATTTTGGTTTGTGTGATTTATTATCAAAATTTTTAGAATTTTTTAGGTAATAATCACATTTAGATGAATATTGTCGACGTTTTTTGAACCAACCAGTGTGATTCATCATAGGACTAGGTGAGAGATCAGATCTAGGTTTAAATAGATGTAGAAACAATTTGACTTTCAAAATTAAAATTGATCAATAATGGCTAGTTTTTTTAAGTGATTAATTATTTAATATATATATGTATATTCTTATTTTATTAATTTAATTAATTAATTAAATTTATTCTATTTTATGTTTTACATACTTATTTATAAATATATATATTATTATAATTATTATTATTTAAAACTTTATTTAATTACTTCCTTTATTTTATTATATTTTTACATTTATTTATTTTTATTTTTATTATATATTATTTTTCTTTCTATGAGGCAACACCTGATGATATTCCAGGTGTCATCTCTATTGAGATCAACGGGTCTTTTTTCAATTTCTAAGTCCTCTCTTAACTTACGATGATGAAAATGGTCAATCCTCGCTAAGACCTTAGCCTCTTCGATGCATATATGATGGTTAGTCTTTTCCGCATGCTCAACTAGGGCGGAGGAGTAGGATCTTCTATGTTTAATGTCAGCAACATGTTCACAAATCCTTTGGTTAATAGACCATCCAGTTTCACCAATGTAAGGTGTCCCATAAGAACATGGAATAATATAGACACCTTTCCCATCCCTAGGGTCTACTGGATCTTTAACCGATTTAACAGAGCTGTGAATCGTGCTAAGGGGCTTAAAAGATGAATAAACCTTATGCTTCTTAAGGATCCTAGCAATCCTATCATTGGTTCCCTGAACGAAAGGAAGGCGTACACTGTGGGACCACTGATTAGGTTCATTTATATTTTTATTTTTAACTAAAGGACCCCTTTCTGCTTTTAAAAAAGCCTTAAAGCCTTGCAACTTACTATAACCATTTTTACAAAAGATACTAAGGAGATGGGTCTTTTCTCCCTCAAGGTGAGACTCATCAGAGATTCTGAACGCCCTGGTGGCTAAGGTGTTAAGGACGCCTAATTTTTGAGCAGGGAAATGATGAGAAGTAGCATGAAGATATTCCTCAGTATGGGTTTTCTTTCGAAAGACTTGATGAGAGAAAGAACCATAATCCTTTCTAGAGATAAGAACATCAAGGAAAGGAAGGCTACCATCCACCTCATATTCCATGGTGAATTTTATGGAGCTAGATTGACTATTAATATGAAGGAAAAACCAATCTAACTATTATTTGCCATGAGGCCAGACAACGCAAGTATCATCTACAAACCTTTTCCAAAGCTTTGGTTGGTACAGAGCTGAGGAAATAGGCTTGGATTCAAAGTCCTCCATAAGGAGATTAGCAAAAATCGGGGAAAGGGGAGAACCCATGGCAACACCACATGTTTGCTCATAGAATTCACCTTCAAAACTAAAGAAAGTAAAGGTTAAGCAAATCCTGACTAAATGGGCCGTATCTGAATCAGTGATGTGTTTAATGACTTCAATGGCCTCATTAATGGAGATATTGGTGTAAAGAGAAACAACATCAAAATTGACAAGTCTATCTTCGAGACCCATTCTAACACCCTTTAACTCATTGACAAAAGAGGAAGACTATTTAACAAAGGAGTCAATACAACCTGCGAGAGGCTTAAGCTTAAGGGCTAAATACTTGGCTAGAAGATGAGTCGGACCGCCAACGGTGTTAACAATGGGCTGAAGGGGAGAACTATCCTTATGGATTTTGGGAAGCCCATAGATTCTTGGAGTAAGGGGGTTGCTTTCAATCAACTTCTTACTCAGAGAACTCACCGAGCTGCTTGATTTAATGGCATCATCGACTGCTCTTGAGATTTTTTTTAAGAGATTTTTAGAAAGTTTCTTGTAGCTACCACTATTCTCCAAATGGTCTAACATTTTCTTCCTATAATCATCTTTATTGAGAATTACAACTGCACCACCTTTGTCAGCATTAAGAACAACAATATCCTTATTATTATTTAAGGATTTTAAAGCCTCAAAATCGGGCTGACTGAGGTTGCTCTTGGGGGGTTTGGCTTTCTTTAATATGACCACATAATCTTGCCTAATGATGTCTTTGGAGGCATTTGGTAAGTCCCTAATGCCAAATTCAATGTCACAAATAATATCTTGAATCAGGATTTTTCTAGGAGCTAAGGCAAAATTGAAGCCTTTCTCTAAGAAACTATAAACCAACAAGTTATAAGAAAAACTCGAGAGATTAACTACTTTATTACTAGAGTTAATCTTAGTATTATCAATCTTATCACTGAAATTGAAATTATTATTATTAAATTTCCCTTCATCCTCACAATTATTACTATCATTATTCATCAAATAATTAATAATATTGGTTGATAATATTGCTATTTTTATTATTTTTAACCTTATCAGTATTAGTAATATTATCTATACTAATGTTATTTTCATAGTTACTATTCTTGCCATTAAATTTCTTTTTCTTATTATCATGCGATTTTTCATTTTTAATGTTGTCATAATCTTCTTTAATAATTAAATATTTATTATTAATGTTGCCTAGATTTAGATCTTTAGAATTAGTCCCATTACTGTCAAGTTTAATTTCAAATTTACCAATTGACTTACTAGTCTTATTATTAGGAAAATTGCTAGGGCTGCGTTGGTTAATAGCTATATTAAAAATATTAGGATCAATATTACCAGGCCTCTCATAACTTAACCTGAGGGAATTCTCGGAATTAAAATCGCTGGAGACTATGGCAGCGGACTCACTGTAAGTAGAGCATCTACCACAATATTTTTGGTTTTAGAAGCAATGTTGCATAATTTGGAAGTGATTACTCTCTTCACTTCTTATGTTGTATTATGTACTGTTTTTATTTTCCATAATATAAAACAGCGTTTTTTTCTTTCTGAAAAAAAAAAAGAGCATCTACCACAAATGCAGAAATTCAACGAACAGTCTGGTGGAAAGGGAGCGGATTCAAGACATCTTCTAACTTTGGAGATCTCACACCTAATGAGCGCAAGGCTGGCTTTTAAAAACACATTATGATTCTTAGAACTATTGAGCCTTAAAATGAAGGATATCGAAAATGCAAATCCAAATTCTGTAATTCTTATCCTCAAAAATTCCACTAGTCTTTTATAAAAAAATGTATAAATAATATAATATTTTATTTTTATTTTTGACAAACAGATCAATCAAAAACCTTAGAATGCCGATACATTTGATTTTACATGGGTTCAAGCTCTACAATGATTAACTCTTACAGGTAACTTTTGTGCTTTGGCTTATGATTAAGATTCTCAACTTTAAACATTTAAACATTACTATATTTGGTGGAGGGAATTTATAAAATGGCAAAGACTGAAAACACTTTGGAGGCTTCATTCTAATCATAAGACTTGGCTTTTATAAGTTCATAGTGTGTGGAAGGTACTTGTGCGTAATTATAAAGATCAGTTTTTTTTGGTTGAAGTTATTGGTAATTTTTTTCATTTGATTTTTGGTTATTAATATTTTAAGTCTAGTTAAGTATTATAATTTGGTTATTAATATTTTAAATTTACTTAAAGAATTTTAATTTAGCTAGATTATATAAGTTTTTTTTGAAGTTAATGGTGAAGTTAAGGGTAATTTTATTATTATTATTTTTTTAATTTTTTTATTGGATTTTTGGTTTTTAATATTTTAACATAAGTGTTTCATTTAAATAAAATTGGAAGTTTCAAACAATCAATTAATTAGGATTTCTAATGTAAGTGTCTAATTATGTCAATAAGTGTGTTTATTTTGAAATAGGATTTACATAATTATAAGTTAATTATTAATGATTGTTAGTTAGGTGGTAGTGATTTAATCTCCATGAAATATTCTAAAATATTCTTAGTAATAACTATAAATGAAAGGTTAAAATTGATCTTAAAAGTAGTTATTTCCTTTTTACCTTTTTAATTAAATTGATTAACTAAAAAAATATCATGATCATGAGTTATGGTTTTTTGGGCATGTAGTATTAGTAAATCATGGTATTGTAAAAAAGTCTATTTTAAGATTAAGAATCTTCATGGTTAAAATCTTGTTACATAGTTTCTAAAATCTATATAGATTTATTTTATATATTAATTATTTTTATAATTAATAATAAGTATAACATTAAAGTTGTAATTTAGTTTATTTTTATGATTTTTTTTTTTCAAATGTTGACTATAAGTACTTTGATATCTATAAATTTTAATAGCCAAATAATTTATATAACTACACAATTGTGGTAAAATTAAAAATATATTAATCCTTATAAATTAAGTATATTTAGAATTTTTCCAAAACCTCATTTCTTAAAAAAAATAAATTAATGATCATCTAATTTAATACAATATACCATTTTATTAAAATAAAAAACTTATTCAAAATGAAATTTTGAATAAGCTTGTGTTATTTTTATCTATTATGAGTGAAAATATATTAACGAATATGGTTATTCTTAGTAAAAATGAATATTTGAATTTTATTTTATTTTTCTGAATAAAATTTACATGGAGAAAAGATTAACTGAATGGTAAAAGAATTCCAAAACCTAGAGTAAAAGATTGAGGCAGTTTTTTCTAACAATTACCTTCCCCAAAAGGATATAAGGAAATCCTAAAGGAGGGAAGGGGTTATGTCTTTGGAAAAAGAAAAAGGAAAGGTTAACCACAAAGGTGGTGGAAAAAGAAGAGTTGTCCAGAGCTGGTCTAGAGCCAGTGGAGATCTATAACCTGTAATGAGGTCAATGTCTTTGGAAAAAGAAAAAGGAAAGGTTAACCATAAAGGTGGTGGAAAAAGAAGAGTTGTCCAGAGTTGGTCTAGAGCCAGTGGAGCTCTGTAACCTGTAATGAGTTTAGACTGGACAGGAGTCCCGAGGCCTAACTCAATAACTTAACTGCTCTCAGAAGAACTTGGAACAGAGCTCGGGGGGAGCAGAGGATGTAATAGCCTCTCTCACCATTGGGAGGAGCCATCAATTAAAATAATGGATTTGAGATAAGTATTTGAACTTCTGATTGAAAAACAAATAAATATATGTGGAATGTTCTCTATTTTCTTAGGATGTGGAGTCTCTCTATTTATTGATTAAACAGAGAAAAAAGGGAAAAATAGGTGATTGTTCTTTATTTAATTTGAAATATAAATCCGATTCAGAAAGAAAAGAATGTTTTTATTTATTTCTTAGAAAGATGAACTAGAAACAATAAGGAGAAGAACAATAGATATTATTGTGGTTAAATGCATATTCAAGATAACATTTTCTGAATAGTACTATAAACTGGAGAGAAACTCCAAGAAATAATAGTAGGCAAATAGTTTCCTAGTAAAGCAATCTCTCGAAAAAGACTGTTCTCATGAATATCAATAATAACATAGTAAGACAGAACCTCAGAAAAATATAGAGAACTATGTTATAATTACAAGTTAATGAAGTATCGAGGAACTGAAATCTACAGGTTAAACCATGGAATTATAAGCGCTCATGCATGCACAGAGGTTTAGACCCAAGTCACGGTGGAAACCCAACCTGGGTCTAGTCCTTTGGCTGTTGAGGCTTCCAAACCATGAATGTTAACCTCATTAATACTGTGTACATTATAAATTACAAAGCTGGAGATTAAAACCTTAAAGTAACGCAGAGCCATTTTTCCTTAGAATCAATAATGCGCTACATATAAAGAAGAATACATTGTATTAGAAGAGAGATGTAACCATAACAAACAGTATTATTGGTATTCCATTTTCAGAATAATAAAGTAGCACTTAACAATACAGTATTCTGAAATTACATCCTCAACATATAGCTGAATAAATATGTTCGAACAACATAAACTTGGGAAAATCTTGAAGACTCCTTAAATAACAGAATGGTAGATAAACGACAGGGTTCCTAGGGTATGTGTTAAACAATGCATGGTAAACACACACATAGGAAAGATAAGCATGATATATTTACTATTAACCATAGACAAGCATTTATATTACATTGATGTGACTCTTGGATTCCACATTCCAAGGTCACTTGGAATCCTCTTAAACTGTTCGCCTTCCACACCTACCCATAGAGGATTAGGTGTCCAACATTCCCCCCTTAATTTGAAGGGGTATGTGTGAGTCCAAGAAGAGAGCTATAATACAAATCTGCAAAGTATGCATGACAACACTAAAGCTGGATGGGCTCTTTGAAATGTTGGCATAAAGAGGTGGTTTAAGGATGACCACCAACACTGGAACGCTTAGTGCAGTTCTCGGAACTCTTCCAAATCTGGCAAGAAGTTGAGGTCTTCTGCTAGAGGAAGTTTCCCTCATATTTTGAAGAGGAAGACCTTCAACTTAGAAGAAGGGAGGTCTACAACATGTGATGGTTTAAGGATGACCACCAACTCTGGAATGCTTGATGCATTTCCTGGAACTCTTCCAAAAATGTTAAGAAGCTGAAGTCTTCTGCTAGAGGAAGTGTCCTGAATTCTTTGAAGAGTAAGAATATCAACCTCACATAGATGGTTTAAGGTTGTCCACCAACCAAAGGCATGCTCATGGGAATCCGTGTCTCTGGCTACCACTATGAATCTGGAATGAAAGATTGTGGCTTTGGCTCGCTTGATGTGGCTTCGAAGCTTGTATTTGAGCACTTTTTTCCCCCTGTCAAGCACAAGGTGAGATGATGGCGAAAAATCAACTATAATATTGTTTAATATTCTAAAACAAGTTCTGACATATGACTTAAACATTTTCTTGGTTGTTGATGCCCATTACCAAGAAGCAATCCATCCAAGATGAATCTTCATTCTTGCAGGAGGCTTGTTTCTGAAGCATATGTGTGAAGGATGGGTGTGCCGACCATAGTTCTTGCATGGGTGAAGATCGAAACAATTATTTTTCATATGGAAAACTCGATCACAATGTTGGAATTTTACAATATCTTGTTGTTGCTATGGAGGAGGAGCATAATCTAGAACAACTGTAGGAGAGCTATCATGAAGAAATTCAGCACTCTGAAATTTTATGTGCTTGGAGTAGTCCGGAATATGAAAGGACAACTTCTTGTCATATCCAAGACCTGTTCTGTGCTTGTTATGGACAAGCTCTTCCCAAGGTCTGATGGCTTGGGAAGTGCATGCTGAATTTCAACACCTGCATGAAAATTCTCTTGTACTGGGCTCAATGATCTGAATATTTTCTTGTTGCTGATGAGAGGTTGTCTTTGTGTTCTGAATAGAAACAAGTGCAGAATGACAACTCTTTTGCTGAAGCTCATCTTGCTGAAGCTTTGACTCAAGCTGCAAAAATTCAATCATTTCATGTGCATTTTGCAAGCAGGTTCGAATGTCTATGAGAGTGATTTTGTTGACTTTTACCATATCATCAACAATGGTCCATTGTATCATGGTATTCATTAAGTCTAATACATTATTCATTCGAGCCATTTTCTGATCTCAAAAATCAAAGGCCTCAACTAAAAGTGCACCAGTGTTTACATACAATAAATACTAAATATTTTGAGACGAGGGCTAGTATGTCAAATCTCAAAGGAGCATACTAAAAATAAAAAGTTGATCATGCCACTCAGTAGACCATGAGAATTTTGAGATGGTATCGCTCCAAACAACTAGCGTAAATTCTATGAAAATAATTCCAATTGAAATGACAACAACTTTGGTGGAAACACTCTAGTTGAAATGAACTTTCAATGATTATCCTTTTTAAAATATATATTCATGGAGGGGAATCTAGTAGTTAAGCATGAAATTCAGTCAGAAGGTTGAGAGAAAGGGCCGGACCACATATAATGAGGTTGCAGATGAAATTTTAGCTGAATATGAAAATCTGGACAACACTCTTGTTTCACTAGACTGACAACAATATGATGAAAATAACATTCGATGAAGGGTTTATGATGCACTGAATGTACTTATGGAAATGGAGATAATTTAAAAAGAGAAAAAAGAAATCCAATGGAAGGGTTTTCCTAAGACAAGTATAAATGATGTCGAACAACTTAAGGCTGAGAAATTACTCTTGAAAAGTAGGATTGAGAAGAAAGCATCTTATTTTCATGACCTCAAAGAACATATTATAGGCCTTCAAAATATGGTGAAATGAAATGAGCATAGATATAGTTAAGGGAATACTCCATCTGAGGGTGTATCGTTACCCTTCATATTGGTCCAAACTCATCCTCGCGCCACTGTTGAAATTGAGATATCTGAAGACATGCAGTTAGTTCACTTCGAATTTAACAACACACCATTTGGGCTCCATGATGATGCATATGTACTGAAAGAAATGAAATTTTGTAAAATTCCATGAATATTTCTGGAATGGAACTAGACTCACTAAATGAAAATCACCTTAATCTAATGTGTGCCAGAATCCCATACCGTCTCATTCTCCATTACCAAGTGTTGGAGCTTCCTATCCTATGTCTTTTACTCCTGGGAGAGCATGCTCTACTCCACCGTGAATGGTAGATCAATGCTAATATATTTCCACCCTAGAAACCTTCCACACACACAGACACTAGGCGCCACTGTTACTATCTTACATTCACGGATGCCAAGGGGAGCCAGCGAGAAGCACCAACACGCAAATTATCACAAGATATAGCTAGAATGACACTCCACAATAGTGCTGCGACACTGCCATTCAAACTATAGAATGATGAATTTGATAATTGAGGAAGCACTAAAATCCAGGCTGAGGGGGAACAAAATATTTAGGGCCTCCGACTCATTTATTCATCCATCTAAACGTTTGAGGGAGCCAGCGTTAGAGAGGGCCAGTGTGAGAAACTGGTCGGTGACTGCCTGCACTAGAGAGGAGCCACGAGAGGTTGCAGTGGTAAGGGGATGAATAACGAGAGATCTGGTCGGTGGCTGCGTGCACCAGAGAGGAGCCACGAGAGGTTGCAGTGGTAAGGGGATGATCAACGAGAGAGAAAACAATGAATTATTAATTTTAAACCGTTCTGAATTCATAATTTCTCCACTGCGACTGTGACTAGTATTTGGGTAGAGAGAATGATGCTAGAAAAGCAAGAAATGATTCAACACCCAAAGAAATTCACCATCGACCTCATTAACAATTCCAAGGTTCACTTCAAGAGCAGG
Organism: Pinus albicaulis; assembly: GCA_034641835.2. Taxonomy (NCBI): domain Eukaryota; kingdom Viridiplantae; phylum Streptophyta; class Pinopsida; order Pinales; family Pinaceae; genus Pinus; species Pinus albicaulis. Next base: position 1,228,640,014 of record CM076580.1, read on the forward strand.
GATAATGAAGAATTTTGGTGCAGGTTTGTAGACATAATAGCTCATAGTGAAAGAAGTGTGATTATGTAGAGAGAATGTCAGTGTTAGGTCTGCAAAAAAATCTCAAGTGCAGTTCTGACATACATAATGAGGCGGCAAGTGATTTCAGAGAGGAGTGGTCTAGTATTTAGTTGATGTCAGGAGGAAAAAGTTGTTTCAATGAAAAAAATGCGGTGATTCCACAATCCATTATGCATTTTCAATCTTGACGGCCTTGATATCCACTGTCTAAATATCAGTGTCCAATTTAATTCAACGTTTAATTTTAAACACAGAGAGATAAAATGACCAACGTATACCATGACCATGCCAACTATACGTAACTCCACCATAGGCACATCACCATTTCTATTGCACCATCAAAACCCACACTCCATATATCATATTGCCAGAAATATTCGCAACACAAGCTCAGTGCTCCATTCTACTCACAAAATTTAAGGCTCAACGTGCAGATAATTCAACAGATTAGATGGGAAGAGAGCCACTCGTTAGGTAGGAAGAGGGATAGACAGTAAATTGAAACTTCTCACAAATATGAGCCATGAATCGCTTAGAATGCAAGAAAAGGGACTATCATTAGACAAGATGTGAGGGAATGCAAAGGGAGCGTTATGGACTGACAAGCTCAGAGAACATAACTAGAATTTAGCTAATTGGAGTAGGGCCAACAATCGTCCGCTCTGATACCATGTTAAACAATGCATGGTAAACACACACATAGAAAATATAAGCATGAGATATTTTACTATTAACCATAGATGTGAATTTATATTACATTTATGTGACTCTTGGATTCCACATTCCAAGATCACTTGGACTCCCCTTTGACTGTTCTCCTTCCGCACCTACCCATAGAGGATTAGGTGTCAAACAGTATGAACCCAGAAACAAAGAACCGAAAGGTCTAAATTCCACACATTAAATTAAAAAACCATGAGGGTAGATTTATCCCATTTCTTCCATCGGAGCACGAAAATAAAACTCAGCTTAGAATAGTTGTGTTTGTAAGTCCTATACAAATTCTGACATGTGGCATTGGAAAGACGACTTAGAGGGCTACTAGTGGACTGAAGATGAAATCTTTGGGATCCAAAATTACATAGATACATCAATTTCAATATCAAACTCCTCAAAAGCAAGAAAAAATATGTGTATTGTTTTTAAAAATTGCAATAATTCTTGCTTGAAAAATCAATTTGAAGTGATTTCAAGGGCATATTGAAGCATAGATATTAGTATTGGGTTATAAAATGCCCCTTAAAAAGAATTAAATACCCATTAATCCCTCATAAGGCTCTACTATGACTCATGAAGAGGAAGAAGTGCAACATGATATATCAAAATTACAAGAACAAGTGCAACAAATTTCACTCTCACAAAGAGTAACAGAAAATGAAATGGAAGCTAAGATGGATGGTTTGAAGAAAGGCGTGGAAGATATGATGGATGGTTTGAAGAAAGGTGTGGAAGCTAAGATGGATGGTTTGAAGAATGGCATGGAAGCTAAGATGGATGGCGTGAAGCTAAGATGGATGGTATAGAAGGAAACATGGATGGTTTGAAGAAAGGCGTGGAAGGTAAGATGGATGGTTTGAAGAAAGGCATGGAAGCTAAGATGGATGGTTTGAAGAATGGAATGGAAGCTAAGATGCATGGCATGGAAGCTAATATGGATGGTATAGAAGGAAATATGGAATATTTGAAGAAAGACATGGAAGGTTTGAAGGAAGGTTTGGCAAAGTTGCTACAATAAAAGCTTCCTAATAGCGAAAAGGTAGTAGAGGAAACTCATGATGAGAAAAAAATAAATTTTAATCATGATTTCATAGAATCTAATGTTGGATTTAAGACCTACCATATTCCAAATATAGTTATGAGGAATTTTTATGGTAAGGATCCGATAACTTGGATACTACATATGGAGCAATAATTTGAGCTTCATAATACACAAAACACACAAAAGATACGCATTGCAACTCTATATTTAGAAAAAAATCAGTTTGTATGGTATCGATGGCTTTTTTCTCGTAAAGCACTGGTCACTTGGTCAATTTTTACAGAGGAAATGATAGCACATTATGAGGATACAAAGAGCAACACCTTCTTTAGCCAATTGATAAATCTCAAACAAAAGGGTTCAATGATGTAGCACATTGAGGACTTCCAAAAATTGAATATAAGGGTAAATAATATTTCAGAGGAACATAGGATTGATGTCTTGATAGTGACTATAAATGATAACATCCAACATGAGGTTTGCCTTTAGGAACCTGATACATTGGAGAAGGCATTCAAGTTGGAAAGAAAAATTGAAAGCAAAATTATGGTGACAAGGAAGCCTACCACTCACAACTATAAGTATGGAAGTGTTGCTACTCCTATAACTCCCCAACCTACAAGATTGACACCACAACAATTGGAAAAAAACAAAAAAAAATGGCTTTTCTATAATTGTGATAAAAAATACACTAAAGGTCAAAAGTGTGTTGAGAATAAATTATTTTACATAGATTGCGAAGCGGAAGAAGAAAAGGAATAAGAAACTTCAAAAGTGTAGGTTTTAACCCTGTACGTAAATTATCTGCAAACGAATCTTAAAAATAGAAAATAAACAGTAGCGAGAGCATAAAACATAAAACAGATAAACACAGAGATATTCCTCTGGATCCCAAATCGGGACGACCAACTTGATTTTTCATTATATTCCTTTTAGTGTTACAACACATATATATACATGCCGAAGCATACATAAACCCCAATCCATTAACCATGGATTAGAACATAACCGCAGTTCCCTTGACCGGATCTACAAAATACTAGGGGCCGAAAACCATCGTACCCGAAAACCATGTGCAAACCCATGCACAAAACCATGGGCGGATCCGCCCACCAGAAAATAAGGACCAAAATTTTTTTCCGGGGCGTTGCCCTAGACCTTGACAGGGGGGGCTACCGCCCCCCTGTGAACCCCCCGACGTTGCACCCAACGCAACGTACAGGGGGGGCTATCACTCCCCCTGTGACCCCCCCGCACGTGATTAGTCGTGGAAAGAATATAACACATACCCAACATTCTCCCACTTGTTTTCTTTCTGCAGGGGGCCACATAAGAGCTTAGTCATTAGCCCAATTCTACAACAACCATTGTTTCTCTACACCAAGAGAACTTCTGAGTGCTTACAGACTTTGTCAATGCATCTGCAACATTCTTCAAAGTGTCCACCTTTACCAGCAACACCCTTTTAGCCTCAACCATATCTCTCACAAAGTGATATTGAACATCAATGTGCTTTGTCTTTGAATGATAAGCAGGGTTATTAGCCAAGAAAATTGCACTTTGGCTATCAAAATCTATCCTTATAGCTTGTTTCACCAACCCCATACTTGAATACAATCTCTGCAACTAAACTACTTCCTTGCTTGCATGAGTGGCTGCTATGTATTCATCCTTTGCAGTTGAAAGAGCCACTACAGATTGTCTTTTACTCATTCAACTGACTGCACCTCCAAATAGGCTAAACACATACCCACTTGTAGATCTTCTTTGGTCCAGATCTCTAGCCGAGTCTGCATCAAAAAAACCACGAATGTCCAACAATCTTTCCAATCCTGGTCTTCCCTGGTAGCATAAGCCATAATCACTAGTGCCACGTAAATATCTGAAAACCCGCTTCACTGCTGTCCAATGCTTCTTCCCTGGGTTTGACATAAACTTGCTAAATACTCCCACTTCATGTGCAATGTCTGGTCTAGTACAAAACATTGCATACATCAGGCTACCCACTGCACTTTCATATGGAACACATGACATATCCTCCTCTTCTTCTTGTGTCTTGGGACACTATTCAACAGACAGCTTTGTACCTATAGGAATCAGAACTTTCACCAGTTTACTATCCTGCATATTGAACCTCTGCAATATAGTCTCGAAATACTTCCTTTGGTTTAACTAGAGCTTCCTCTTTGCCCGATCTCTCTTAATTTCCATGCCCAAAATATAGTTTGCAGCACCAAGATCCTTCATGTTGAATTTGGAGAATAGTTGGGTCTTCAAATCTTGGATAATTTCTTTTTCATTTCCAATCAACAACATATCATCCACATACAAGACCAAATAAATAACATGATCACCAATTAATTTAAAATAAACACAGTGATCCTCCTTGCTTCTGGTAAAGCCAAGTCCCCGTATGTAGGTATCAAATTTTTGATACCACATCCTTGGTGATTGTTTTAACCCATACAGAGACTTCTTTAACCTCTATACTAGTTCTTTCTTCCCCTTCACCATAAAGCTTTCAGGTTGTTTCATGTAGATCTCCTCTTCCAGATCCCTGTGAAGAAATTTTGTCTTCACATCCATATTTTCTACCTCAAAATCAAATGCAGCAGTAACAGATAAAATTAATCTAATAGAAGTAACTTTGGCAATAGGAGAAAAAATATCACCAAAATCAATTCTTGGCACCTGGGAATAACCTTTTGCTACCAACCAAGATTTTTATTTTTCCACCTTGCCTTCTACATTCATCTTCTTCTTAAACACCCATTTTCTCCCGATGGGCTTCCTTCCAGTTGGGAACTCCACCAGATCCCATGCCTCATTTTTATGTAAGGATGCCATTTCATCAACCATGGCCTCCTTCCATAGTTTTCCATCCTCTGGATCTACTACCTCCCTGACAGTTCTGGGATCATCATTATTTATAGTTAAAGCAAAATTTGAACAAAAAGCAGATGGACTATACCTTTCTGGTTGTCTTCTTTCCCGAGCTGACTTTCTCATAGCTGTAGTTTGTGGCTCTTCCTCTTTTGAGTCTTCTTCTATTGTAGAGTCTGATTCATCCTCCTTTAGCTCAAACTCTATCTTCTCAGGTTCCTTTGGTAGGAATTCATGTTTAAAAACATCTTTCACCTCTCTAAACACCACATCTCGGCTGTACACAACCTTCCTTGTTTCTGGGTTCCAAAGCTTATAACTCTTTAAACCATCCTTATACCCAATAAAGATGCACCTTTTAGATTTATTATCCAACTTGCTCCTTTTCTCCTTTGGAACATGTACATATGCATCACATCCAAATACCCTCAGATGTGAAAGAGAGGGTTTCTTACCAGTCCATACCTCATGTGGAGTCTTATCCACCAACGCTGATGGAGGTGATCTGTTAACCAAGTAACATGCAGTCTCCACTGCCTCTGCCCAGAATTCTTGTCCTAACCTGGTACCACTGAGCATGCTTCTTGCCTTTTTCATCAGCGTTTTGTTCATTCTTTCTGCAAATCCGTTTTGTTGAGGTGTGTATGGAGTAGTCTTCTGCCGTGCTATACCACACTTCTTACAGAACTCTTCAAATTCCTTCTTGTAGAACTCCCCACCATTATCTGTCATCAGCACCTTTATCTTATTCTCTGTCTGGTTTTCCACCAGAGCCTTAAATTCTTTAAATCTGTCAAATACTTCAGATTTATTCCTCAAGAAATATATCCATGTATTCCTTGAGAAGTCATCTATGAATGAAACATAGTACACAGACTTACCCATTGATGGAACTGACACAGATCCAAACACATCACTGTGCACAAGCTCTAATATCTTGTTCGCCCTCTTAGCAGCAGAAGGAAAACTCACCCGATTCTGCTTCCTATATACAAAATGTTCACAGAAATCGAAATCAAGAGAGCTATTAGACATACCTTCTACCATACCATTTCCATGCAGTATCCGAAGGCCCTTCTCTCCAATATGTCCAAGCCTTTGATGCCATAGCATGGTATTTTCTCCAGAGACTGCTAGGCTTTCTGCTCCACTTTCGGGAACCACAGAACTGTTGCACCCAACAATAACAATGCTGCCGTGAAGCTTGTACAGAGTTCCAATCCAAAATCCCTGCATTAATACCAGTGCTCCCCGAACTATCTTATAGGTATCTTTCTCGAACACTATTTTTACACCTGCATCATCCATCTTGCTTACATAAATTAGATTTCTGGCCAATGCAGGAATGTGAAAAACACCAGAAAGTGTTCTAATCCTTCCACCTTGTAGGTTCAGCTTGAATTTTCCATGTTCGATGATTCTGGCCTTCCTATCATCACCTAAGAAGACATCACTGCCATCATATTTATCATACTCGCAGAAACACTCCCTATGGGGAGTAAAGTGAAAGGATTCACTCGAGTCAATCAACCATGACTCATGATCTACATGTGTATTTGAAGAAGAAGCCAAATACACATCCCCACCTTCATTCGAGGTGGTTTTTTCCTTTGCAGAAGGAGCATCATCAGATCCCTTTCCTTTCTCAGGAGCTTTAGATATGCAGTCCTTTTTGTAGTGCCCTTCCTTTCTGCATTTCCAGCACACCTTTACAAACTTTCCAGGAGATTTAGATCTCCCACTCAAAATATTATTCTTGTTTTTGTTCTGGGACCTTCCTCGTACAGATAAGGCATCTCCATTCTGACCCTCCATATTTCTCTGTTTCATTTCCTCCGACAGCAAGGCTGAGACAATGTTATCAAAATTCAAGGTAGTTGTATTGCTACCTATTGCAATAACCAGACTCTCCCACGAGTCTGATAGAGAACACAACAAAATGATGCACTTATCTTCATCTGAGATTTTAATATCAACATATGACAATTGATTTACCACAGTATTGAAGGCGTTCAAATGCTCTGTCACTGAGTCTCCATCCTTCATCCTCAGGTTATACAACTTTTTCTATAGGAACAATTTATTCACCAGAGACTTAGATTGGTACAAAGTCCCTAGCTTGTCCCACAAGGTCTTCACCGTAGCTTCCCCAGATACATTCAACAATAATGAATCTAAGACACACAATCATATTGTGCTCTTTGCCTTTCGATCCAGCTTCTTCCAGTCTTCATTTGACATTTCCGTTGGTTTAGTACCTGGATCTACGACGATCCACTGATCTTTATCCACCAGTTGATCCTCCATCTCGAGCTTCCACAACTCAAAACTCTGACCATTAAATTTCTCTATCTCTATCTTCCCGCCGCTCGCTATCTTCTTTCATTGCAAGAATCGATCCCACAGATCTCCCACTGAACAGGGTCTACCTCAGGCCCGAGGAAAAAACTCCTTAGCAGCAAAGGCGTCCCCTTGAAGCCGAAACTGCTCTGATACCAAATGTAGGTTTTAACCCTTTACAAAATTTATCTGCAAACGAATCTTAAAGACAAAAAATAAACAGTAGCGAGAGCATAAAACATAAAACAGAAAAAATGACAAATGCCAGAGAGATTCCCTCAGATCTCCAAATTCCAGATTTACTCGGGCCTTGATTTTTCATTATATTCCTTTTAGTGTTACAACACATATATATACATGCCGAAGCATTCATAAACCCCAATCCATTAAACCTAGATTAGAACATAACTGTAGTTCCCTTGACCGGATCTACAAAATACCAGGGGCCGAAAACCATCTTACCCAAAAACGATGTGCAAACCCATGCACAAAACCATGGGCGGATCCGCCCACCGGAAAATAAGGACCAAAAAAATTTTCCAGGGCGCTGCCCTGAACCCCGATAAGGGAGGCTACCGGCCCCCCTGTGAACCCCCCGACGTTGCGCCCCCCCTGTGACCCCCCCGCGTGTGATTAGTCGTGGAATGATACCCAAAAAAAGAAGATATGCACTAGCAACCAACCCTAGAGGAAGAAGAAATAATCCGACCATATCCTATAATGCATTGGAAGGAATTACCAGTCCTCAAAATCTCAATATAGAAGGACATATCAAGAAGAAAAATGTAATAATGCTTATTGATTCGAGTAGTACCCATAATTTTATTCATTGTAAGGTAGCCAAGGAATTGAATTGCTTCCTATACCCAATGCCAGAGTGTAAAGTGATGGTGGAAAATGGAGGAACTATAAATTTCTTTGGAAAGTTCCATAATATGAAGCTAACCATGGGGAAATATGTATTTAATAGTTTGATCTTTCCATTCCAATGGGTGGTGTTGATGTTGTACTAGGAGTACAATGGTTACGATATTTAGGGGCGGTAGCTTTTAATTTTCAAGAAATTTTGATTCGGATTTATGTAGGAACACAACATAATACATAAATAGACATACACACACATATGCAATGGAAATAATACTTTATTTCATTAATATCAAATAACTGAAATATGTTTACAGATAAAATGGAAATAAACTAGCTAGGGCAATGGTAGCTTATCTCTGAGAAGAGATGTGACAACTACATGCCTCTGAACTGTGTTGCAATGAGGCTAGAAGGCCTATTTATTATTGAGAAACAATCCAAAACCATAAACATCCAAAAACCTCACTGTAGGAGATGAAGCACGAAAACTATGGGCCCCGTTTGGGTAAATTGGTGTTTCAACTTCCCAGGGACGTAACTTTGGCATACGATCTCCTTTTGATGCGCATCATACCTTGTTAGAAATATCTATATGAGGAGTAAAAATTTTGGTGTGAGAAAAATTGGTCCATGGACTTATGTTTCTTCCGGTTTTCCCAAAAAATGTCGTTTAGGGCCTCAAAACGGCTCCGGAAGTTCAGGACCCGAAAAACTGCTAAAAATTGTAAGTTGTGATGAAACTGAAAAACTGAAAGAACCGATGGTGGGGGTTAAAATGGAATAGGTGGGTGGCCACCAATATATACGTGGCTCATTAGGGCTTCCAAACGGCTTCGAAAGTTTAGGAACCGACAACCTGCTAAAAATAGTAAGCTGTGCTGAAAGTGAAAAACTGAAAGAACTGATGGTGCGGGTCCAAATGGAATAGGTGGGTGGCCACCAATATCCATCTGGATCAAATTTTATTGAATTTTTTTCAAAATGAAAGGAAGTTGAATTACGACGTATCGCAGGAAAACCGGGAAAGATAATAAGCTCTAATGTCATGACAAATTTTTTGAAGAAAGAACAACGAGGTGTCATTGCACAATTATGCTCACTAGAAGTTCCAACATCAAAATCATCTATTTCTCTAGATCTCCAAAAACTCTTGGGAAATCATTCCAAGGTGTTTGAAACTCCTAAAGGACTCCCACATATTCGTGATCATGATCATGCTATTCATTTGATTCTATGAAGTGTTTCTCCAAACATCAGGCCTTATAGATATCCTTACGTCCAAAAGAGCGAAATTGAACGTATGATTGCAGAAATGCTAGAGGCGGGTATAATTCAACCTAGTCAAAGTTCTTTCTCTACTCTAGTAGTATTGGTGCATAAGAAGGATGGATCATGGCGCATGTGTCCAAATTATAGGGGGCTCAATAATATCATTATTAAAGATGAATTTCTCCTTCATGTGATTGATGAATTAGATGGAGAAATTTATTTCACCAAGTTGGATCTCCATTTAGGATATCATCAAATTATAATGAAGACTGAAGACATTTCGAAAACAACATTTCGAACTCATGAGGGTCATTATGAATTTTTGGTCATGCCTTTTGGCCTTATCAATGAACCTTCTCCATTTCAAGGGTTGATGAATTCCACTTTTAAACCCTTACTTAGACAATTTGTGTTAGTATTTTTTGATGATATACTAATATACAAAATATCTTGGAAGGATCATGTTCAACATGTTCACAGAGTGCTCAAACTACTTGAGGAGAAACAATTATATGTAAAAACCTCCAAATGTTTCTTTGGAGTACAAGAGGTGGAATATCTGGGTCATATTGTATCTCAACAGGGTGTTAAGGTAGACCCTAACAAAATCAAAGCCATTAAGGAATGGAAAGTACCAACAACCATAAAGAAGTTACGAGGATTTCCCGGGTTAACAGGGTATTATCGCAAGTTTGTTAAGAATTAGGGGAAAATAACAGCACCTCTAACAACATTATTGAAGACATATGTTTTTTCATGGACTCGTGAAGCAACTAAGGCCTTTGAAAATCTTAAAGAGGCAATGTGCCAAGCACCGGTCTTAGCTACGCCAGACTTCACAAAATCCTTTAATGTGGAATGTGATGCCTTAGGAAATGGAATTGGTGTTGTTTTAATGCAAGAAGGAAGAATCATTGCTTGTGGAAGTCGTCCAATCAAAGGAAAGTATTTACAGAAAGCCATTTATGAGAAGGAAATGTTGGCAATACTACATGCACTAAAGAAATGGAGACCTTACCTAATGGGAAGACACTTCAAGGTAAAAATTGATCATGATAGTCTTAAATACTTTTTGGAACAAAGACTATCTTTAGAAGAGAAAAAAAAATGGGCCACAAATATGTTGGGTTATGACTTTGAAATCATATACAAAAAAGGGAAGCTAAATGTTGTTGCAGATGCACTCTCATGAAAGGATGAAGATGTGGAAGCATTTCTTTGTGCCATTTCTATTATCCAACCAGATTAGATAACCGAAGAAAGAGAGGAATGGAAGAATGACGAAGAAGTATGGACACTCATTCAAAAGTCGCAGCAAGATCCTAGTACATCTAATACATTTAGTTGGAAAAATGATTCCTTATGGTACAAAGATCGCTTATATATTTGTAATAATTCCGAACTAAAACATAATATTCTTTTGGAATTGCACACCTATCCCTTAGGAGGACACTCGGGAATTTTAAAAACTTACCATAGGGTGAAGAAATATTTTTTTTGGGATGGCCTTAAATCTTATATTCAAAAGTTGTGGCAGAATGTTCAGAGTATCTCATCAAGTGGAAGAACTTACCCACTGAAGATTCCACATGGGAGGATGAAAATTTTATACAAAAGCATCCAGAACAACTCAAGCGTTGATGACAACACTTTTTTGAAGGAGAGAAGCATGTTAGGGCCCTATATTACTAGTGTAGTCCCTTATTGTTGTTAGTGTAGCCCCCTTATTGTTATTGTTGTACCCTTGTAGTCCCCATATTGTTATTATTGTGCCCTTACATTATTATTTTTAGGTCAGAAGAAATTATATTGTGACCCCATGGACTGCTATATATAGAAAGGAGGTTTTGTCATTTGTTTCATCCAAGAATTGTTCATTTATGTAATGTAGAGGCAGTGCCCCCCTCAAAAAGGCTAATTTCTAATGCATTGATCTATCTTTTATTCTATTTTGTGAGTTGGTTTCATAACAGTATATATGAAAATTGAATGAGAATATTGGCTTATAACCTTGAATAAAACCGCCTACAAGTAATGATATGGATAGTTGATTTGTCTTGCGATTTGATATGGAATGTTTACTGAAATTTTGTCATTTTAATGAATTTGAAATTATAAACATGACAATGATATTTCTATTATAGTGATGGAAATGAATGCAGACTTGTTACTATTACCACTCAAAAAAGCATGGGACCTAAAGGGGTTCCTAATAGGGAAATTGCTAAACTAAGGGAAACGGTGGAGGCTTAGCCCACTATCACCACGGCTAAGATTCCCTGCTCTTTACAAAATTTCACCAATGGGAGGAGTCCCAATTTTTTTGGGAAGCCACTTATGAAGGATATGTTAATGGATAAATATGAAGTGATCCCAGTAACCCTTTCCCAAGGAGGAGGTGATGAAACAATTATTTCTTTCTATTTAAGTAAGGGACTTGACCTCCAAGGGAGAGGGGGAGAGGATAAGGGAGAGGGGTACAACATGAAGGGGTACTTCCCGACCCTAAAATCTATATGAAACTGGTTTCCCAAATAGCCCTTGATGATTAGTCTTTGATAGGAAATGAGGCCACACGGGGCCAAGTGGACCCAACCTAGTTTCAGGGATTGAATATAGCAACCAATGATGCTCCTATCCTAGAATAGGTGAGCAGAAGGATTAGATAAGAGATTTTTTCTTCAAAAGGTCAAATTGATCCTACTAGGTCTAGCCTTGGGGATGCCTAGGAAAAACTTGGTCCTAGAGCTAGGGCTTGGGATTCACGACGATTCCACCATAGGAATTGCCTCAAATTCAAAAGAGAGAGAAGGGACCCACCAATGCAGTAGCATCCAATAGATAGAATTTTTCCTGTGGGTGTATTCTCGGGAAATTGATGCCCTAGGTGACCTATCTAGGCTAGAATAGGGGAAAAGGGGAAAAAGGTGAAAAATAAGGGGAAAATGGCTACCCTTTTGAGGTACCAGTGCCTATTTCCATTGGGGATATGGAGTCAAGGATGAAAATTATTGAGAACTCAACTTCTTAATCAAGGAGGCTCGAAAAGTCAACTTCATCCAATGTTAAGGGAAAGTGAAGAAAAGTGACCTTCAAGAATTTATAGTTCAAAAAAATAGTGCAAGATTATCGAGATAAAAAAATCTATAGTACATTTCATTCATATAACAATGGGCCATACATTAAATAAGCTAAATAGACACACTCAATTCCACATTCTAATGATGCATCAACTAGCCCTAATTAAAGCGAAGTTCAACAATATGGAGAAACAAGAATATATCATTAAAATTTACTTATAGTGTTATAGATTATATCCAACCAGCATCACATTTTCAAAAAATGAAGCTCCAAGATAAAAATGGCCCAAATCCATACATAAAATTTCATCCATTTATCCAAAATAATCCTCCAAGAAGAAATGTGAAATTCTCTAAATATAGAGAGATCCCAAGTGAAGTAATGATAGAAATGAATGAAGGTAACATCAATTTATACCCATTTTAGCAGTTCAAATTAGCCTATGGGCCTACATTGGCCCCTGATGATAAAATAATGTGTAAATAAAACCCCTGTTGTTGACAAGCCCACCAAACTAGCTCATAAATGAAAAATAAGCCTATCATGGGGCCAAATAATAATATGTACATGTCGTGCGGCCCTCCAAAGACCTAATAATATCTTGAAGTGACATAATGAGGAATACACTCCTCAAAATATGATGGAAAACGGGGTGGCCCCTTGTTCTTCATGTAGTAGACCTATGGTGCTCCCAGTGGGTGTGGGGGCACATATGAGTTGGAGATGCCTATAAGTCCTCTACAAAGGCTCAAGTGATGGAATGAACGCTGCCATGGAATCGTACAATTCTTGGGACAATTGCCAAGAGTGTGGGGCTCATGTAGGGCCTGCTAGGCATAGTGTACCAAGCACATCATCAACACCCAAAAAGTGGATCGCTAGTAGTCTTTGAACATCGATGGGGATCCGTGGAATGTTGTACGTTGTTGTGGAGGCCCATGGATCTCTATTCACACGCTGTATGTGCCAATGCATTCCTCTGGGGGTTAATACCTCGTATAGGGAGACCAAACCCAAATGGAAACCACCTGCAATCCTGTATAATATCCAATGCGTCCCCTAGGCTCCTAATACAACTAGTAATTAGAATAATCATGTAAAAGTGCTTACAAATCATGGATAACAAAGTGGGAACTTCACAATGGCATGCCCTTCCGTAGTGGGCTCTGGCATGTGATAGTGCCTCCATACTCCAAAGGGGGTTAGCCATGCACCTTATTAAGTGGTTTCAACCCTTAAAGGGGATTATAGGTCCAAGGTACATCCTTTGAATGGGGGTGGTAAGTGATAAATAAGTGAAATGGAGTAGGTAATGAGGGGAAATCCTGGGCCACATATCGAGGCATAGGGGTAACTAGATAAGGAGAAGCCCACACCAGGGTATATAATGAGAAGGAGTGAGAAATCATGGTACATGAGGTGTCCTGACCTTGATTTTTCCACCCTTATTTATATTCCTTTTTCCTTTTATGAATTTATTTAATTAACTGCTCGAGGCTCAAGGATAAGAGCAAAATGTGTCAGATATTGCAGTGATTACCCTTTTAATGTAGGGCAGAACATTTCCCTCTAGTGGTTGGGAAAATCATGGGTTCCTGTATGACAAAGGAGGCTCATCTAGGGCCTATGGAACCAGGTTAATGGCCATGTGTAAGGGGAAGATCTCATGCATTGGATTTTTCCCACGTGCTAGTTATTTTTTTCCTGACCATTTTTTGTAGTTTGTGGTACAACTTCCTATTAAGTGTGGCCAATTTTGCTTCTTCTTTTTCTTTTAGCTTCTTCAAACTCTAGGGCATCATTCCAGGCTTGACCTAAGGTGGGGGCAAGGGGATAGGGTGGCTTACCCTATGTGGACTCATGGGGGTTATGTGGACCTAGGTGGGATAAATGGTTAAGTTGGGAACAATGAGTGGAAGGGGAGTAATATATGTGGATAAAAGAGTGGGACCACACACCCAAAGTAGGGGTTTCCAAAGTACTACCACCATATAACCAGATGGTTAATAAAGGATATCTCGCGAGACTAATATGCAAAGGTAACACCAAAAATAGATCAAGGGGACATGAGCACAGACTAGTCCCACTCTTTCTGCCAAATCCTCCCATCAATCCATGCCAAAAGTGTCCATGATAAGTAAACCCAATACTCAATTACCAAATGACAAGACATACCTTTAGATTCAGGAGGCCCACCTTCAAACACATGATCAATACAGATGGGTGAGGGATGACATGGCTAGCTCAACTAGTAGAGAAATGGCACAACAAGCTAGTGGGAGGCTGTAAGGGGCTACTGGATTTCGGTTGAGGTCCATCATGGAGAAAAATTTCTCTTAGGGATATCACCCACGTAATGGTGGGTAACATTTACCACTAATATTGTGTCATAAAATTAAATTATTTGAGTTTCTTATAGGCATTAGTTCCTTTTAACATCATCGATTAAATTAAATTTTGAAATCATTCTTTGGAATTTGCAAAAAATATTATTGTTATACCATTCTCAAAATTTTCACACACGACTTTAGTGACACAAAGTTTGGACATGGTATATGAGATTTCTATTGCATATTTTTTGTTTCATGTATAAGGTGTACATATCTATAAATTATTCCAAAAAATTAGGTGTTGTGTCATTAAAGTTAAACCATCCTTAATATGGATTTTATGAAAACGTTGAGAGGGAATTTGTTGAAAAATGCAACAAGAAAATCTCAGTTTGAATTTTCCTTGGTTAAACAAGAGAAAATTCGAATTCCCATTTCAACATAAATCTTGGAGGTATTTAACTGAGGTGACATGGATAAGAATGAACAATTTCTAATTTGTAGCAATCTCATTCAGTTAAATTGAGTTATTGTCAGTTAAACTAGTTCTAATTGCTGGAGGATCTAGTGGAAGGTCAAGTTGTGCATTGTGACTTCTGTCACACTTAATGCTCATCTAGATAACTAATCAATCAACCCAAAATAATAGTCGGGTGCAGATAATCTAAGTTACTCAGTTGAGATGGATATTCCAAGGTAATGTACTATCATTTGTAGACTATTCCAATGTGTGTATCTGGTGCATGATATTATAGATCAACCCAAATGGATTGTGCAATCAATTGAGGGAAAAATCCATAAATAATAGGGGCTAATTCCTCAAGTAAAAACACAAGGAAATAGGGGCTTGGAGGACTTGAAAATTGGCTAAATATTGGCCAGAGTCATTCAATCAGGTAGAGGGATAGAATATACAGTTGCAAGTGTTGGAATTATGATGCATATGTCGTCCTTGATGGCAACCCACTTGTAAAAGACCAAGTATGTGGTTTCTGGATAAGCTCAGAGGTGAAAAAGTGATGGAACATAATGTCGGAATGATGGGATCAAGGCTCTGCAGATCAGAATCAAAAGATGGATAAAGTACAGAATTGAAGAACTATATGCGAGTTAGTAAAGGTAGAGTCGCGTAGTATACATGCGGGTACGAAGAAGCAAAGTCGCGTATGTGCTAACACACTAATTCTATAATACTAGAGGTCATTACCATGGTATTAGCCCACAATATTGAGAGCAATAATAGTTATTTGATCTTGTCCAAGAATACCATCGACACTTGTGTCGTTTTGGCTCATGGTATTGGCTAAGGCTCAAACTATATAAGGAGGTGAAGATCATAGTGCTAGGTGTGCATGAGTATGTGAATTGAATGAATAAATAAATCTAAAGTATATCTGCATGGAATGGGTTATAATCAATAGATATATTTGATATTAGGATGCACTCATGAATACAATGTTGGATCAAGATATATAGACCTGAAATGACTATGTATTTTCATGATATTTTTTGAGTTGTTTAGATCTATGGTCTAGCGCATGTTTGCTGCAGTAAAGGGTATGATCTGAGTAATTTTGTAGTTCTGAAGTGGTGCACAGTCCTGAATTATTTAAAAATCTATACGTGGGTTTGAAACGTGGAAGGCGCATATACATGCGGGTTCGGCTCTACAAAGTCACGTATATATTCAGTGAAGATACTGAGATCTATGTGCATGTTGTTTTCGAAAGAAGCACGTATAGACCCGGATTTGTCTTATGGAAGCCGTGTATGCAAGCTAGAGTTTTGCTAAATAATGCTGAAAGAAATGTTTGATTAGTTTTACTGTGTTTCTGCTTTCTATCAATGATGTATTCATATAGATTTGGGTTGTTTGAGTATTGATTACGCTTCTAGTTGAATGTGAACAAAGTAATTGGTTAATTGAAATGATTGATGTTGCTAACTGTATGAGGGCTCTGTAGAACTGAAAAAATATGTTAGAATATCTCTGATCAATTCTGAGTCTGAGCCAGAAATATAAAATTGATATATTTAGATTTATACATAGGTTTCTCTATAGAAAAGTAGGTATACAAGTGGGTTTCCGTAAGAAAAGTAGCATATACATTTGGCTTTTGAATGATCAGGGTTGTAGTTGATTCTGTGTGTTGATGCAGAAGTTTGGGTTTAGTTCTATGTTATGGTTACAATGATCTCACTGTATCGTTCGAATTGGGTTAAGGTTTGCTTCAGTTGATCTACAAGTCATGTTGAGTTAAAAGCTGCTGGATTCAATGTGAATATTTATGAATTGGGTTGAGGGTTGAAGGCTCAACTGGAGAACGAGAGAGGGTTGCAATCTTCTGCAGGTGGGTGTCTACGTGCTGGTATGGGTTTGCGCCCGTACAAGAATGTAAGGTGTTTTCGATATAATAAATATTGAAGACAGAGACGACAACATCGATGGTTTTCTCCCAATTGGGTTTCCACCTTAAATCCCGATGTTCATGCGTGATGCTTATGTGTGATGATTTATTCTGTTCTTACTGCACATTTTTATTTCTTATTAAATTTCTGATGAATGAATGATGCAACGGTCTAAGTAAAGTTACTGAAGATGTATCTGAATAATAAGTTCACTGGGCATACACAAGTTTCCTTAAAGAAATATGCGTATATACGCTAGTTGGATTAAGTGAATCCGCTTATAGAAATTAGTAAAGTAAAGAAAAGTTTGTATGCATTTTAGATGTTGGTTCACCCTCTCCACCCTCTCAATATTTTTCCCAACAATTAGAATCAGAGTAGGTCCTTCTAAAGAAGCTTGATCGCCTGAAGGAAGATATACCAAGATGAGAAATAAAGATGGAACAACATCTATCATACCACCACTCTTTAACAGAAACAATTTAATCTTCTAGAAGACAAGAACACAATCCTATCTTCAGTCTCTTATGGTAGATGTTTGGCCAATTATAGAAGGAGGTTATCAATATCTAGTTGCAGTTCCCACAGATGCAGCAGCAAATAAGAAATATGAAATCAGTGTGAAAGTTGTCAATGCATTATTGGGAAGCCTGACAGAATCAGAATTTGTCAAGGTTATGTAGTTAGATACAACAAAGGAGATATGGGACAAAATAATTCTAAGCTATGAAGGCGATGCTAAGGTAAAAAGTGCTAAACTCCAATCTCTCTAAATTCAATATGAAAATACCATAATGCCTAACAATGAATTTATTGCTAGTTTCTTTCTACTTCTAGATGAGATCATAAATCATATCAGAAATCTGGGTGAAGACATAAAAGACACAACTTTAGTAGAGAAAATATTAAGATATGTAACTCCTAAATTCGAGTCAAAAGTGTCTACAAGAACAAAAGGAAGAACAAAAAGGAAAGGAAAAGGAATAACAAAAGGAATCAGGGTATGTGTTAGAAGAAGATGAGGTAAATTTTGTAAAGAAACTTCAACTTGGCACCAGAAGGTTTAGAGATAAGATTCCCTTCAAATGTTTTTCTTGTGGAAGAGTAGGTCATTATTCTGCTAAATTCCCTCATAAAGATAATCATGACAAGGGAAAGGATATAGCAAAAGGTAATAGGAGACAATTTGACATTTGAAAAAGACACTAATGAGTCTAAAGATAATTTTATAGATGCTTTAGAATAAAATGATTTCCTTGAAGAAATCACTCAACTCAAAATATGCATGGAAGAAAACAAAATAGCCATAGATACTCTAAATAATCAACTCATAGAAAAGGAGAAGCATAATGAGAAGTTAGAATGTGAAATAGTAAGCCTAAGAAAGGAACTTTAGAAAGTAAAAATTCTAAATCTTAGATTTGTTAAAGGACCTGAAACCTTAGATGAAATTATCAAGGTTCAATGCTCTCCTCTTATGAAGATTGGTCTTGGATAAATTGGTGAATCTTCTCAGACAGAAAAATCCTCAGCCACAACCAAACACTATCTAAATGCAAAAAAGCCAGTCAATAAAGTTTCATCACTCAACAGAAGAACAAAGACATTTCGTAGGTAAATCATGTTCTTTCTAATTCAAGGATGAACAATAACAGAAGCATAAGTCAAAAGGTAAATAACTCTAGAAGGTTCTATGACCAAAGAAATTTCTTCATTAATGGACAATCTTTCTCATGTCATAATTTTGGTCACAAAGCTACTCAATGTGTTGCATACAAAACCATCATGATTAGAGAAGCAAGAAAACAAAGAAATGAGGCAGGAATCAAGACGAATACTTATAACAAATTTTCTCCTCTTAAATATGAAATAGAATGTTCATTTTGCAATAAATTTTGACATGAGGAATATGAATGCAAGAGAAAACTATAGCCAAAAGAACAAATATCCACAAAATCTAAGGTATGGAAAAAGAAGGGCTTACAATTAGAAAGCTGCAATATATATTTATTTGTAGAAGGCGAAGAAAATAAATGGTACATTGATAGTGGTTGTTCAAAACACATGACAGGTGATAAAGATAAACTCATTTCATACAATGCGTTAGAAAAAGAAAAGAATGTCACTTCTAGAAATGAATCTCCTGCTGTCATTAAGGGTAAATGATCTATTTTTCTAAAAGAAGAGGTTAAAGATGGTAATGTTATGTATGTTGATGGATTAAAGCATTTCTTGTTGAGTGTTAGCCAAATGTGTGAACAAGGAAATGAAGTAGTCTTTCGATCAAAAGAATGCATGGTTCGTGAACTTGACACAGGAAAGAACATAATAAAAGGAACAAGAACACCAAGAAACATGTATATATTGAAATATGACCAAGAACAATGTTATCTAGGCAAAGCTGCAAAAAAATGGTTATGGCACAGAAGGTTGGGACATCTGAGCTTTTCTCAAATAAGAAAATCAAGCAATCTCAAAGTTGTTCGTGATCTACCCAACATCACCCTACCAGAAAGTACCATATGTAAATCATGTCAATTTGGTAAGAAAACCTGAGTTCAATTTAATGTCAAAGAAGGATCAACGAGTAAGCCTCTTGAACTTATACATACTGATTTGTGTGGACCTATAAAGAAAAAGTCACCTCATGGAGAACAATACTATATCTTATTCATTCATGACTTTTCTAGAATGTGTTGGATCGATTTATTGAAACACAAAGATGAATAATTTGAAAAATTTGAGGTCTTCAAAGCATTAGTTTAAAATGAATTAGATCTAAAAATCAAATGTCTCATATCTTTCCGAGGAGGAGAATACATATCGAATGAATTCTTTGATTTCTGTGAACAATATGGCATAAAAGACAAATTTTTGTAGTTGTAACTCCTAAAAAATATAGCGTGGCGGAAATAATGAATAGAACAATTTAGTAAATGGCTCGTGCTATGCTTGATGAGTTTGGAACTCCTGACACCTTTTGGGGTGAAGTTGCACATACCACAACACATATTCTCAACAAGGCTCATGTTCATGTGAATAGTGATAAAACTCCTTTTGAACTATGGTATGGTAATACTCCCACTATGAAGCACTTTAGAGTTTTTGGAAGCAAATGTTTTACCAAAAATAATGATGAAAAACTCAGTAAGTTTGAACCTAGATCAGATGAAGGAATACTTCTTGGTTACTCTTCCAGAAGTAAAGGATAAAAATTCTACAATAAGAGACTTCAGAAAATTGTTGAATGTATTGATGTTGTGATTGATGAAGCACGCATAGCTCGCAAAAAGGAACTAACAAAAAATGAGGATTATGACGATGATGAATGCTTTCCCACATAAAATCAAAATGATATAGAAGAAGAACCTAATGAAGCATCAGAAGAAAACACATCAGATAGAGAAAAGGCTCCATCCAGGTATGTTCAAAAGAATCATCCAAAATCTAAAATATTGGGAGAAAAGGAATTTGGGGTACAAACAAGAAGAACACTTGTGGGATCTCCTAGTTATATAGCACTATTATCCACCATTGAACAAAAAAATGTAAATCAAGCTAGTAAAGATGAATGTTGGATTAAGATCATGAATGAAGAACTGGATCAAATTGAAAAGAATAATAATTGGGAATTGGTTCCAAGGCCTCATGATAAAAATGTTATTGGGACAAAATGTATATTAAAAAATAAGTTAAATGAAAATGGAGATGTAATCAGAAACAAAGCTAGACTTGTTTGTAAAGGTTATGCTCAACAAGAAGGTATAGAATTTGAAGAAACATTTGCACTAGTAGCTAGACTTGAAGCTATAAGAATGTTTCTTGAATTTTCAAGTTTTCAACATTTCAAAGTTTATCAAATGGATGTAAAATCTACTTTCCTTAATGGAGACCTGGAAGAAGAAGTATATATATAAAAACCAGAAGGATTCATTTCGAGGAATGATGAAAAACTTGTTTTTAAACTCAAAAAGGCTCTATACGGGCTAAAACAAGCTCCACAAACATGGTATTATCTCTTGACAAATATCTTCAACAACAAGGCTTCACAAAAGTATTTGCAGATAGTAACATGTACACAAAAATTGAGGAGGACAAACTGTTAATTATTTTTGTTTATGTCAATGACATCATTTTTGGGAGTAATGAAGAATCCATGAGTCAAAAATATTCTTCTGTTATGCAACAAGAATTTGAAATGTCTTTACTTGGGGAACTAACATATTTTCTTGGTTTACAAGTGCAACAAGAAAAATATGGCATCTTTCTCTCATAAAAAAAATATCTCAAGCAGATTTTGAAGAAGTATGGGATGGAAGGCTGCAAACCTGTGTGTATTCCAACAATGACCGGATGTAACCTCAGTTCTCATGATGATTCTCCCACGGTAAACCAACTAGAATAAATATCTATGATTGGGATTCTACTTTATCTAATAGATATCATGCATGTAGTTTGGATTGTTGGATGTTTCCAAGCCAATCCAAAGGAATCACATCTTCGGGCAATAAAAAGAATATTCAAATATCTCCAAGGAACTCAAGACTTTGGTCTATGATATCTCAAAATTTCCGATCTTACCCTTCATGCTTACATAGATGCAGACTGGGCTGGAAATGTTAATGATCGAAAAAGCATTAGTGGAGGCTCATTTTATATGGGGCCCTGATTAGTATCCGGGTTCAGTAAGAAACAAAGTTCCATTGCTTTATCTATAGCAAAAGCAAAATATGTGGTTGCTGCATCATGTTGAACACAACTTCTCTGGATGATGTAGATATTACGAGACATTCAAATTAAATGTTATCCACCCATCTCCATCCTATGTGATAATACAGGTATTATTAGTATTTCAAAAAATCACGTTATGCACTCTAATACCAAGCATATTCCTATTAAGTATCACTTTTAATGAGAACAAGTGCTTGAGAAAAAGGTTAAATTGGAGTATGTTCCCTCCAAAGAACAAGTTGCTGACATATTTACCAAACCTCTTCCCAGAGAAGCATTTGAATATCTCAGACAGAAACTGGGAGTTGTCTCTGCCTCATTATGTTGTTAAACTTATTTGATCTATTTTTTAGATGAAATTTCAGAAGGTTGATTTCGGTATGCAGGTTGCTTGATGCATAGTCACATATATACAAGAGTCTCTTTTATGAAAGTCACTTATGGATCTCTCTGTCATAAGATCAGTGGGACAACCTCTAGAATAGAATTTTTCATGTTGTTGCCAATTATTCTTTGGCTTTATTGATCATGTGTTGATGGGTTACACAAGTTTAGGGGGAG
Organism: Pinus albicaulis; assembly: GCA_034641835.2. Taxonomy (NCBI): domain Eukaryota; kingdom Viridiplantae; phylum Streptophyta; class Pinopsida; order Pinales; family Pinaceae; genus Pinus; species Pinus albicaulis. The sequence goes on from CM076580.1 coordinate 1,228,662,304, forward strand.
CATTAGCTTTTCTGGGTATAATGCATTGTTGGCATTATGTTGCTAAATTATGTTCAATGATTTCTCTCTATTGAGTTCCTTTGGTCTTGGTTATAAAATTCATATCTCTAATTTGATGTAAGGGTCATGTTGAGACCTATGATGTAAATATTGTCATATTCAGTCATGTATGGAATTTTTCAAATATGTAAACCAACTTGGTTGGGAGAATGATGTAAGCATGAATCCTTGGTGATATGAAAGGTTATAGAGTCATGTATTTAATTGAAAATTGGTCTGAAGATTCAACATGTGCTTAGGGGGAGCATGGTCAGTATAGTGTAGATCAGATGTATCTACAAGGAAAGAGAAATGTTGTTTCAAAATTGATCTGCCCTTTTCCCTTGATGTCAAAGGGGGAGAGTAATTTGGTGTTTGAATAATGTGTATGTTGATGTGTCTATTAGGTATCTAAAGGTTGTGATGATCAAACACTAACATGGTTTCCATAAAGTACAAAGGGGGAGATTGTTGGCATTATAATGCATATGTTGTCCTTGATGGAAACCCACTTGTAAAAGACCAAGTATATGGTTTATGGATAAGCTCAGAGGTGACAAAGTGATGGAAAAAAAATTCAGAATGATGGGAAAGAGGCTTTTCAGATCAGAATCAGGAGAGATGGATAAAGTACAAAAGTGAATAACTATACGCAATTTAGTAAAGGCAGAGTTGTGTTTACACACGAGTACGAAGAAGAAAAGTCGCGTATGTGCTAGTGCACTAATTCTATAATACCAGGGGTCCTTACCATGGTATTATCCCACAATATTGAGAGCAGTAATGATTATTTGATCCCCTCCAAGAATACCATTGACACTTGTGTGGTTTTGGCTCATGGTATTGGGCCTCAAACTATATAAAGAGGTGAAGATCATAGTGCTAGGTGTGCATGAGTATGTGAATTGAATAGATACTTCAATCTGATGTATATCTACATGGAATGGGTTATAATAAATAAATATATATGATATTATGATGAACTCATGAATACAATGATGGATCAAGATATCTAGACCTGAAATGACTATGTATTTGCATGATCTATTTATGAGTTGTTTAGATTGTGATTTGGCACATGTTTGTTGAAGTAAAGGGTATGATCTGAGTGGTGCACAACCTTGAATTATTTACAAATATATATGCGGGTTCGACACGTGGAAGGCGCGTATACACGCGGATTCAAATATGCAAAGGCACGTATATATTCAGTGAAAATACTGAGATATATACGTATGTTGGTTTCAGAAGAAGCTCGTACATACACATATTTGTCTTATGGAAGCTGCGTGTGCATAGTTAGGTTTTTTCTAAAGAATGTTAGAGGAAATTTCTGATCAATTTTATTGTGATTCTCTTGTCTGTGAATGATGTCTTCATATAGATTTGGGTTGTTTGAGTATTGATTATGCTACTAGTTGATTTTGAAAAAAGTAATTGGCTAATTGAAATGATTGGTGCTGCTAATTGTATGAGAGCTTTGTAGAACTGAAAAAATATGTTAGAATATATTTGATCAATTCTGAGTCTAATTCAGAAATATAAACTTGATATATTGCGATTTATATGCATATTTCTCCACAGAAAAGTGCGTATACAAGTAAGTTAGCGTAAGAAAAGTAGCATATACATTTGTCTTTTGAATGATCAGGGTTGCAGTTGATTTTTTGTGTTGATGCAGAAGTCTGGGTTTAGTTCTATGTTTTGGTTATAGTGATCTTACTGTTTTGTTCAAATTGGGTTGATGTTTGCTTCAGTTGATCTACAAGTTGTGTTGATTTAAAATTTGTCGGATCCAGTGTGAAAATTTATGAAACATGGTCTGCAATGGTTTTGAGGGTCGTAGCATTCAGTGTGGAAGTTAAAGATTCCTTGCTGTAGGAGCTGGTGATTAGATCAGGGGGCTGTATCTTCCATCCAGTGGTGGCTAGTAAATGAGATCAGGGGGTTGGAGCACCCATCTAGTAGCAACTGGAAAATGAGAGAAGGTTGCAACATTCTGCAAGTGGGTGCCTGCATGCTGGTATGAGTCTGCGCCAATACAAGATTGTAAGATGTTTTCTATATAATAAATATTGAAGATAGAGACAGCAACAACGATGGTATTCACCCAAATTGGGTTTCCACCTTAAATCCCGGTGTTCATGTGTGCTACTTATGTGTGATGATTTAATATGTTCTTACTGCACATGTTTACTTCTTACTAAATGTCTAATGAATTAATGATGCACTACACTAAGTAAAGCTACTAAAGATTTATCTGAATAATAAGTTCACTAGGCATACAAAAGTTTCCTTAAAGAAAAATATGTATATACGCTAGTTGGATTAAGTGAAGTTTTTTATAGAAATTAGTAAAGTAAAGAAAAGTTTGTATGCATTTTAAGTACTAATTCACTTTTTCACAGAACCTAATATGAGCTGCTACAAGAATGTGCCTTCACAAGAACTGCCCATAGGTGGCTGTAATGAAGCTCTAAATTTTGTGCTCCAAGTCAAAAAGGTCTGCAATAATTATCACAGTTCTGAGATTCGAATATCCAACAAGGGTTACAATCCGATTTTTTCCACAATTTTTTTTCTGCCCGAATCACAAAAGGATAAAGTCACAAGCCTGATGTATACCTTCTCGGCCTCCTTAAAATTCTTCACCCTTCTGCATTGAATCTCTGTGATTTTTCACCGAATTGAATTTGAGATAGACAAATGAGTTTATACTTATATTTATAGTCGTTGGAGTGTTATGAACAGTTACGTATCTTCAAAAGATCCAACATGACCATGGGGAAGCCGAATTGAATTTTTCATTAAATATTTATTATGTAAATTTATTTTTAGGCCGAAGTGTGTGCCAATATTTTATGAAGCCACATTTATTGGTTTATTTTACAGTGCCCCATCTACAATATTCTTGCACTACGAGGAGTATGAAGTTCACTCTCCTTCTGCCATTGAAAAAATCCTTGAGTAATAGTGACCAAAGTGTGTAGGATAACATTCTCTTATTCACTTTGGAATTGTTGTTAATTCAGTTTTAGTTTCAGCAACAAGCTATATATACAAAGAGCATTCTTCTAGTCAGTGAGTGTTATGTTTCATCATACATAGTTAGGGCTTCATTTATGGTCAACAAGGCAAGGGAATCATAGAGTTAGGATTTCATTAGGTATATAGGGTTTTCATTTAGGGTTTGTTATGATATAGTTTAGGGACATATGATTAGGGCATAAGATGTTATTTAGGAATTTGTTTCCAAGGACTAAGGTTAGGGTTTCATTTATGCAAAGGTTTGGTTTTTAGTAATGTGGGTATGAAGGTCATATTTATAGGCCAGACATAGGTTAGGGTATGGAAATACATATGGCTAGGGTTAGGTGCATAGGAGGGTTTCATGCAAAAGGCTCCTTAATTCATAATAATGCAATAATAGATCCTGCATCATCATTTGCATCATTAGGTTAGGGATTTGTCATCTAAGGAATTCACATCCTCTCATGATTAAGGTTTTATCCTAGGGTTTGCATGAGGTTATGGAAACAAGGGTTATTCATGTATCACAAGAATATTTTCCATCTCCAACAATTCCATATTGACATCAATGACAACTTTGACTGACAGTCTCCCCCTTTTTCATTGATGGCAATATTATTTCCCTTTAAAAAATTTCTACCCCTTTGACATCAATGGAAAATGGGTTGCCCAAGTACTCCCCCTAACAAGTTGCTTCTCTTTAGCGTATTTTCTTCATAAATGAAATCTATTCATAGATATGTTGCTCCCGCTATCATGGTGCTCTTGCTTCAATGAAATCCCCCCCCCCTAAGCCTTTGCATGCCTTCATGGAAATGGATGAGGTAGATAATCAACTGACTCCCCTTGCCTGCATAAACTCCTCTAGCTCTTCTTTTTTTCTTTAGACAAGAAAAATTTCCACCTTGTGATCAAGTGGAAGACATATTCACAATTTCATGATTTTCTTCAATCGAATTACTTACGAGAGATGATCTATCAATATTTTCCATGTGTGACTCATCAAGGGTTTCATAGGGCTCTTCTCGGATATCTTTTACAAGAATTGTTAAGAATCATAAGGTCCCCTGATCCGGGTAAATTTTTGATACCCTTTTAACCAAGACCTTTTGCTTTGTCTGATGTGTTAAAATTACATTTTATCAAAGAAATAATGAACACATATGCAGATAAAATCAATAGGAACACATGTAAACAATCATACGACAAAAAACACAAGAGGTTTAAGATTGGAGTTTGTCCAGCATGGACTACGTCTTCGGGCCTCAGTGTCTCGATGGTGTAGGCTGCTTCATTCAGTGTTGTAATTGGTTATGGTTTAAATGGATGTTGTTGAATTGTCATACAAGGAAAATCCCTCAACATGAGTGGCAAATTCTCTCCATGAGACATTTCGTTCCAAGGAACTCTCACTCATCACAAACCTCCTATCAGCATGACAACTTCACACATGGTGACAAAGAGTATCCCGCCATCAAGGCAATAAAGGGATCTCACAACATAAGTCACCATCCATGATAAATATCATACCGCCTCAATACATATAAATATTTTGCATCTTACATTACCAGGAATCAACAACAACAAATAAACATGAAGAATCTCGAATGGCGAGAAATTGACTGTCCACATGCTGAAATCCAACACCATCATCCCATGCTAGAATATGGCCGAAAAATCGAGACCTCTATTGCAGAAACTGACACCACCATTAGGTTCGTGTCGCCGAGAGGTGTAAAATCCATATAAAATTTGTTCAATTTGGACACTGGTAAAATTTGGCCCCTCTGAAGGTTGAGCTCAAATAAATATGGTTCCAGTGCCTCTGCACACTAGCTCATGGTTCCGCACCTGCCTACAATTAAAATATTATTAAACCTTGAACTCCATGCCTGCTCCAACTTGCCTGGATGCATCTGAGAAATGAGAGGTTTAAGTATAAAATTTGGGGCAAAATTCCCAAAGGAAGCCACTTGGCGCAATGGTTAGATATGAAATTGGGGGAAGGAGGTCAGTTAGTCAAATTGTGCCCCTTGCCAAAATGAGTGCATATGTGTTTTTTTAAGTTCCAACGTTGTTTTGTTGGGGGGCTGGACCTGCATCGGGCGACTCGCCCACTCTATCCGCCGTGTATATGGTGTGGGGGGGCGGCAAGGTTGACAGCCCATACCCCTCCCAAATGTTACTTATGGCTATGGTGGTTGGGGCGGTGGGGTCATGGCCATCGACCCCACCTAATTTTATATAACCTTTGTTTAACCAGTGGTATAGGGGCGGGGGTCATGGCCTGCCCTTATATTTTTATATATTTTTTTTTTTCATTTAAAAAACACAGTTAAATTTAAATTTTGGGTTTTAGGCTGAAGGAGACATTTTAAATGTCCCAAAATTTCACCTGGAGTTGGCCAGAATCCAGCCACTGAAAAACTTCCAAATTATTGCCTCCTTAACCTGCCACATCATCAAGTCAACTCTATGACTTTGACCAGCTCTAACTTTCGCATATGAACTGGGTTTGATGAACCATTCACACCGTTGCAATCAGGACGACGAGATCTTAAACCTGAGACCGAGTTTTCCACATTTACATCACTTTGATTTTGAGCTTTAATAAGCCCTCTTTGTCTTGTGTGTGTCTCTGTAGCCACCTAGATCATTCCTCCCCACTAAGGAGCTTTTGGTCCTCCAAAAGCATCAACAATAATCTACAACTGTTGTGTAAAACGTCTACACCACAAGTGTCTTGAAAAAGGTCACCCTTCCTTCTTCTTCACCTTTGTCCTTCAGAGCCATAAGCGATTAACCGACACCTGCATCCTCTGCAAACCTGTAGCACAATCTCTTGAAAATTACATGCTCAAATATGACCAACTATGACCCAAGCATCTTATACTTGCCACGAGTTTATAACACATAATCGATGGTCAATTTTACATCAAATGGAATCAATAATACCCCAGATATAAATACAAGGGAAAATACCTTGTTGTTGCATTACAAGTGATGGAAAAACACATCATCAATTTTACAAAAGAAATGCAACACATGATTTAAAAAACACGGCCATGCCACACAACCATATCTAGGAAAACCATCTTTTTCCTAATAAAGAGGACCACTATGAATGCAGTGGATTCAATTGTTGATCAATTTTTCCAACTAATTCATGCACCGACACTTCGTCCTTAAGGTGCTGCTCTGGATGGATTCTCAAGCATGTGGCTTTTTGATGGCCACTTTGGTTGCAATAACTGCAATGAGTTTTCTTCCTCCATACCTACTTAACCAAATCCTTTCCCTACTATGGGGAAGGTTTTCCACGCCTCATCCTCCTTTGTGCTGCTATTCTTTTCCAACACTCAACAATGACATGGTTATATAAACCACAAAAATGACAAGTTTTATTGTGCCATGATTTACGTTCATGATTAGCAACATGCTTATAATCAAAATGAACTTGTGAATGTCAAGAATTATTATACCTTTCCTGATGGTCTCTGGTGCAATCATGGTTGCAAGAGCTTGCCTCAATTATTCTATTACGACATGCACTTCCATGGGATGATGGTGAAGTGTTCCCATCATTCTCTCTCCTCGAGGGTTTCCACAATGTCGTGGAGGCTTCTGACACCTTCGAAAATTCTCCTTTAGTGTATTCCAAACCTGCGTAGAAATGTCTATGCACAACCTCCAATGGCTAAGTTATGCCTTGGCCATGAATGCCAAGTCCTCCTTCTTTGTACCCCATCCTGGTAAGGAGTCTCAAGCTAGTTCCTGTAATATGGATCTCCACATTTCCAATAGAAATAATAGCATGTGAAGATGAAATTTAAGAATGATCACAAATTTTTACCTTAGCTGTCGATTTTGAAACATGTGAAGAGGACTTCTCTAAGCCTTTGTTGTGCTTCACTTCCTCCAAGGCGTTTGTCACGACTTGTAGCTGAAGCTGTAATCGATACTTCTCCTCCTTCTCTTCTTGGAGGAGTGCCTTCAACTTAGAATTATCCGCTGCTTGTTTCTCATAAGCTTCATACAACATGTCCACTTTCTTGTACACCGTGAGCATGGTCTCGTACATATCTTTGACATCCTCTATTGCTGCATGTTCAATGGTTCACACTTGCGGTTCAAATCAGCAAGAAGACTTTATATGATACCACTTGATCCAAGAAAATTTTGACACCCTTTTAACCAAGACCTTTTGCTTCGTTTGATGTGTTAGAATTAAATTTTATCAAAGAATTAATGAACACATATGCAGATAAAATCAAGAGGAACACATGTCAACAATCATTTGACAAAAAGCGCAAGAGGTTTAATAACAGATTTTGTCCAGTGTGGACAACGTTTTCGGGCCTCGGTGTCTCGATGGTGTTGGTCGCTTCATTCAGTGTTGTAACTGGTTATGGTTTACATGGACACTGTTGAATTTTTATACAAGGAAAATCTCTCAACATGAGTGGCAAAGTCTCTCCACGAGACGTTTCATTACAAGGAAATCCCACTCATCACAAACCTCCTATCAACACGACAACTTCACACATGGTGACAGAGAGTATCCCACCATCAAGGAAACAGAGGGATCTCACAACATAAGTCCCCATCCATGATAAATACATACCACCTCAATACATATAAATATTCTGCATTTTACATCAGCAGGAATCAACAACAACAAATAAACATGAAGAATCTACATCATACATCAAGTAGGATTTGACATGACATAAAGCATCCCACAACAATAATAAATGAAGTACATGGAAACAACAATTCATATAGCTCAAATATAATGCTCACTAAAGAATAAGATGCTAAATCATTGGATCTGAAAGCACCATTGCAAACGTGGCATTGAATGGTGAGAAATCGACCGTCTACATGTTTAAATCTGACACTATCATCCCATGCTAGAATATGGCTAAAAAATCGATACCTATGTTGTAGAAACTGACACTGCCATTAGGTTTGTGTCTCTGAGAGGTGTAAAATCCATATAATTTTTTTCCAATTTGGACACTGGGAAAATTTGGCCCCTTAGAAGGTTTAGGTCAAATCATGGTTCCACTGCCTCTACACACTGGCTCATGGTTCCGCACCTTCCTGCAATTAAAATATTATTAAACCTTGAACTTTGTGCTCGCTCCAACATGTCTGGGTGCATATGAGAAATGAGAGGTACTGTTAGATCCAAAATTGGGGGGAAGGAGGTTTGGCGTTCAAACCCCGCCCCCTCCCAAAATGAGCGCATATGTTTTTTTTAAAGTTCCAACGTTCGTTTGTTGGGGGGGCAGACCCACTGTCGGAAGGCCTGCCTGCTTTATCCGCTGTGTATATGGTGTGGGGGGGGGGGCGGCGGGGTTGACAGCCCGCGGCCCTCCCAAATGCTACTTATGGCTATGGTTGTTGGGGCAACGGGGTCATGGCCATCGGCCCCACCTAATTTTATATAACATTTGTTTAACCACTGAGATAGGGGCGGGGGTCATGGCCCACCCCTATTTATATATATATATATATATATATTTGTTTTCATTTAACAAACACGGTTAAATTTAAAATTCGATTTTTAGGCCGAAGGAGACATTTTAAATGTCCCACAATTTTTCCCGGAATTCGGCCGGAGTTGGCTGGAATCCGGCCACCGGAAAACTTCCAAATTGTTGCCTCCTTAACTTGGCACATCATCAAGTCAATCCTAAAACTTTGATTAGCTATAAATTTCACATACAAACTCGGTTTGACGAACCGTTCACATCGTTGCGATTAGGATGCCGAAGTATTCAACCTAAGACTGAGTTTGCCACATTTCCATCACTTTTATTTTTTAACTTTCATATGCCCTCTTTTTCATGTGTGTGTCTTTGGAGCCAGCTAAATCATCCCCCTAACAGTATGCATGGTCTCCTTTTTGGCATAGTTTCATCATCAAAACTTGGAATATCATATCTGCTCAACATGTCTTCATCAAATAAAAAACAGGTGTTGATGGTTTGAGTTTTCAAGACACTTTCTGATCCAATTTTATTTTTTCTCCATACTTGTGTAACTTTATTTTCTATCTTGGTAGTCATGGTTTTAGCTTGTTTAGGGACCTAATTAAATTTAAAATCACGAGCCATATGTCCAATTTTATGACATTTGAAGCATTCCATCTTGTTCATGAATGAGGAATCATGAATTCTTCTGGAAAATTTGCTTCTAGGGAGATGATGATGACCATTATATTTTTCCTTGTGGTCTTCCCTACAATTATTTGCCATGTGCCTGAAATTTATACAAGAATATCAATAACCAAAAAATACTTTGGTACTTGGAGGATGGAGATTTCCTTGAATTACTTCTAAAGTCATTCTCTCTTGGGATCCTTTGATATATTTCATCCTTGACACCATCTGCATATCTTCTTGGAGTAGTTTTTTTTCCAATGTCATCTTGACTCTTCTCCTTTCTTTTGCTAGAACTAGGGTCTTCGATTTTTCTTCCAAGCTTCTCTACATCCTTGTTGTTTGAAGAATTAGGGTTTGCATCATTTTTATTTGGGGTTTCACCTGCATACCCAAGACTTGATTTATCGAGGTCCAAAGATCTTTGATGACTTAGGATGTCATCTAGGGTTTGAGAGCTCTTTAGACTCTTGTTCAATTGATCAGCTTCTTTTCTTAGGAGATAAATTTATTATTTCATCATCTTTCATTCCTTATCCTTATTTTCTAGATGGTTCTCCATTTCTTCCTTCAATCTTGTTGCTTCTTCACATGATTGGCCCTTAAGAGAGCTTAAATCTGATTTTAATTTGAAGATCTCTTATTTTCTTTCTTAAAGTTGGCATACCATGGCATTTCTTTCCTTTTCTACTTCATCTACTTGTACTTATAGGAGTGTCAAATCTTCCATCACCTTTTCAGTTCCTTGTGCTTGTTTCTTTGCTTCTCCTAGTTGAGATTTAAAGTAGGAAACCTCTTCCTTTTATTGACCAATTTTCGCTTTAGGTTTGTTCAAATCCTTGTGAATTTTTTCAAGATGGATTGGCAAAGTGTACTCCTTTTTATTTTCTTTAACCAATTGATTTTTCGTGGATATTACTTCTTCATGATGCATTTTCCTTTTTTGTTGAATTTCCTCCTTAATCTTGGCGATATCCTCATCTATTTCTTGTACTTGTGGCTTGAATAGGTTAACTTCCTTCCTTGTCTTGTCAAGGTAATGGTCACCATATTGTGCTTGCTTATTGAGCTCCTCATTTTCCTTTTTCAAACTGCTTATCGCTTCTAGGGTAGCTACAGGTTTTTCCATGAGATCTTCTATGAAGTCCTCTTCATTTTCTTCATATTTTAGGTCTTATTTGGTCTTGATGTATTATTTCTTATTTTTAGCTTGCTTAATGGGTTTTGTATCATCTTCTTGACTAGAGGTCATGGTCAATGTTCCTTTTAAGTGAATATCTTGAAGTTCGTCCCACACACCTTTTTTCGATGAAAATTTTTCCACTTTGGCCTTTATAGCAGCTCATAGCCCACTCAAGATTGCCTTCATCAATTTTGCATTATAGTCCTTAGATTCTTCTTCCATCATTCTTTCAGTAATCAATGATTCCAAAACTTCAAATCCTTGATCCATTAAGAAATTATTAATCCTTGCTTTCCAAATATCAAAGTTTCCATTGAACAATGGATCTTTCCCAATTTGATTATCTTCAGTTTTCATGGTTGAAGAAGAGACATATTTAGAAGGATTGGAGGCTTTCTTACTTGGCTTTGCCATCTTTTTTCTAAGGATTAACCTTCAAGCTGTTAGGCTTATGAGCGGAGGTAATGGCTATGATCCCAATTGTTGGAAATAATGAGAGGGGGGTGAATCAATATTTATTTTCAATTGTTATTTTTACCAGTTAAGATCACTTATAATTAGAACACAAACTGAAAAATGTAGAATAAATAATCTTATTAGTCAGATATAACGAGGACTTCAATCCTCTTGTTTATAATAAATCCAATACAAATAACGTGTAGGGATCCAACCCTAGATGTATACGCCAATATTCAATCCACCAGTCTCCGACCTGTACTTTTCCAATTAACGAGATGGACTTCACGAGGCTCTAACTCTATCTTACTAAGGCACCAACCTTGTCTCTATGAGACTCCAACCTCTAAGGCTCCAAACCCTATCTCTGGTATAGGCTCAAACCTGGTCTTCTAGGGCTCCAACCCACAAATTCAATTCGTCAAGATAATTTCAATGATTCTTCACGGCTCCTAATATCTTCTGCAGTGAGCCTTGACAATATCTTCACCTTCACCACTACCCTAAAACGATCTCCATGGAACTTAGCTCATCAATGAAAATTTCGTCTTCTCATGAAGGTTTCACCACTTCTCTTCATGTCACCCAAAATTTTTATCTAAGGTTACCTCATGATGCCTTAAACATTGAATCATGGTCTCCATGGGTGCCTTCAAGATCAACTTCTACAAGTGTCTTTAAACGTCTTCAATAATTCCTTAAAGGTGTCTTGAATAAATTTCTCAAGTTCTGCACCACGTCTTCCAAACAACTTTCTTCAAGCTACTATGGTTCAAGGGTCTTAAAACTTCTCAAGAGGGGCCAAGATATAGGCTCCAAATATTTATTCACAAGGCTTCTTCAAGTCAACCGAAGTCTTCACTGTTCAAGAATTAAATTCCTTAACAAGGCCACATGTCCTTTACTTCTCTAGATAAATGATCAATTGATGGTCCAAGAGATAAGCTCCACCATGAGTATTCCAATATGATATATGTCACAATTTTGTGGCACTAATACAATTGTAGTTTCCCACAGGTCTAAGAAATTTGCTGGGTTGATCCTAGCCACAAATGAAAATCCTTACACATTAGAGGAAATTTCAGCCTAAAAGTGGCCTCCTAAGGAAAAAAAATAAAAATAATAGTTAAAATAATAAAATAAGAGTTATGAATTTTGGAGGGAAAACAAGAAAAATATTTTTTTTAATTGTATTTTCAGCTTATCTTCTTATAGGTTTACTAAAATTTCAATTTTAGTCACTCATTAGATGCATAATTAAATTCCACATCCAACGCGTACACATTATGCATACTTTTGAGAGGACCTACATTGATAAAAATTGTAGATACATTAAAAAATGCGTTAAAACTTTAATTCCGTATATAATGAGTGTCTAAACTTGAAATTTGAGTAAAAATATGAGGAGATAAGCCATAAATAAAAATAAAAAAGCAGTTTTTCTTCTTTTCCCTCCAAAATATTTACAAGTACCTCTTTCTAAATTTAAAGAATTTTGATTGGTTTACATATTATGACATGGAAATTACATGGGAAATTCATGGGAAATTTTAGGTTGAAATTTCCTCTAATGGATAGTGATTTGAAGTGTTTTCTCCACAGTTCAAAGAATTTAACCGATCCTCCTTAAAGCATTATCCAAACATCTCTTCACAAATTTTAGCCCTTGACAAAATACTATCTCAGGTCCGAGGTTTAGATAAGTTTTAGCTTGACAGATGTAGGTGTATGAGGTATTAATTAAGCTCTAAATCACAATTCCAAGCTTGAACCTTCACAAATTTCCGTGATATATAATCTGAGGTAAAGTTACTCACAACTATCTTAATTACAGGTTCGAGCACCTTCAACACTGGTCACTGTTTGAGGTGGATTTCCAAGGTAGCTAGTAGTCCAATACCTCCAGCAATATGAGCTATAAGAGATAAATATATAGTCTTCAATAAATTCGATCTTCCCACAGGAAACATACACACAGGACCAATTTAGAAACTCTACAGTTAGACTACCCATACACCTGTAACAAATCTGATCCTCCAAAAAGGTGACTGTGATGAGGTCTGCAATTCGAATTTCAGGGAGAATATTTATAATGCTTGATCACAGGTTCTTCAACATGCTTGTCATTGTTTGAGCTCAAAAAAATTTGAAATTCCAAGCTTTAAAGGAGGTTACTGTACAATACTCTTTCACATAAACTAATCCGATTTTCTACAAGAATGTGCCTTTACAAGAACTTCCCACATATGACTATAATGAAGCTCTAAAATCCATGCTCCAAGTCAACAATGTTTGCAATACTTATCACAGTTCTGAGATTCTAATCTCCAACAAGGGTTGCAATACGAGTTTTTACACAACTATTTTATGCCTGAATCACAGAAGGATAAAGTCACAGGTCTGAGGTGAACCTTCACGGCCTCCTTAAAATTCTTCACCCTTTTGCATTGTATCTCTATGATTTTTCAATGATCTGAATTTTATATAAACAAATAAGTTTAGACTTATATTTATAGTCACTGGAGTGTTCTAATTAGTCACACCTCTTCAAAAGAGACAACATGACCATGGGGAAGTTGACTTGAATTTTTCATTAAATATATATTATGTAAATTTATTTTTAGGTCGAACTGTGTGCCAATATTTTCTGAAGCCACCTTTATTGGTTTATTTCACAGTGCCCCATGTTCAATATTGTTGTACTGCGAGGAGTATGAAGTTCACTCTCCTTCTACCAATGAAAAAAGCCTTGATTAATAGTGGCCAAAGTTTGTAGGTTAGTATTCTCTTATTCACTTTGGAATTGTTGTTAATTCTCTCAATAGTTACAACTGCAAGCTATATTTACAAAGAACATTCTTCTAGTCAGTGAGTGCCATGTTTCATCACATATAATGAGGGCTTGATTTATGGTTTGCTTCATTTATGGTCAACAAGGCTAGGGAATCATAGAGTTTTGGTTTCATTAGGTATTTAGTGTTTCATTTAGGGTTTGTTATGATATTATTTAGGGTCAGATGATTAGGGCATACGATGCTATTTAGGAATTTGTTTCCAAGGACTAAGATTAGGATTTCATTTATGAAAATTTGGGGTTTTATTAATGTGGATATGAAGGTCATATTTATAGGCAAGACATAGGTTAGGGTATGGCAGGACATATGGCTAGGGTTAGGTGCCTGGGATGGTTTCATGGAAAAGACTCCTTAATTCATTGTAATGCATTATTAGATAATGCATCATCATATGCATCATTAGGTCAGGGAATTTTCATATAAGTAATTTGCATCATCTCATGCTTAGGGTTTTCTCCTAGGGTTTGCATGAGGTTATGGAAACAAGGGTTATTCATGTATCACAAGAATATTTTCCATCTCCAAAAATGCCATATTTCCATCAATGACAAATTTGGAAAACAAGAAGTTTACTTGAATGGTACACTGTCTACATAGCTATAATGAATGAGATTATAAATACTGATCCATCCTCTTTCGAGGAAGAAGTAGAGAAATCCATTGTCAAGACCAATGTATGGGAAGCGGTCCCAATAATAGTAGATAAATTAGTTCTGGGTTTGAGATGGATCTTCAAGGCAAAGCATGCAACAGACAAAAGCATAGAGAAGTATAAGGCCAAATTTGTGGTCAAATTATTCTATCAAGTTGAGGTAAATGACTATGAGGAGACATTTGCTCCTGTAGCAAGGTAATCATCCATTAGATAAATTCTTTCACTGTTTGTGCAGATGGCGTGGAAGATCCACCAAATGGATGTAAAAACAACATTCCTCAATGGAGTTTTTGAGGAGGAGGTGTACATTGAGAAACCAAAATATTTTGAGATCTTTCATCGAGAGTCACATGTGTGCAGACTTAAGCGAGTGTTGTAAAATATCAAGCAAGAACCTCGTGCATGGTACACCAGGATCGAAAACTATCTCACCAGTTTGGGCTTCACGTAAAGTGAAGTGGATGCAATCCTTTATCACATCTTGGTAGAAGGTAAAATGTTGATTATTATCTTATATGTTGATCATTTGATTATAAATAGTGATGAGAAGTTGATTAGATCTTTGAAGGAGGACCTTGCAATAGAATTTGAAATGAAGGACATGGGACTCATTCACTACTTCCTCTGATTGGAAGTATGGAAAGGATATGGGGAACTGTTTGTCTCTCAAGGTAAATATGCAAATTAGATACTGAAGAAGTTCCACATGGAGAGAAAAAACCCATGGAGACTCCTATAAAAACTAGCTAGAGGAAAGAGGATGCTACTTAATGTGAGGAAGTGAAGGCTACAATTTATTGACGACTTGTTATGAAACCAACTCCAAAAATTGAAGAAAAGAGAGATCAATGCCTTAGAAATAAGCCACTTCGAGGGGGAAACCTCCTTTAAATTACATAAATGAAAAATTCTTGGATGATTCAAATGATAAAATCTCATTTCTATATATATGAGTCCATGGGGTCACAATATAATCCTAGCCGACCTAACAATAATAATGTAAGGGCACAATAATAACAATATGGGGGTTACAGGGGTACGCCAATAATAAGGGGGCAAACAACAATAAGGGACTAACACTAGTAATATAGGGACCTAACATGTCCCTATCCTTCAAAAAAGTGTTGTCCTCAATGCTTGAGTAGCTCTGTATGCTTCGGTATAAATTTCTCATCCTCCCATGTAGAATCTTCAATGGGTAAGTTCTTCCACTTGATGATATGCTCATAAATTGATCGATTTCTTAGCTGTCGAGTTCTTGTTTCCATAACTGCTTCAGGTTCCAATATGATTTTTCATTCCTCATCAAGTTCTGACAATATTGTTTGAATTGGAATTTTGTCACCTATAACCTTCTTTAAGCATGAAATATGGAAAACTGGATGTGCTCGAGAAGGAGCAGGAAGCTCCAATTTGTATGCCATAGTACCAATATTTTGCAACACCTTATAAGGACCATAGTACTTTGGCGATAATTTATTATCCTTCTTAGCTTTCTTGAGGGACATTTTTTTGTATGGTTGTAGCCGTAAAAATACATAGTCTCCTACCTCAAAACTTCTCTTGCTGCGATGTTGATTTTCTTGTTGTTTCATTTGATTTTGTGCCAAATTTAGGTTATCCTTTAAGAGTTGGAGAAATTTTTGTTGATGCTCGATGTGATATTCCACTGCTTGAAACTTATAATTTTCTCTAAAAGATGATGTGATGGATGGTGGATGATATTCATAAAGTGCCATAAATGGGGTCATTTTTTTTGCAGTATGGAAGGATGTGTTATACCACCATTCAGCCAGAGGTAACCACTTGACCCATTGTGTTTGTTTAACAGATACAAAACAATGAAGATATGCTTCCAAACTTTTTTTCACTATCTCATTTTTCCCATCTGATTGAGGATGATAAGATGAGCTATGAGCTAGTTAAGTACCCAAACAAGAAAATAATTATGTCCAAAAATTTCTAGTAAAATTGGGATCTCTGTTGCTTACAATAATATTTGGGTTTCCATGTATATTTTGAATTGTTTCCATAAATGTAGTAGCAACTGTACTTGCTTTAAATGGATGAGATAATGCACAAAAGTGTGCATAGTTGGTAATTCTATCAACTACCACCATGATGACGCTCTTTCCTTTGGACTTAGGTAAACCTATGATAAAATCCATTGAAATGTCCTCCCAAAATTGACTTGGAATGGATAAAGGTTGTAGAAGACTCGAGGTCTTAATTGTCTCAATTTTATTTTGCTGGAAAACCAAACATTCTGCCACAAAATTTTGAATATCAGATTTAAGGCCATCCCAAAAAAATTGTTTCTTCACCCTGTGGTAAGTTTTTTAAAATCCTAAGTGTCCTCCTAAGGGAGAAGTGTGCAATTCCAAAATAATATTTTTTTTAGTTGCGAATTCTTTCAAATATATAAGTGATCTTTGTACCATAAGGAATAATTTTCCAACTAAATATATCAGATGTACTAGGATCTTGCTGCAAATTTTGAATGAGTGTCCACACTTCTTCATCCTTCTCCCATTCATCCGTTGCTTCAGTTATCCAATTTGGTTGGATAATAGAAATGGCACAAAGAAATGACCCCACCTCTTCATCCTTTCTTGAGAGTGCATGTGCAACAAAATTTATCTTCCCTTTTTTGTAGATGATTTCAAAGTCATAACCCAACATATTTGTGACCCATTTTCACTGCTCTTCTGAAGATAGTCTTTGTTCCAAAAAGTTTTTAAGACTATCATGATCAGTTTTAACCTTGAAGTGTCTTCCCATTAGGCAAGGTCGCAATTTCTTTAGTTTATGTAGTATTGCCAACATTTCCTTCTCATAAATATATTTATGTAAATAGTTTCCTTTGATTGGACGACTTTCAAAAGAAATGGGTCTTCCTTCTTGTGTTAAAACAACACCAATTCCATTTCCTGAGGCATCACATTCCACAATAAAGGTTTTTGTAAAGTCTAGCATAGCTAAGACCGGTTTTAGGCACATTGCCTCTTTAAGATGTTCAAAGGCCTTAGTTGCTTCAGGAGTCCATGAAAATTCATCTTTATTCAATAATTTTGTTACATATGTGACTATTCTCCCATAATTCTTAACAAACTTGCGATAATACCTTGTTAATCCCATAAATACTCGCAATTGCTTTATGGTTGTGGGGACTTTCCATTCCTTAATGGATTTAATTTTGTTAGGTTCTACCTTAACACCCTCGTGAGATACAATATGACCCATATATTCCACCTCTTGTACTCCAAAGAAACATTTGGAGGTTTTTGCATATAATTGTTTCTCCTCCAATAGTTTGAGCACCCTATCAACATGTTCGACATGATCCTTCCAAGACCTGTTGTAGATTAGTATATCATCAAAAAATACTAACACAAATTTTCTAAGGAAGGGTTTGAAAATGGAATTCATCAACACTTGAAATGTAGAAGGTGCATTGGTAAGGCCAAAAGGCATGACCAAAAATTCATAATGACCGTCATGAGTGCAAAATTTTATTTTTGGAATATCTTTTGTCTTCATTCTAATTTGATGATATCCTGAACGAAGATCCAACTTGGTAAAATAAATTTCTCCATGTAATTCATCCAATAATTCATTAATTACAGGAATGGGAAATTTATCTCTAATAGTGAGCTTATTGAGCTCCCTATAATCCAGACACATGCACCATGATCTATCCTTCTTATGCACTAATACTATTGGAGCATAGAAACAACTTTGATTTGGTTGAATTATACCAACCTCTAACGTTTCTGCAATTATACGTTCAATTTCATTATTTTGGACACAAGGATATCTGTAAGGCTTGATGTTTGGAGGAAAAATTCATGGAATCAAATGAATAGCATGATCATGATCATGAATAGGTGGGATTCCTTTGGTAGTTTCAAACACCATGGAATGATTGTCCAAGAATTTTTGGAGATCTGGAGAAATAGATGATTTTGATGTTAGAACTTCTAGTGAGCATAATTGTGCAATTACGCCTTGTTTTTCATTCTTCAAAATATTTTTCATGACATTAGAGGTTATTATATTTCCAAGTTTCCCAGCAATACCCTGTAATTCAACTTCCTTTCCTTGCGAAAAAAATTTCAAGAAAAGTTCTTGAAAATTAAAATCTACCGTCCCCAAAGATTGTAACCATTGTACTCCTAATACAACATCATCACCTCCCATTGGAATGGAAAGCATTGGACTATTCAATACATATTCCTGCATGGTTAGCTTCACATTATGGTATTTTCCAGAGAAATTTATAGTTCCTCCATTTTTAACCATAACTTGACATTCCAGTGCTGGGTATAGGACAAAATTTAATTCCTTGGCTACCTTATAATGAATAAAATTATGGGTACTACCCGAGTCAATCAACACTATTACCTTTTTCTTATTGATATGTCCTTCTATCTTGAGAGGTTGAGGAGTAGTAATTCCTGCCAATGCATTACAAGATGTGGTCGGACTCATTTATTCTTTCCCTAGGGTTGGTTCTTGGTGTATATCCTCTTATTTTTAAGTTTCTTGTTCATTTTCTTCCTCCTCTTCACAATATATGTAAAATAATTTATTCTCAGAACACTTATGACCTTTAGTGTATTTGCTATCACAACTATAGGAAAGCCCTTTTTCTCTTTTTTCTTCCAATTGTTGTGGTGTCAACCTTGTAGGTTATGGAAGTCAAGGAGTAGCAACACTTACATCTTTATAGATGTGAGTGGTAGGCTTCCTTGTCGCCATAATTTTACTTTCAATTTTTCTTTCCAACCTGAACGCCTTATCCAATGAATCAGGTTCCCAAAGGCGAACCTCATGTTGGATTTTATCCTTTAAAGTCCCTATGAAGACATCAATACTGTGTTCCTATGGAATATCAGTTACCCTTATATTCAATTTTTGGAAGTCCTCAATGTGCTCCATCATTGTACCCTTTTGTTTGAGATTTATCAATAGCCTAAAGACGATGTTTCTCTTTGTATCATCATAATGTGCTATCATTTCCTCCATAAAAATTGACCAAGTGAGAATTTTTTTACGAGATAAAGCTATAGATACCATACAAATGTATTATTTTCTAAATGTAGAGTTGCAATGCACACTTTTTGTGTGATTTGAACATTATGGAGATCAAAATATTGCTCCATCTGTAATATCCATGTTACAGGATCCTTGCCATCAAACTTCCTCATATCCATATTTGGAATATGGTGGGTCTTACATCCAACATTAGAGTTTATGAAATCACGATTAACATTTATTTTGTTCTCATCATGAGTTTCCTATACTACCTTTTCACCTTTAGGAATCATTTCTTATATCAACTTTGTCAAACCTTCCATGTGTTATTTTAGATCATTCTTCATGTCTTCCATGTTAACTTCCATGTCATCTATCTTAGCTTCCATGCCATTCTTCAAACCATCCATCTTAGCTTCCACGCCTTTCTTCAAACCATCCATATTAGCTTCCACACCTTTCTTCAAACCATCCATCTTAGCTTCCATGCCTTTCTTCAAAACTTCCATTTCAGTTTTTGTTGCTCTTTGCGATAGTGAAATTTGATGCACTTTCTCTTGTAATATGGATATATCATGTTGCACTTATTCCTCTTAATTAGTCATAGGAGAGCATTATGAGGGCTTAATGGGTGTTGAATTGTTTTTAGGGGGAATTTTGGAACCCAATACTAATATCTATGCTTCAATATGCCCTTGGAATCACTTCAAACTGATTTTTCAAACAAGAGTTATGCAATTTGAAAAATATACACACATTTTTCTTGCTTTTGAGGAGCTCGATATTGAAACTAAATTATCTCTGTGATTTCGGATCTTCAATATCTAAAATTCGGTCCTGTATCAGCCCTTCGAATATTCTTTCGAATGCCATAGTTCTAATCTGATTTGGATTATTCAAGGCAAAGTTATGCCCAATCACCCACAATCACCTAATTATGGAATGGTTCAGTAGAGCGAACTTGTACAAAATTCCATGTGTCACTGTTTCCTCCTTCATATTTGAAATTTATACGCAGGAAACGATAGTTCATTTAATTTTGGCCATTTTTTACATAATTCCAATCCGATGCTCAGATAGAGAGTTATGAATATTTTCCCAAGGTCACCTCTTTTAGATGAAATTCAGGAGCCTACAAAATCCCTAACTTCCACAAATCATATCTCCTAAATTTTTGTGAAGCAAGATTTGAAATTTTTACACGAAGTGCCTCAGGATGTCTTAGAAATGAATATTTATTTTTAGCATATGAAACTTCGTAGAAAAATTTTTATAGTGAAAATTCCAGGATGACTTGTTTGAAGTAGCGAAACCCTAGAATCCAAAGCTCTCATACCAAATGTTATTAAACTAGCTCCAAAAATAGAAGAAAAGAGAGATCAACGCCTTAGAAATAAGCAGCTTCGAGGGGTAAATCTCTTTTACATTACATAAATGAACAATTCTTGGATGATTCAAATGAAAAAACCTCTTTTCTATATATAGGAGTCCATGGGGTCACAATATAATCCTAGCTGACCTAAAAATAATAATTTAAGGGCACAATAATAACAATATGGGGGTTACAGGGGTACAACAATAATAAGGGGGCTACACTAACAACAATAAGGGAATACACTAGTAATATAGGGACCTAACACAACTTGTGGGTTCACTAATGTATCTTGTAAACACACAACCATATATGTGCTATGCAGTAAACCAGTGGATCCAATTTATGGTCAGGCCAACCAAATTATTTTGGAGGGCATCTAAGCATGTTCTACGGTATCTCAAAGGCACTACCTAGTTTGGACTATGGTACAGGCGGACAAAAGGGAGTGAAGCTATGTGGCTTCATAGATGCATATTAGGTGAGAAGTCCATCATACCAGAAGATTACATCAAGAGTAATTTTTAGTGTAGGGTTTGCATTTTTTTCTTGGTACAACAAGAAACAAAGATCTGTGGCACTTAGCTTAGCAGACACAAAATACATGGATGCCAGTCAAGCAACATGTGAGGCGATTTAGATGAGAAAAATTCTTGTGGGACTATTTGGTCAGATGATGGATGCAATTGTGATCTACTGTGATAATCAAAGTTGCATCAAGCTTTATGAAAATCCTGTATTTCATAATCGATCCAAGCATATAGATATCCGGTATCACCATCTATGGGATTGTGTGTAGAGGCGGATAATGTTGTTGGTATACATTCCAACAGAGGAGCAAGATGCATATTTTGACAAAGGATTTGTTAAGAGACAAATTCTAGTTCCATAGAGGTAGGATAAGGGTGAAAGATAATCCATTCCTTGTTGAGAGGGAGTGTTGAAATATGCAACAAGAAAATCTCAGTTTGATTTTGCCTTGGTCAAACTAGAGAAAATTAGAATTTCCATTTCAACAAAAATCTTGGAGGTAATTAAGTAAGGTGACATGGATTTTGTCACTCAATTAACTCAGTTAATTTGAGTTGGATACCTTGAGTTCAGATAAGCATGATTTAATTCTAATTTTTAGCAATCTCATTTAGTTAAGTTGAGTTATTGTTAGTTAAACTAGTTCTAAATTTTGGAGGAACTAGTGGAAGGTCAAATTGTGCAGTGGGACTTCAGTCACACTCAGTGATCATCCAGATAGCTAATCAATCAACCCAAAAAAATTTTTGCATGCAGAGAATTTGAGTTACCTAGTTGAAATGGATATTCCAAGGTAGTGTACTATCAGATGTAAAATATTCCAATGTGTACAAGTGGTGCATGGAATTAAAGATCAACCTAGATGGATTGCACAATCAATTGAAGTAAAAATCCCTAAATAATAGGGGATAATTCCTCAATGAAAAACACAAGCAAATAGGGGATTGGAGGACTTGAAATTTGGCTAATTATTGGCTAGATTTAGTCAGTCAGGTAGAGAGATAGACTATACACTTGCAAGTTATGCTCAGGCTTGAGAAAGAATATGTACTACATTTCTATTCTTTTATTAATGCAATACATATAATATGGGTTTTGAGTAGTTTATTTCCATTAGATAAATCAATGTGTATGTGTGATGTTTCATATTGCATGTTTATGATTTGTGTTTTAGATGCAAAGAAGTAGAGTAGGTTTGTGTCTTGTGATATTGAAAATTTCATAAGTAGTTGCAAATCTACACACAATTTCTATAGAATTGGCAATGAGTAAATTGATTTACACTTATATACATGTTAATAAATTGGTGGAAGATGCTAAGTAGTGTTGTAATTGAAGTCATGAGTTGATATAGGTTTTGTAATATCTTAACAAAATGGTGGGAATGCATTGAATAGATATGTTGCATGGACATAATTAATAACATGAACTTAGACATGAGATAATTTTTATGATAAATTAATTAAGGGACCATGGAAAAATGAGCAATGATAAGTGTTTTATGTAGATTGGACTCCAGATCATGAGCATGCCTAATGATGAAAGAATTCTTGGGATGATTAAATCCATCATAGTGGTGTACATGGATTGATACTCAATTGAATGACGCCTAAAGAAGGTTATGCAACCCTACAAATTACATGATATGATGAAAGTTGATTAGATAATTTGACAATGAATTATTAGATAATGTCTAAACTGTGATATGTTATTCCCAAAAGGATAGTATAATATATTACTAGTGGATGGTCCCTCATGAAATCTTTAATAAGGACTATGAATGAAAATAATTGATGTGGAGAGGAGGTGGTCAATGAAAAGTGAGTTCAAGGGACAAGATTAATGAATTTTGAGCTAAATATTGCAATAAAATAGATGTGAAATGATCTTTAAATTGACACATCATAAAATTGTGAAGATGGGAAAAAACACTTTACTCTCAAGTATGTATTGATAATTTTCATCTATTAAGCCTTGGAAACACTTGATACTAGATAGGGGAATTGATCGCTAATATGTGGTAAACAATATATACTCACTTTTATTATGGATCCTTAGTGGTTTTGTAATTAAAATGATCCTAAATGGAGGTTTTGATCCCTGTTTATTCATTGAGATTAGTTGATCTCGATATCGGTGTAACTAACATGATTTTCAATGGAGGTGTTGAATCTTGGATTTTGGTTGGGAGTTCCTAGTACCTAATGGAGGTCAAATTGATATAATAATTATTTGTGGTGTTGATACCTAGTTAGTAATTAGGAGTACCCAATCTCCTATCCTAGATAAATTAATCTCCAATTGACATTTTAAGTCATTATTACTAAATAAGAGTACCTAATTATCTATTAATGTTGAAATTGGTAGCTTAGGGATGGTTTTTCCCAAGGAGAAACCCAACCTCCCCAAGGAGAAACCATTTTTCCCCAAGAGAGAGAATTTAATTTGGATAAAGGAAAACTATTGTTGTTATTCAAATCGGCTTGGCACCTCTTTTATGATTTGACACATAAATTAATTTGTACAAGCAAATCATGTTTGCAAGTCAACCTCTCCTTTAAGAAAAAAAAGATTAAATCATAAAAGAGTTTTTCCTCAATTCATCCTATATGTCTTCAAGTTGGTTTGACCCCTTAAGGCCCCGCATTCAGACCATGTGGATGTCTATAAATAAAATATTGATCCACCTCCAAAATGGAAATTTGGATTCACACATCATGCACACCTGCTCTCTTATGCAAAGGTCCAAGAAGAAGTCATCAAGGGCTGAAATTGAGTGTATAAGTATCTCTTGAAGTCTGATCCAGTACAAGTACTACACCGATGTATGTGGTTCTTGTGGAAGACGTCTAAAACTCCATTTCTGAGGTCTTCTAGAGTTCAATAGAAATCAAAAATTTCTCTTGTCCTAGTCTACTTACATTTTATGTTGCCACTAGGCCAAGTACAAGGAGAGTACACCAAGCCATCATTTCTGTGGTCAAAGTTCACACATTGGTATGAGTTTCTATCCCATCTCAGGTCTCCTTCTAGCTCAAGATCCTATTAGACACAAGTAATACTGGGAAGGGGAGGGTGAATCAATATTACATAAATATTATAAAATTTCTGCAAATAAAACTTATTTAGAAATTCACTTCAAAAAGATATAACAATATCATTCACATGCTCAAGAAAACCACAATAAATCATCACATGTCACACACTTGGATTTTACATGGAAAAACCCCACTTCAGGGAAAAAAAACACCGAATTTTTTGATTCTTCTTCTTATTATATATTGCTTCAAAATATTCTCATGTTCACTACATCATCTAGCCACCACTAGCAAGGGAGCACCCAATCCTTGAATGAAATGAAAAATTTTGGCCATAACCAACTTGGAGCACCCACTCCTAGAATAGAAAATCAACATGCACTTATCTTGAAGCCCCTACTCCAAGTACATTTTTTTTTTCAAACACGACAATATGATTCAGAATGGAAACGTAGTTGCATAAAAAAAATATAACATCAAATAAGAGCAGTCATGCAGCCACAACTCCACACTCCAAATGAGAGACAAATCTCCTACACACACTTCCTTCAAAATGACCTTCAATCTCTGCAAAAAAAAATTGAAACACTGTTGATCATTATTTTCTGAAGTACATTGCAATAATGAAGCTATAAAATATCTACTACAATCACTGGTTTGTGCACTTTCTCTCCATGCACACTAACTGAATCTACTAGAGAACCAACAAAATGAGAAAATTTTCTTTAAATATTTGTAATTTCTGGTGATGTTTAAGTCAATAAATTCTTCAGGTAATGGAGGTCACCCAAAATCATTTTCACACACTTCATATTTTTTTGAGTTAGGCTTCTTGACATAATCAAACCACTTACTCCACTAAATACTTGATATTTTCAACTTTATCACCATCTAGAAGCACCATGACTTATTTCAAAATTTTTCTAGAGTATTCCAAAAATTATCATCGCCAAATACAAAATAATATCAAATGTGTGTGTGAAACCCAAAGAAAAATTAGATTTGAATTCCAACTGCATGGACAATCCTGTGAAAATTTGATTGCAACCTGTTAATTTTGGTTAACAATGGTATGTTCTATGCTTAGCACAATTACTTCAATGTTCCTTTAGTAGCCCGAAGATAATTTCCAGTAGAAATCACATTAACAATTAATCACATTAACAGTAAAAGTAGATAGAACATGAAACAAAATGAAGAATACAAGCCAAGAGAAGAGGACACTAGATTTGGAAGATGCGTGGAAAAAACCCCAACGGTGGGGAAAACTATTTGATCAATTCTTATTATTAGTATATCAAAATTTTCATTAGAGAGAGTAAAAAAGTCAAATTTACTTGCCCAATTCAATGTCAAAACAAATATGTCAATGTTTGTAGTCAACTGCAGTCAAACTTCATCCCTAACCAAAAAGTCAATGATGCTTAAAGTAACAATAGAATGTCCTAACAACAACTTGGTCTTCCTCAACAAACTCGGTCTGATCAAGAGGTCAAAGTCAACCCAAAATAATGACAAACTCAACATTCAAATTCGGTCAAACCATTGTCCTAAAATCTGTAGTCAACCTGCGATTTTGGTCTGTTTTCAAATTACTCAAACAACCTAGGTTTCTATGCCAAAATATGAAACCTTCCCAAACAGATAATCTCCCAAAAAATCAAATTCGAACTCTCCTTGTAATTTCAATTCAATGCTGGTCAATGCTAGTAAAACTAAGGTCAAATCTGTAATTTCCGCCCTGTAATTTTGCTTCTGAAATTCTTTCTTCTTGATCCACACGTGTGACAGGAAAGAATGCCCAATATTTTATGAACCAATGAGATAAGGAGATAGAATGTGTGAGTGATTATGATGGCAAATGGGTGAGAGGTCACTTGTATTTATACAATTCGATGTGGGTGAAGGGTCACGTCCATTGGGCTTCATGAGTCTACATGTTGATGTGGCTGACTTGAAGAATTTTCACATGTGTGGGAATAAATTCAAAAATGCACTTCGACTTGTCCAAATTGGATTATTTTTCTATAAATTTTGATCCTCTTGAAAAGAGGAATTTAATGCAATCATCATCTCCATCAAATGAGTTGTCCAAGGTGGAAATTTTCCCTAGTTTCCAATTTTAAAAATCCCTCTCAACTAGGGAGAATTCCACTCGACATTCCATCTGTCGTCATCGATCATCATGCCATCCTGTCATCATGTACCATCTCTGTCATCTCATCTCTACTATGTTGAACCATGATGTAATAATGAAGAAGAATTGATTGAGAGTGAGTCATAAGACCTTACCACTTTCCACTGACAAAAGTCAGTCCAAAAGTAGAACCTTAATTGATCCCAGATCACATTTTTGAACACCATGCATCCTAGACATAGGGAGTACAAAAGTACACAATGTGTCCATTGGTAGTTCTATGGTCCGTATCCACTTTTCCAAACTCATTAGTTAGAGGAGAGGTACTTGCCATGAGTCTTGGAATGCATGAGTAGGATGTATTTTGGGGCATCAGCAGGAGAAGGTGAACCACTCATCCCGGTCATATGCCATAGGAGAAGGTGAACTACTCATCCTATGCATATGCCAATCATAGGGGAAGGTGAACCACTCACCCTAAACACGTGTCTGCAATCGTACGGGAAGGTGAACCAATCACCCTACACACATGTAAACCATCATGTGGTATCATAGGCTAAGTTGAACCACTCATTATGTACACAACGCAACAATAGGGGAAGGTGAACCACTCACCTTATGTTCACTCATAGCTCCAAGAATTACCCCAAGCCCCCTAGGAGCTACCAGAGCTTAGTGTTCAACTCAAGCGGGACCCTCATACGAGGGTATTTCCACCACCCCAAGTCTGTCTCTAAAGGCTAATAATTTGACCTTCCCTAACGACTTTGTGAGAATGTCTGCGACCTAATCATGAGTCCTAATGTGTTGGAGCCTTATTTCTCCTCGTTGTACCATATCCCAAATAAAGTGGTACCTGATATCAATGTGCTTGGAGCGGTCGTGGAACACGAGATTCTTTTAAAGGAGAATCCCACTTTGGTTGTCGCAATATATCATGGTGGTATCCAATACACTCTCAAATAACTCACTAAAGATATTCCTCAACCAAATAACTTCACAACAGGTCATACTAGAGATAATGTATTTGGTCTCGATTATGCTTAAAAAAATCGATTTATGCTTCTGCTGATCCAAGAATTTGAAGCAAACCCTAATAAGAAGCAATATATAGAAGAGCTTTTACAATCCACCACATTTCCAACCCAATCAGCATCAATATATCCATGTATCCTCAAATTCCCGACAACGTATCTCATACCATAGATGATTGTGCCACAAAGATATCTCAAGATATTGTTAACAAAAATCCAATGTATGTGATGAGGCTCGACCATAAATTGACTCAACATATTCATGACGAAGGATATGTCTGAATGAGAGTTTACCAAGAACATCAGGGACCCCACAAGTTGTCGATGCTCGGAAGGATTTGCAAATGTGGGTCTAACATCACTTCCACATAGCTTCTTGAAGTTGAGTTCCATAGGAGTATACACAAACTTGCAATCCACCATCCCACATCTCTTGAGCAACTTCACAATGTATTTTCCTTGAGAAAGGAAAATATCACTTGGATTTTTCCAGACCTCCATGCCTAGGAAGTAATGCATTAGACCTAGGTCCTTCATCTTGAACTCAGAATCCAACTCCCTCTTGCATTGATAAATGAGAGGGTTTGCACCTGTCAAAAAGAGATCATCTACATAAAGGACACGAATGAGAGGAATGTCATTTTCAAACTTGAAGTATAAGTTAGGATCTTCTTCTCTCCTTGTAAACCCAAACTTCATAAGATAGCTATCAATCCTCTCATACTAAGACCTAGGGGATTTCTTCATCCTACATATGTGTGTCTTGGATATTGAACTTCAAACCCCTCAGGTTGTTCTAGGTAGACTTTCTCCTTAAGTGAGCTATGCAATAAATCAATATTAACGTCCATTTGGTGTAGGCTCCATCGTTGAGAGGCAACAAGAGCAATAATAGATTGGATAGTGGCATATCAGGAAACCGGTGCAAATATATCGTCATAGTCCACTCCTTCCTTTTGAGATAAGCCTCAAGAAACAAACCCGACCTTCTATTTTTCAGTACTCCCAACAGCTCCATGTTTTATTTTGTAAATCCATTTATAAGTGACCACATATTTTTCCTTGGGTCTAGGAACCACATCGCAGACATCATTATTCATGATAGATTCATACTCCTCATTCATTGCATCCTTCCATACTTGGTGTTTCACGACTCCTTCGATCATACATGGCTCATATTGAACAATATTACTCATAGTAGCTAAGTACCCTTGATACTTGTTTGGCTTCTTACTTTCACGAAATGTCCCTCTTGGAGTAGTATGCCTTTCAACATCTTCGAGAGTGTCTTTGAGCCACAAAGGTATTTTCCTTGAGGTATATGGATCACTAGGAGGTGGATCAATGGGATCCATTGAGGCTTCAACATCATGCATCGGTTCATCTATCGGAGGTTCATTCTGCTTGCCTGGAATATCATTTTCCTTCCTTGGGATAGGGATATCTCTAGCTTTCCCAAGGATAGAATCTTCACTGAAAGTGACATCATTGCTTATTTCCACTTCTCTTTGACTAAGAACATATATTCTATATGCCTTCGAATTTTCATTGTAGCCCAAAAATTTTCATTTCTTCCCAAATGCTTCTAACTTGTTTCTTTTCTCTTTAGGCACATGAAAACACATGGGGTATACAAATATTCTAAAATGAGAAACATCAGGTTTCTCACCAGTGAAAACTTCTTTGGGTGTCTTGAAATCTAATGCTTGATGTGGGCTCCTATTTTGAACATATACGATAGCGTTGACACCTTCTCCCCATAAGAACTTCGGTAGGCCTTGGTCATGGAGCATGACACGAGTGGCTTCTATGATTGTTCATTTCTATATGGAGTGGTTGTATCCCTCTTAATCCAAACCTCTCTACAAAAGTCATTGAATTCATTTTATTCATATTCATTTCCATTATCGGTCCTCAATATTTTAATCTTATTCCCCATTTGATTTTCCACCAAGGCTTTGAACGAACGAAACCATTTGAACACTTCATCCTTCTTCTTCAAGAAATAGATCCACATTTTGCGAGAGAAGTCATCCACAAAAATTTCATAATATAAGCATCCTCTTAATGATGTTATGACCAACATATTAGATATATCAGAATGGACCAATTGAAGAATGTCAGTAGTTTGAATTTCACTTGAGGGTAATGGTCCCCTTGTAAGTTTCCTAGCTGCACAACCCTGACAAACACCTTCATAATTCATGTTGAAATTGAGCATACCTGTGACCATATTCCTTACCCTAGGTAAGGCTTTGTAATGAAGGTGAGAAAATCTCGAGTGCCATAATTCAGATTGAAGAGAAGTATTGCAAGTCATATCTCCCAAAGGACGTCCTCTAACTTGATAGAGACCTTCAACCCTAAATTTAAATGTAAATGAATTTTAGGTTTTTTTTCAAAATACGTACCTTTCCATAAATGAATGGTACCTTGAAGCCTTTATCTTCCATCAAAGAAATAAACACCATGTTCTTCTTCAAATTGAGTACACACAATACTTCTTGTAGATGAATATTTTTACCTTGATTTAAGTGAAGAGTGACAATCCCTATCCCTTTCACGGGGTAGGTGGCATTGTCTCCAAGTACAATCTCCAAATTGGTCTTCTTTTCAACCAAATTTGAGAGGGCCTCCTTGTACCCATTGAAGTGCCTTGAGACACCACTATCAATCAAACAATGATCCAAAGTATCCAAAGGAGAGGCAGTAGTGAGGGTGGAAATAAGATAAAATTATTTTTGTTTTTCTACAACATTAGTTTCCTCATATATGGAGTTTCTCGTCCTTTTGGGAGGTCAACCATTACCATATCGAGCAACAGGAGAATTCCTCTTTCCTTTTTTGTTGAACTTGTTGTTCCTTTGATTTCCATTTCCTTTGAAATTGTTGTGATTGTTGTTGTTGTTGTCGTCATCCCGTGGAGTATCATTCTTGTGAGGACATTGTCTAGCATAGTGTCCAAACTTGTTGCAATTATAGCACCTTCCTATTCTTCATTCTTTAAATCCCTGCTTGAATCCTTGACCTTGTCTCTTTGGACCAACATTGTTTTTACTCTTTGCATGAGAGAAGAAAGCAGTAGATTCATTTCCATTTTAATTCTTTCCTCTCTATGTTATCCTCGTCTCTTCTTGAGTGCATCTAGCCAATAATTCATCGAAACTAGGAATCATGTCATTATTAAGAATGGTGGTGTTAAACACATCCCATGATCTTGTGAGACCTCCAAGAGAGATGAGAGTGAGCTCCCTTTCTGTAAAAACTTCTCCAATAGATATGATATCATTCTTGATTTATGTAATCCTCATGAAGTAGATTGGATAGAATCTTCTCTATCCATCTTGATGCCCTTTAACTTGTTCTTGAGAAAGAGGATTTTATTTTCATATTTTAATTTGAACATCCCAATTAAATTATCATACATCTCCTTAGATGTTTCCAAATAAAAAATATATGAAACCAAATTTTTTTAAATGGAGTCAATGATAATTATTTTAGCTTTGACCTCACCTTTCTTGTAATTTGTCTTTGCAACAAGTGCATTTGAACTAGGCTGCACCACTTTTCCCTGCACATAGTCCATAGCATCATGCTCTTCCAAAGTCAAGTCCAAAGTCATCTTCCATGCATGATAGTCATATTTTTCCTTGAGCTTATCCTCAGATTTGAAGTATGATGTAGTCGCCATTGAAGCTAGAAAAATATTATTGTCCAACAACTCTTTCTTAGTGATTTTTTTCTCTCTCTTTCTTGGGCTTTGTCTTCACCTGGGCTCTGATACCATGTCATTTTAGTTAACAATGGTATGTTTTATGCTTAGCACAATTACTTCAATGTTCCTTTAACAACCCAAAGATAATTTCCAATTTATATTTCCAGTAGCAATCACATTAAGAATTAATCACATTGATAGTAAAAGTAGATAGAACATGAAACAAAATGTAGAAGACAATCCAAGACAAGATGACACTAGATTTGATGGATGCCAGGGAAAAACCCCAATTTGGGGAAAACGCTTTGATCAATTCTTCCTTTTATTATATCAAATTGTTCAGCAGAGAGAGAGAGTACAAAAGTCAAATTGTCTTGCCTAATTCAAAATCAAATAAAACCATGTCAATTTCTGAAGTCAAATTCAAGCCCTAACCAGAAAGTCAGCGTTGGCCAAAGAAGAAATAGAATGTCCTCAAAACAGCTTGGTCTGCCCTAGTCAAACTCAGCCTAATCAGGAGGTAAAATTTGATCCAAATAGTGACAAAGTCAACATTCAAACTCAGTCAAATTGTTGTCCTGAAATCCACGGTCAACCTACAATTTTGGTATGTGGTCAAAGTTCTCAGAAAAATTTGGTTTATGTTCCAAAAGATGCGGTCTGCCCAAACAGATAATCAACCAAAATATCGAATTCAAACTCTCCTTGTAAGTTCATAGTCAACGTTTTTCAACACTGGTAAAACTACAGTCAACTCTATAATTTTGACCCTGTAATTTTTCTTGTGAAATTTGTCCTTCTTGATTCAGACATGTCAGAGAAAAGAATTCCCAATGTTCTACGAACCAATGAGAGAAGGAGATAGAATGTGTGAGTGATGATGATGCCAAATGGGTGAGAGGTCACTTGTATTTATACAATTTGATGTAGGTGAACAGTAATATCCATTGGGCTTCATGAGCCTACATGTTGATGTGGTCGACGTGAATAATTTGCACATGTTATGGAATAAATTCAAAAATGCACTTCTGCTTGTCTAAATTGGATGATATTTATGTCAATTTTGGTCCTCTCGAAAAGAGGAATTTAATGCGATCATCATCTCCATCAAATGAGTTTTCCCAAGGTGGAATTTGGCCCTAATTTCCAATTTTAACACAACTGCACTATCTATATTGCAAAATCTTGGTTGGAACCTTCCAACTGCATGCATAAGCTATCATTAGTGCGGTTAGGGAGAAGTATAAGGAAAATAAATAAAAAATATTTCCCTAAAAATTTCAACAAAGCTTTAATGGGTTGATAATACCTATAACACATCCTCCCATACCCAACTCAGAATCATGAAACCATCTAAATGACTCAGCAATACTCAACACAAAAGCATCAACTTGACCTCTATTAGATTTGTAGCGCAACTTCATGACATCTAGATGAGGCCTTGTTACATCATGACAACTCTTATAAAAACCTCCTAAGACTGTGACAACATTTTACACCATCATGACATCCTTCAGAAAGTATACAATAGACTCACGATGATACATATTGACTCATGAGTACATGACTTACAATAGGTTACATCAATGGCAACACAAACATGCCAACAGATTTGAGTACTACAAGCCTTTAAATAGGCCAAGTTCCGAGTTGTAGTACGAATTTCTGTAGAGTATGTATATGAATATTGGTTCGAGATTTTGTGTCTACTGATTTATTCTAGCCTTCATCAAGTCAACTTTCTGAGCATTGACCAAACTTCATATTAAGAAATAAAAATGATCACTTTTATCTCTTTGTTGGCTAGACTTTGGTAATTGTAATCTAATTGGTTATTAAGAATTGTGCCTTGAAAATATGATGGTTGTACACATTGTATCTCGCTTGGAAATTTAATAATGATCTCCTAAGAAGAAGAGTGATTTGGGTTTTCCCCCTTGTGGGGTGTTTCCTTGGTCTTTGACCAAAAATATCTATCTCATTATGCATGGCCCTGTCTTCTATTTGTGCATTGTTGTCTATTGTTCTCTCTATAATTGCTTAATTTGTATGGGTTGAATAAAATTGGATGAAAATTCGTCTTAAGTAATTATTACAGCAGAGAACTTGTGAACCACTAACAATGAAGGTGTAAATCATGTGATCCCTATTGTTGGTATCAATCCATAGCTTCCAAAAGAATATATCATAATGGTATTTAAACTATGAAATGAGCTCTATATTTTGGATCACTTAATTTTATGGGAAGGTTTAATCCCTACGTACATTGATGTATACATCAATAACAAACATGAATTTTTTTATTGAGAAAATTTCCCAATGTTCAGAAGAGAATTAGTGATCCTGCACGGGGTAATTATCAACAATTAAGTTTATAAAGGAAGCACTTCTCTCATGGGAGGTATTAATCCTTGTCATTTTTATGGCATGTGCACTAGTAATTAAATTAAGTCTTGTTGAAATTAGTATTATGAAATGACCTTTGATGATTAGTGATGAGAACTTGTCCATATATGAGATGATGATGGGTATATTTTTAATTATTTGGAATAAAGGCGTGATGTACTTTGAGCGGAATGGGATCGTAACACCCCAACCTACCTACTACATGATGTCTAGTCTATGTGACATAATGGCACATGTTGTCTACAATTTTATTTAGCACACTAATGTATGTTATCTAATTTCAATGTAGTGGCGCATGTTGGATTATTCCACGTGATAGCACATGGTTTGCTTTTATCATAATATTTAGTGTTAAATTATGATGGGGTGGTTGCTAATTACTATCAAGTACCACATTTTTATCAATAGATAAAAGGCATTACTTGACTCTCTATATACTTATCATGTTAAAATATGTTACGTGGAGGGGAACCAAGTTCAAAACTAGAGAGTAACCTAAGTTCATCTATGCTTCTTTCTCCTTGTATTTAGTGATTAGTTTGACTAGGAGCCTAACTTTGGGATATTGAGGGGTAGGATAAGTGAAATAAATAAAGATAAAATTTTAATTAAAAATAAAATAAAAATAATATTTCTACACATTTTTAAGAATGGGGAAGTTGAAATAATTAATGGTATTTTGAAGACTTTTTCCGCTAACTCTATAAATTGATGCCTTCTAAGATCCTTTCAAACATGAAATAAGGGTAGCTAGATGTGAATGAAATGACTCTAAGTTTAATCAGAAAATTTGACTACATATAGTTTTAAGGTCAATATGTTAGTGAGGCCCTTCTCTGAGAAGGGTTTCGAGTTATATTTTAGACGACCAAAACTTAATTGGGATATAATAAATGCAAAGAGTGATCAAAACCATTAAGGTGTGAAATACTTATCTTTTTTACACCCTTGATTTTAAATATAAGAAACTTTGCATCTTGATTGTTTCGATTCCTATTGAAACTCAATAGAAGAATGGTTAAGATGGATCTATGCTATTACTATGATATCTAAGGAATATGCAATATGTTATGAAATTGCACATTTATCCAAGCATCATATTAAGGTGAAATACTAGAATTATGTTCACAATGATGTAAATCCCCAGAGGTAAGTTTTCTGTTTATGGCCTCTATAGGCTAGGTAATTTATTTTAAAATATGTTGTTTCATTTGCAAATATATTATGCTTATTTTAGCATAAATATTTATAAAAAAAAACAATAATGGAAATACAAGATTTAATGCTTATACAATGTGCATGTTTTTGATCTCCAAACTTTCTGAGGAAAGTTTCTAGATGAAAATCCAAACAAATATTAAGTTATTTTGTATTAAATATTGATTCCCTTCGCATGTGTTTGACATGTCATGTAAATAGTATCAAATATATGCTTATCATTTATTTCAATGAAATAAGGAAGGTTACTTATGAAGAGAATGAAGTGTTTTATAAATCCATAATAATTCACATGAATTTGACACAAATAATCATAAATAATACAACATCAACAATGTAATTGATAGCTACAAAAAGGTTCCATCAAGTGTGCAAAACACATGAAGAGTGAATTGTTAAACAAGAATGTAAGTAGATTTAATCTTATGTGCGGTGATTTGTGGTTTTGACAAATTATAACATTCTACCACAAAAGACGATGACCATAGGTCACCATGGGTCAATAGTAAGATGTTCTTTGAGCTTTCTCATAATTTTCGAGGTGTTGGGAAAAATAAGCTCACATAGTATTTTATGACTTTAGATAGAGACACAAAAAATGACCAAGTACCACATTTTTTTTTATCAATTGTTGGGAAGTTTAATTGCTCAAATATTTTATCCTCGTTGTTAAAAAAAATGTATTATAGTTCATTAGCAAAGTATAGTGGTCATTTAAAAATGTGTCAAGGTTTTAAATATGTGAAGTGGTGTGCTAACATTTAATTTAAACCCATGTTTGATGTTAAATTCAATATCAACATTTAAAAGCACTCACTGAGGATAATCGATATTATTGTTCAAACAACACAAATTTATCATGAAAATACACTTCTTTAATGGATACTTTTATTATCATGCTCAAAATTTTGTTAATTTTTTAGTGGTATCGTTGGTTTGTAGAGATTTTGATATTTCAATGCTAAAGCTTTCATTGAAAACAAGAAACAAATTTATGGGGACTTTAACTAGGATCAAGCTTCAAATAGAAATATCTTCACCATATTGAATCAAAATTAGTTGTAAAATTTCTCATGTCTATTACTTTTTCAAGTACAAATTCATTCAATGTAATAGCCCATAGATATGAATTTTACTTGCTAAAGAACAAATCGAGGATTTAAATAAAAAACAGTCAAATTGTTGATGAATTAACCACTTAAAATAGTCTATGTCATTGTTGATAAATCGATCACTAAATATAATCAAGTAATGTTGTTTAATAACCCTTTCTTTGAAGATGATAATGAGAACAAATAACTATGAAAACATAGGTGAATGTTTCAAAGAAAAGTTGACAATGGCGAATATTTCAAATAAGTCATAATGAAGTTGAATGTTCCAAAATCATTGAAAAGATGTTAAATAAAGATACATGCCAAGTTCTTATAAAAATATGAAATACCATGTGATAATTATCAAAGTAATGGTAGAAATTTAAGTAAATGTTAGAATTTACATCAATGTAAGTGATTTTATGAAAGCATCATTATAAGAATGATGCATCATGCATTGAAACCATTAATTGAAATTTGGAAAATTTGATTTTAAATTTGGCTCACGAATACTATAATGCTAAGGAAATTATTCAATTTGAATTCTTCTAATGTTGCAACATTTTAATTTGATGGCAAGAGAGCACACTATATAATGTGAATGAGGCATGATCAATAAATATTGTTCCCAAAATATAGAATGCATGATGTTTTATGTTGTTATATGTCAAAATTAAGTCTTGCAATTGATTTATGA
This sequence comes from Pinus albicaulis, assembly GCA_034641835.2. Classification (NCBI taxonomy): domain Eukaryota; kingdom Viridiplantae; phylum Streptophyta; class Pinopsida; order Pinales; family Pinaceae; genus Pinus; species Pinus albicaulis. The sequence goes on from CM076580.1 coordinate 1,228,698,971, forward strand.
TTGATTTACTCGTAAGAATTGTCATCAAACATGTTATAGCTAGAGCATCAATGATTGACATGTTAGTTGCTACTTTAGAAAAAAGAGTCAAGACTATTTCAAAATAAAAATGAAAGGATTCCTTTGCATAGTGATATGATATCAAGTGTGATTGTTGTTATGAAACCATTTGACAAAATCGAATAAAAGATAGATCAACGACTTAAATAGTATCCACTTTGAGGGGGAAACCTCCTTTACATCACATAAATGAACAATTATTGGATGATACACATGACAAAACCTACCTTCTATATATATGAGTCTAAGGGGTCACAATATAACAATATGGGGACCACATGGGCACAACAATAACAATAATGGGGCTACACCTATGGGGCACAATAATAAGAACATGGGGACTACATGGGCACAACAATAACAATAATGGGGATACATTAGTATTATAGGGACCTAACAACTACAATAGCACATTACCCTTGTTATCATCATTGTGCCTTAAGAATGATAAGAAACCAATAATTACAGTCCACTTTGAGGTGGAAACCTCTTTATATAATAAATACAATGAACAAGACAATATTTGATGATCCTACGACTAGGTCTCCTTAGTATATATGTATAACAAAAATGATACAATTATAATAAATGGGGCCATGAGGGGTTCTAGCCTACATAAAAATATAATATAAATGTAATCAGTCAATATCTAGGGCTTAATAAGGGTTTTTTAGGTTAAGATGGGTTTATATAGGGCTTAACATATCCAAGAGTTTTCCTCAACACTTGATTATATGTGGGTATTTCTGCATGAAACACTCATCTTCCCATGTCGTGTAGATTCTTACATTTGATGAGGTACTCAATAATTTCTTGATTACTCAACTTCTTAGTCCTTGTTTCCAAGATTGTTTCTAGTTCTAACATTATTTTCCCTTCTTCATTAATCTTTGGTAGAATAGTTTGGAATGGGATCTTATCATCCATGAAGTTATTTAAGCAAGAAACACAGAAGACTGGATGTACACAAGAATATAGAGGCAACTCCAATTTGTAGGTCACACTTCCAGTCCTTTGTAACACCTTATAAGGGCCATAATACTTTGGAGCTAATTTATTGTCCTTCGTTTGCCACTTGAGGGACATCTGTTTATATATTTGTAGTCTCACAAATACACAATACCCCACTTCAAATTCCCTTTCACTACAATGTTGATATGCTTGTTGTTTCATCCAATTTTGTGCCATAACCAAATTGTACTTCAATAGTTTGAGAACCTCTTGCTAGTGTTGAATGTGGTCCTATACTACTTGAGCCTTTATAGTCCCTTTTATGGGTGATGTGATATATGAAAGATGATATCCATAAAGTGTTGAGAAAATGGTAGTTATTGATGTCAAAATTTATCCATTCAAAGAATATAATGGCATAGGCTTAAATTTCATCCAAATAACTTTCGGACGATGTATGACACACCTTCTAACTCCTCTCGGTTGAGAAGATATGATTTTTTTGAAGTTAAATATGGAATTTGGGAATTTTAATATATGTTTTTATCTTCTAGTGAAGTCGACCCTCTTGAGGAACAAGTCAAACCTATTTTGGAGGCATTAAAGCCTATAAATAGGTGTTCCTCTCCCTGAATTCAATAGAGCAACTTGGTCAGCTCAAGGAAGAAATTTGGACCTATTAAAGGAGACATATGAGACAAGTTCATTCCTCATGAACTGAGACATCAAGGATTTTTGAAGCTAGTTTGAAGGGTTATTTTCACAACCTCCTAATAGGATTTTCTGATTTTTTTTAGGGTTCTTTTCAAGATATTTTTTAATAGTATTTATAGCACATCTTGAAGAAGAGTTAGAGCATCTGTGACATAAATCAGACTTGTTGTTTCCTAAGTTCTATCCCCGATTCATCCTACTCAAGACCTAATCCAAAACTTTTGTCCATCACGGTTTTGACCTTGATTTGGCCTACTTAGGAACTAGTTTGAACCCTTTGTTTACCTTAGTCTCGTCTTGGAGTATCCTTGGAGCATAACTCAACCTTGTTTTTGGCCTATCTTGGAGGATCATTTCTAATCTATCTTGGATTTGTTTGAAGATAATACTCAAATTTTGTAAGAAGGCCAACATGCTAGATTAACAACAATTGAAGAGAGGTATGTACAAGTATTATACGAGAGATCAAATGATCGTTGATAGGTTGGTGGTTAAGGAGGATTGGTGTCCTCATTCTATTACCAGGTTGGAACCTAGGCTTGCTCAAGAAGATTGGCGTCATCATTCTATTCCAAAGTTGGAGTCTAGGATTGTACAAAAGGATTGTTGTCCTTAATTACTAGGTTGAAGCTTGAATTTGTAAAGGAGGATTGGTTTCCTGGTCATTATATAAATTGAAGTTGAGCTAAAAAAATTCAATCGGTTCTTCACTTTAAATTCTTCTGTCCTTGCATGGTTTATATTTTGTGATTCTAATAAACTAGATTATGTTTTAAATTCGTAAAATTGATAATTGGATGAAATATTAAGAGAATATTGATTCACCTCCCCTCTCAATATTTCTAAAAATTGGTATCAAAGTCGACTTCTTCAGAATAGACAAAAAGTGGGAAGAAGGGTTTTCCAATCATAATGGCCAGTAAAGAAACACTTAAAGTGTTAGATATATGTTTTCATTGATGTAAAAGGAGTTTCCATTGAGTGGAAAAAATCATTGGTGTACTAGGTGGTTGCAGGAAAATTGGTGAACATGTACTATTTTTTTTAAGATGGGTGTTTTATGGAACATCATTTTCATATCAATGTTTTCCCCGGACATTCAAATTAGGCACACTTGAAAGCTTCTCATATTGACAGGTCTCAAAACATCCTCTCCAACGATATATGGAAGTCTGAAAATCGCCGAGGGGATTAAGAGGAATCTCATTTTGAAAACCATTTAGTTATTTAGAGCCCAAATTTGGTGTTAATTTGGAATTTTTCAAATATGGTGTTAATTTGGTGGTGTTCCAAAATTTTTCCGCTTTCTCAAAAGTTGGTGTTAAAATGGTGTTTGGATTTATCGTTAAACATGGCATATGTTAGATGGAAAATCACGTGAAAAGTGTCCAAAATCTGCCATCCGACGACATGAGTGGGCTCATGCATCACTATAGGTTAGGGGGGGGTGTCCCTTAGTTGGATCTGTGACAAGCCACCCTCCCCAAATCTTCAATCCAGGTGAAATGAGGGACTCCTCTCCCGAGTTTTGAAACCAGAGGAGGGGGTGTCTCTCAAACCACTAGGTGGTTTCTCTGGATGTGTGACTAATGCATATTGATGTGGATGTGGGACCAATGAACAAGTGAGGTGTGAATTTGATGTGCGTACAACTGGACCATAGGTGGTAGGTCACATGGAGAGAAGGCATGGAAAGTGTATTGATGATAGGGATGACCAGGTGGCAGGTGACATGGTGATGACGTGGCAGTAATGGACCAGGACACATGAAATGTGTTTTTGGAGTTTTTACGTGGCTAAGTGGGCCAATTTCGGGTGACACGTGGCACCCCTCATGAGTTTCCATGTGGTAAAAATGATGCAAGCATGACACCAGGTTGACCATTCAATGGCGAATGGAGCTATTCGACGAATATTTTGGTAATTTTTTTCATATTTGGTGGTTCACTAAAATTTAGTAGTAATTCTAACTGAAACTAAAAGGAATTGATAGAGTTGGTGGAGAATTCAGAAGTTATGCCAAATTTGAAAGTCCACTAAAGTTGGAACTACAACTAAACCTTGATATTATCCAAAATTGAAAAAATTAGTAGTTTGAATCATTTTTTCATCTAAGGATAGTAAATCAAAGATTGAAGATTGGATGTAAACATCAAGATAACTTAACATATATAAAAAATAAGAAGAAAAAAAGAGCTAATGTAATTTAAGAGACAAACTTAACTAAAGATCTAGTTCTAAAAAATATTAGCCCAATATTCTTTATAAGCAACATTAATATGGATCAATGAAGTATGTGTGGATGAATTAATGAATATATATGAGGTACCTGAGTGGTGTGCAAGATTACAGAGAATGCATTGGTGATTGAGGTGTTTGAGATATGTGAGCAGCTAATGGGTGGTTCTTAAGTAGAGAAGAAAATTAATTTATGTATGTATGTATGATAGAGAAAGCTTGTGGGTTTGAGTTTGAAAGTGAATGAAAGAGGTATCTACAAGTTTCAATAGGTTTTTTATTGCACTCTAGGGAGTAGAATATTCCTTTACGCCGGAGCCTAAGAAACCAACAAGTTTGATTTTGCATTCTAGGAGTTGATGCTCCTTTAAGAAGTAGTTGATAAAACTAGGGAGTATGAGCTTCCTTTTAGGCAGAGTTGATAAATTGGGGAGTAGGAGGTACCTTCAGGTTGTGGCTTGAGAAAATTGAAAGTAGGAGCTTTTATTATATTGAGGGTTTAAACCTTCATGAAGGATGGAATCTACCATATTGACGTAACGACAAGTTGAAGCTTGCCTTTGCAAAAGGAACTAAGAGGAAGAATTGGTTGTTCATCCGATGTCTTTATGTGTTGCATTTGTATGCTAACATGTGTTTCATATGTTCAATTTTTATGTTGCTTACATGAATTGTTGCTAAATAAATTGAAAATTTATGAATTGGTAGTGGTTGTTTAATTTGGTCACAATATTGATCCACCCCCCTCTCAGTGTTTTCATGTTTATACCATAAAATTCCCTACTTTGATGGAAAAAATATTTCATTTTGGAATATTATAATGAATTATTATCTGATGTCTCTTGGTGTTGAAGTTTTGGAATCAATTAAAAATGGATAGAATATCCCATATCCTCTGCCAAAAAACTAGGATGGGAAGAAGGAATATGTAGCAAAAGCAAAGGCTTTGAATTCTATATCAAGAGACCTGTCAGATTTAAAATTCACCAAATTTATGAATTGTGAACCAACTAAAAAGATGTGGGACAAGATTATATATAAATATGAAGGAGATGACAAGGTAAAGAAGAAAAAGCTTAAAAAAATTAGAAGACACTTTGAAAGGCTAAAAATGAACAATGAAGAAGACATTGTTGCTTGCTTTCTCTGAGTAAATGAAGTAGTTTGCTCCCTTAGAGGGCTTAGTGAAATAACCAAAGAAGAAACAATTGTCCAAAAGTTTTTGAGATCTATTCTAGATTTTTTTGATGCTAAAGTACGTGACATAAAATAAATAAAGGATTTAGACACTTTATCAATGGAAAAGATTCATGTAATTCTCATAGCATGTGAGATGAGGTCAGGGAATCCAATCCATAAGGAAGTTACATTCAAAGCATCGAAGTCATCAAGAAAATTCAAGAGTGATGATTTCTCCAGCAATGAATATAATATTGAAATGGAACAACTTTTCAGGAGGATAAAGAAAGGATCTAAGATTAAAGGTAAGTTACCTCTCATTTGTTTCATATATGGTAAATTAGGACATCATACTGCTAAGTTGTTAGAATAAAGTTGTCATTGATGTCAAAGGGCCATAAGAATACCCATAAGTAAATCTATTTTTTGGTGGATTGGTTCAAGGAAAACACAATAATGGATTACACCATATTGTAGTACTCGACGATACTTTTCCAATGAGCTATTGTTTTCCTTCTAACTCCTCAGGGTTGAGGATAAATTAAATTTTGAAAGTGACCATATGAAATATAGCCGACCTAAACTTTGAGATGTATCTAGGATCAAGTTGGCCCCATAATAGGACTCTTCTTTCTGTATATATTTCCATGTCATGGGGGCATAAAGGACATAATTTCTTGCATCTTCTAATCAATAAACCATATTAGTTTCCCGAGGAATTAAGCGTATTGTATATTTGGTGAAAAGGCCAAGTTGCTAAAGGTTCTATCAGTTAATTATTCAATTTTTTTGTGGGTTGATCATTGGGAAGTTTGCAGTATTATTTGAGGAAACTTTAAATACATTCCCAAGGCCCTTATTCAACCCCCTGAGATAGGTCAAATTCAAAAATTTTGAGGAAATTTTCCACCTCTTTATAAATAGTGTGGTATATTCAGGCTTCATGAAGCTCCCCATCTAACGTCAATTTCAACCCTTTTTTAGAGCAAGTCTATAGCCATTTTTGGTCATGCTTCTATGGTAAAAATATGACCAACCCTAAACCAATCTCAACCCCCATTCGAGGCATTGTTTCAGCCTTTCTCAAGCCTATTCTACCACAGTTCTGAATTTTTGTGACAACAGAATTTGAGATATCTGAACTTCTGTTTAGGGCAAGTTCCCAAGGCTCAATTCAGGCTACCTGAGGCCTATTTAAAACCTGTACCTGAGGAATAATTATGCCATGTCTTAAGGCATATCTTTGAGGTGAATTCAACTCTGGTTAGGGCAGATCTAAATCTACCTTTGAAGATCATTTTCTAAGCTTATACAAGCTCCATTAGAAGGGAGTAAAGATCAACATTTGCAATCTTGAATTTTCTTTTGTAGCATACCTTGAACGTATTCTTGTAAAATATTGTAGCATGCCTTGAAGGCATTCTTGCAAAATTTTGGAGCAGACCCTGATGTCATCATTTTTGAAGTCTTGAAGCAAGCTTTGATAAAGTTTTTGAGCAAACCTTGAAGAAGTTATGAGGCATAATCAAAGGCAGAGTAAGGTAACTTGTATAGATGATATGAGGTGTGAAATTCATTGTTGAATTGTATACACATTGCATATTGGATGTGACAAAGGGGCAATATTGAAATTGTTTGAATGTTGTAATTGGGTCATTGTCCTTGTTATGGTAGCCCAAGAAGTTTTTATTTTATCTTTTACTCTATATGGTGGTAGGGTGGTGCTAGGGAAGGAATTTTTATCTTCCTTTAGGTGGTTTTCGCCTCCTTCTACTGTATGTTGGTAAAGTAGAGGTTGTAGGTCCTTCTAGTAGTGGCTGGTAAATATCTTGGGGTTTTAACTAGTAAAACAAAAGTTGTACCTTCCCTTGTAATATAAATAATTTTTTCATATAATTCTTATGTATTTCTTGATGTGATGTTATTGGTTAATGCCTTTGATACTAAATATTGAAAGCTTTTCATATTGATAGGTCTCAAAACATCCTCTCCAACGATATATGGAAGTCTGAAAATCCCCAAGGGGATTAAGAGGAATCTCATTTTGAAAACCATATAGTTATTTAGAGCCCAAATTTGGTGTTAATTTGGCATTCTCCAAATATGGTGTTAATTTGGTGGTGTTCCCAAATTTTGCGGCTTTCTCAAAAGTTGGTGTTAAAATGGTGTTTGGATTTATCGTGAAGCATGGCATAGGTTAGATGGCAGATCATGCGAAAAGTGTCTAAACTCTGCCATTTGACAACATGAGTGGGCCAATGCCTCGCTGTAGGTTAGGGGGGGTGTCCCTTAGTTGGATCTGTGACAAGCCACCCTCCCTAGATCTTCAATCCAAGTGAAATGAGGGACTCCCCTCCCAATTTTTGAAACTAGAGGAGGGGGTGTCTCTCAAACCACTAGGTGGTTTCTTTGGATGTGCGACTAATGCATATAGATGTGGATGTGGGGCAAATGAACGAGTGAGGTGTGAAGTTGACGTGCGTAAAACTGGACAATAAGTGGCAGGTGACATGGAGAGAAGGCATGGGAAGTGTACTGATGATGGGGATGACCAGGTGGCAAGTGAGATGTTGATGATGTGGCAGTACTAGACTAGGACACATGTCATGTGTTTTTGGAGTTTTTAGGTGGCTAAGTGGGCCAATTCTGGGTGACACATGGCACCCGTCATGAGTTTCCATGTGGTAAAAATGATGCAAGCATGATGCTAGGTTGACCATTCAATGGTGAATGGAGCTATTTGACGAATATTTTGGTAAAGTATGTCATATTTGGTGGTTCACTAAAATTTAGCAGTAATGCTAACTGCAACTAAAAGGAATTGATAGATTTGGTGGAGAATTCAGAAGTTATGCCAAATTTGAAAGTCCACTAAAGTTGGAACTACATCTAAACTTTGATATTATCCACAATTGAAAAAATTAGCAGTTTGAATCATTTTTTCATCTAAGGATAGTAAACAAAAGATTGAAGATTGGATGTACACATCAAGATAACTTAACAAATATGAAAAAGAAGAAGAAAAAAAGAGCTAATGCAATTTAAGAGACGAACTTAACTAAAGATCTAATTCTAAAAAATATCAGCCCAATATTCTTTATAAGCAACATTAGAATGAATCAATGAAGTATGTGTGGATGAATTAATGAATGTATACGAGGTACCTGAGGGGTGTGAAATATTACAGAGAATGTATTGGTGATTGAGGTGTTTGAGATATGTGAGCAGCTAATGGGTGGTTCTTAAGTAAAGAAGGAAATTAATTTATGTATGTATGTATGACATAGAAAGCTTGTGGGTTTGAGTTTGAAAGTGAATGAAAGAGGTATCTACAGGTTTTAGTAGGTTTTTTATTGCACTCTAGGGAGTAGAATCTTCCTTTACATCGAAGCCTAAGAAACCAACAAGTTTGATTTTGCATTCTAGGAGTTGATGCTCCTTTAAGAAGTAGTTGATAAAACTAGGGAGTATGACTTCCTTTTAGTCAAAGTTGATAAATTGGGGAGTAGGAGGTCCCTTTAGGTTGCGGCCTGAGAAAATTGCAAGTAGGAGCTTTTAGTATATTGAGGGTTTAAAACTTCATGCAGGTTGGAATCTACCATATTGACGTAACAACAAGTTGAAGCTTGCCTTTTCAAAAGGAACTAAGAGGAAGAATTGGTTGTTCATCTGGTGTCTTTATGTGTTGCATTTGTATGCTAACATGTGTTTCATATGTTCAATGTTTATGTTTCTTACATGAATTGTTGCTAAATAAATTGAAAAATTATGAATTGGTAGTGGTTGTTTAATTTGGTCACAATATTGATCCACCCCCCTCTCAGTGTTTTCATGTTTATACCATAAAATTCCCCACTTTGATGAAAAAAATATTGCATTCTGGAATATTATAATGAAGTATTATCTGATGTCTCTTTGTGTTGAAGTTTTGGAATCAATTAAAAATGGATAGAATATCCCATATCCTCTGCCAAAAAACTAGGATGGGAAGAAGGAATATGTAGCAAAAGCAAAGGCTTTGAATTCTATATCAAGAGACCTGTCAGATTTAAAATTCACCAAATTTATGAATTGTGAACCAACTAAAAAGATGTGGGACAAGATTATATATAAATATGAAGGAGATGACAAGGTAAAGAAGAAAAATCTTAAAACATTTAGAAGACACTTTGAAGGGCTAAAAATGAATGATGAAGAAGACATTGTTGCTTGCTTTCTCTGAGTAAATGAAGTAGTTAGCTCTCTTAGAGGGCTTAGTGAAATAACCAAAGAAGAAACAATTGTCCAAAAGGTTTTGAGATCTATTCTATATTTTTTTGATGCTAAAGTATGTGACATAAAAGAAATAAAGGATTTAGACACTTTATCAATGGACAAGATTCATGGAATTGTTGAGCCCCAAAGGTGTCCTTCCCCTTCACCAAATTTCACTTCATTTCCTTTGTTCCTTATCAATTACAGGCTTAAATGATAAATAGGATTAATTAAATTTTCTTTAAGAATGTATATAATGACTAAATTGCTACACTTTCATGGTTTTTTTGTTGTAGTAATTTTTGACTAGATTTAGCTACAGAATGCAGTCATTCTGTAGCTAGTTTCTGATTCCGCAGTTGTCTTCATGTTTTCACAGGTTCCAGGTGTCACCTCAAAGAAAAGCGCATATGGGTGAATTCCAGAATTCATCCACATCATTCCTTGCTCCCTACGAAGTCTAAGCAGAATTCTACAGGTGGTTATGCACGTGGGAAACCAAAACTAGGAGATAGACTTCTAATAGGACAAGGACTGTACAGGTGTCTTTAATCATAGTACGAGACCACCACCAGAGTTATAATTTGATTTTAGTTGGGAAAGACATTTATTCCTATTTTATCTCAAGATAAGTTATGTAATTTTCTTATAATAATGACTCGGGAGACCGAGAAACAACTAGCTAGATATTATGTTTTGTTGCTAGATCTCAGAAAACCGTGATACACTGTTTTTGAAATACTTTTCCTTTAATGAAAGAAGAACCACTTTATTGCAAGATATAAGGAAATCTTGAGGATATTTGTATGCTGATCCGGTGGTAGAGGGCCCCTACTGCCTGAGAAGCTTTGTGTACATTGCTAAGATAACTAACTTTAGCCTTGTTGCATTCCTAGTTTAAGGAATTTTCTGAACTTTGTGTTTAATATTCACTTGCATTGGATGCTACAGTTTAGTCTTGTTCTTACGAATTATTACAAAATATCACTAATATTGAATTAGGTATAACTGTAGTATTTTAGGAGTTAGTTTCATTTCTTTGAACTTTATGTTTTTGTGCTCAATTACATCAGTTGTTACAGCTAGTCTTGTTCTTATTAATCTCTTCCAAAATATCACTAACTCTGGATGAGACATAGCTGTGGTGTTTCGGAGCTTATTGCGTTTTGTTGAACTTTATGTTTTTATGCTCATTTACATCACATGTTATAGCCAGTCCTATTCTATGAATTATTCCAAAATACCACTAACCCCGAATGAGACAGAGCAAAAACATTTCAGTGATTAGTTGCATTATAAGTGTAGTTGTAGTACTCTGGAGATTAATGGTGCACTAGTTTAGTTTCTGTTCACTGTATTTCAAGTTAGATTAATGGCACTCTAGCTCAGATTCTGTTCACTGTATTTCAAGTTAGGATAATGACATTCTAGTACAGTTGTGGTCACTGTATTTCAAGTTTGAATGATTTCATTTTAGTTCAGCTTTATCCATTGTATTGTTAGTTTTATTAGTCAGTTGTATGCTAGTTTTGTTCCATTGGATTTCAAGGCCTTCATTATTTACAAACTACTCTTTTTTTTAATCTCTTCCAATACATCATCATATGGATAGGAATTAGTGATATCAATTCAAGGCCTTGACTGTTCTGCAATCTATTATAATTGTGCAAATAGCCTTTTCCCCAAAACTATTCCAAAGGACTTCTAATTTCTGAATAAGTCTTAGTAGTGATAATTTAAGTTGTAGAATGGATCAATTTCAGTGTCATAGGTTAATTTAGAGTAGAATTCATCACTGTGTTGCAGACTATCTTTTCCAAATATGTTCCAACAAATTTCTAGCCATGGATAAGATTTCCTCTGTGATCTTGTAGGTGGTTGTTTACTTAGCAGAACCTCATGGCACTAACTTATCCTTTTCTCAAAACTATTCCAACATATTTCTAATGAATGAATGAGATTGAGTTCATGTTATGAGTTATTGAGTTCATGTTGTGAGTTATTGAGTTCTTGCTATGAGTTATTTTTCTTGTTAAAATATTGCATTTTCTGTTCTCAAGAGCCATACATAATTTAGAATAGGTTTTGCTTTGTTTTAGTGTGACCAACAACTTCTCTTTGCCAAAACTTAGTTCTTTTCCCTCTTAGAATAAAAACACAAAACCCAAAAACATTGGAAAAACACTAAACACAACGTAGTGAGAAACAAATACCTAGGCACATATAGTGCACTTCACTTCAACAGTTTACTAACCCTGGTTGACAATTGATGACCTCAATTTAGGAACACTAAGTTGAGCAGAAATTTTTGCGCCGTTGCCGAGGAAGTGTAACTAGGTAGCCTTGTTTCTTACCTCCCAAAAACAATGATATGTGTAGAGAAAGAGACTTAAGGGGTAGATTCATAAGAAGCAGAAGCTTGATTCCTAGAACACCACTTGTTTCACCAAGACCAAGAGTTAGTACACCTGCAACTCAAACCTACATTCCATCCTTTACTGATCCTAGAATTCCAGAGGACTTAAGATCAGATATTCCATTAGAAATACCTTCCACTTCATCCACTGAACCTGTCTTAGAAGAATATTCAGGAACCCCTGCAAGGGACATAAACTTTTAAACTTCCACAGAAGAATCAACTATGGCAGAAGAAGGGGGAGGAGGAGTTTTTAATGGAGAACACACACTATTTGGAGGGGGTAGAGGTAGAGGTAGAGGAGAATGAGGTAGAGGTGCAGAAGGAGAAGGAGGCAGAGGAAGAGGTAGAAGAGAAATGGGAAGCTCTTTTCGGTTTCCTATAGTAGATGAAGAAACCAATGCAACTATGAAAAACATTTCACCCTTTGTATTTTCAAACTTTTATGGACTTAAAACTGAAGATCCTGAAACCTTCCTATTTGACTTTGAAGTCCTATGTAGAACCTATGACTACTTACAAGATGCCCAAAAACTTAAACTGTTCCCTTCAACATTGAAAGGAGCAGCATTAAAATGGTTTATGAGTTTGATCAACAGTTCTATTAGGACATGGGAAGACATGAAACAAGAATTTATAGAGAGGTATTTGGATTACTGTATGCCAGTTAACCATAAGGAGGAAGTGTTTAAAATGTTACAAAAAGAAGATGAAAATCTGGAAGATTTGTTGGAAAGGTTCAACTATAACATCAAGAGGGAAAAAATGGAAAACTTAGATCAAGACACCTTGAAAAATCTCTTGTTGAAGACAATTAGGAATGAATGGTTAGATATCCTTAACATGATGGGAAAAGGGGATATATCTCAACTCACATTACCTGAAATAGCTGAATTGTGTATCAACCTTTCAAGAGGGAAATCTAAAACTGTAAAAGGACCAAGAGACCCTGCTCTTGCAAGGTCAAGTAAGTCTGCTTCTGGGATAGTAAGTAGGGGAGAAATAGGACATATGCTTGATGAATTAAAATATGATATCTTGGGGAGTCTTAGTGAACAAATAGACACCCTTAAGTTACAAAACAAGAAGAAATATGAATCTGATGCCTTAGCAATCTTTTGTCCCAAATGTAGAAAGAAACATGCCTTGAGAGAGTGCCCTTTGGATGCAAAAGTTGTGGAGACTTGTGTAATTTGTTCAGAAAAACATGAGATCAAGAGTTGTCCTTCACTTCCTGGTCTTAAAGTTGTCTTCCAAGAAGAAACTCCTACAAGTTCCACAGAATCTCTCAATTTTGTCTCCAGGAGGCCTTGGCAAGGACCTCAAACACAAGGATTTCATGATTAGTTGTATAATCAACCCCCACCAAATTGGAATTATTTGCAGCAACCTTGGCCCCAATTTCAAAATCAATCACAAACTTGGGCACAAGGAGCACAAAATCCCTATGGAAGATACTCTCAGTACTATCAGTATCCACCACCCTATCCACCATATTCACATTTCCCTCCTCAACAAAAATTTCAACAAAATCCTCAAAATCCACAACATCACAATCAACCACTTCCATTACCATTTCCTCAGAAAAAAAATCAGTTGCCTGCCCAACCTATACCAAACCCCAACAATAAAAATCCTCAGAACACATATATGATAGAAGGCCAACAGTTTCCAACTTATTTGATCACTCCTTTAGACCTTAGTGATGTTCAACTTAGGTCTGGAAGAATACTTGAAAAAAGGAAACCTTCTATAATCATAGAAGAGCAAGACAATTCTGAGGAAGATTCTCTACGAGTAAATAAAAGTCTTGAAGAGAACACAACTTTCCAAGACCAAAACATTGAAAAATCAAAACAAAAAGAACCAATAATTTCAACTCCTATATTAGATCAGCCATCAACGTCCACTTCTACACCTCCCTTTCCAAAAATATTACAAATTGATAGGGGTGTAGAAAAACAAATTATGGTGCCTAATTATGATTTCCTGGATGAGCTGAGAAATTTTTGTATTAAGATCCCATTATTGCAAGCTATCAAGGAAATTCCAATCTTAGCAAAAACAATAAAGGAGTTGAGCATGAAGAAAACAGGAAAAAGAATAAGAGAGATAAAAAAAATTCAACTAGCAGGAAAAATAGCAGATATCATGATGGGTAAGATTGCTATTCCAAAGTATCTAGACCCAGGAAATCTAGTTGTTAAAATACACATCAATGGAATTGAGATCCAAAACACACTTATTGATTTAGGAGCAGCAATCAATATCATGAGTAGACAAATCATGGATAAACTGAAACTTCCTAATCTTATTTTTACACCCACATTATTACAATTAGTAGACAGATCTGTGATCAAACCTGATGGGTTAATAGAAGACATTCCAGTGTCCCTAGATTCTTGGGAGTATCCTGTGGATTTTATGATCCTAACTCCTAAGAATAATCTAGGAGGACATCTTATTATATTAGGAAGACCTTGGTTAGCTACAGCTGATGCTTTCATTAGTTGTAGATCCAATGATATGTACATCTCTGATGGTAGTTCAACCAAGAAATTTACCTTGTATCCTCCAGCAAGAAAAATTACAGAATTAGATGATACTCAATGGATAGAGGATGAAGAAGACTTACAACCTCTCTTCACAATTTCAGAAATTAGTGAAGATAGCTAGATTCTGAATACTTTAGAAAACTTTGAATCCTCTTCGGAATACAAACATGAACAATTTCAAGAAGAATCCAACATTGATTTTTTATCATCAAGATAGATGTCTCTCTATTCCATGGATAAATTTGGCAGCTCTACAATTGAGATATTTCTAGGCAAAACTTTAAACATAAACAAGAACCTAGAGAAATCTCAACAAGCAGAGCTAGTCAAGATATTACGGAGACATTCTTCTGCATATGCATGGGAGTACACTGATATGAAAGGGATAAGTCTCAAGACTTGCACTCATCACATCTATATAGAGGAAAATTTTAAACCAATCAGACAACCTCAAAGACGGATGAATCCAAATCTTAGGGAAATTGTTAAAGAAAAATTGCAGAAATTATTAAATGTTAACTTTATCTATCCCATTTCAGATAGTCAGTGGGTTTCTCCTTTGGTAATTGTGCCAAAGAAAAATGGTATATGGAGGGTATGTATTGACTACCGAGAATTAAACAAAGCTACTCTTAAAGATCATTTTCCCCTACCTTTCATAGATCAGGTATTAGATACATTAGCCAGCAAAAAGTACTTCTCATTTTTAGATGGGTTTAGTGGTTATAATAAAATCCAAGTAGCACTTGAAGATCAAGAAAAAACCACATTTACCTATCCTTGGGGTACCTATGCTTATCGAGTATTGCCATTTGGATTATGCAATGCACCTGCAACATTTCAAAGGGCAGTACTAGGAATTTTTTCAGATCTAATACATGATTGTGTAGAGGTATATATGGATGATTTCATAGTTTACGGAAACACATTTGAAGAAGCCTTAACAAACTTGGAAAAAGTTTTAAAGAGATGTAAAGAAGAAAATATTTCACTTAGTCATGAGAAGTGTTTTATGATGTTTACTGAAGGAATTGTTTTAGGACATCACATTTCAGGGGATGGGATTAGAGTTGATGAGTCAAAATTTGAATTCATCTCTAACTTATCTATTCCAAGTTGTCAAAAAGATGTTAGGAGTTTTCTCGGATTTACAGGATACTATCGAAGGTTTATAGAAAACTTCACCAAGATAGCATCTCCACTTTTCAAATTACTTACCAAGGACTGTGAATTCAAGTGGAATCCTAATTGCTAGTTAGCCTCTGAGACCCTGAAAAAAAGAAATTTCTGAAGCACCTATTTTAAGGGGACCTAACTAGAAGTTACCTTTTCATATTTCAACAGATGCCTCAGATACAGCTCTAGGAGAACTATTGGGACAAAAAGACTTGATTCCTTATGCCATCTATTATACAAGTAAAAATTTGACTCCTTCAGAGTTAAATTATACTGTAACTGAAAAATATTTTTTAGCTTTTGTTCATGCCATAAACAAATTCAGACACTATATAACAGGCTATGAAACTTTTTTTCACACAAATCACTCCGCAATTAGATATCTAATGAACAAATCAATTACTAATGGCAGAGTCATAAGATGGTTATTGCTTTTACAAGAATTCAACATTACCATTCTAGATAGGCCTAGAAAACAAAACACAGTAGCTAATTTCCTATATAGACTCCAAAACATCAAAGATAATACCCCAGTTGAAGATCAATTCCCTGATGAATATCTTTTTGCAATTTCTACTCAAACTCCTTGGTTTGCTAACATTGCTAATTATTTATTTCAGGGAAATTTCCTTCAATAATGAATGCAAGAGACAAACTAAAGATCATTTATGACAGTGAAAAATATTCACGGGTTGCTAATGAGCTATACCAAAAAGGTCCATATTTTATCATTAGGAGATGTGCTCGAGAAGATGATATGCCTAAGATCCTCAAGGCATGTCATGATGAACCTTGTGGCGGACACTTTGCTGATAAAAGAACAACTTATAAGATCCTTCATTTAGGATATTATTGGCCATCCCTTTTTAAAGATGCTAAAGAGTATGTCAAAAGGTGTGACAGTTGCCAAAGGGTAGGGAAACCTTCTCCTTCAGGTGAGATTCCATTGCAGCCTCAGGTACATATTGAACCTTTTGAGAAATGGGCTTTAGATTTTGTAGGACCTATTAGTCCTCCATCAAGACAAAAGAAATATTTATTAGTTTGCACTGATTATGTTACCAAATGGGTAGAGGCCAAGCCATTACTTTATGCTACTGAAGCATCTGTAGTTAATTTTCTTTTTGAGGATATTTTTACTCGTTTTGGTGTCCCAAGGGAAATTGTTACAGATCAAGGAGCTCAATTTACATCAAAGCTAGTGGAACAAATGATGGAGAGGTACAAAATAAGACATAGAAAATCTACTCCTTATCATCCACAAGCAAATGGTCAAGTGGAATCTACCAATAAAGTCATTGAAGGGATCCTAAGAAAGACTGTCCATTTACATAGAAGAGTTGTAGCTTCCCTTGTAATATAAATAAATGGTTCATATAATTCTTATGTATTTCTTTATGTGATGTTA
The DNA here is from genome assembly GCA_034641835.2 of Pinus albicaulis. Classification (NCBI taxonomy): domain Eukaryota; kingdom Viridiplantae; phylum Streptophyta; class Pinopsida; order Pinales; family Pinaceae; genus Pinus; species Pinus albicaulis. The sequence continues at coordinate 1,228,715,922 of CM076580.1, forward strand.
TTGTTTAATGCCTTTGATACTGAATTGAAATATTTATTCCCCCCCCCCCCCCCCAACAATATTTCCAACAATGTCCTCTTAAAGATGATTGTGATGATGAAGAAGAACCCCAGAAAAATGTATTCAAAAGGGGAGGCTCGAAAAATAATAATTTATTCTCTAAGCAAGATAGTGATGTCTCTGATGAGGAAGGGTATGATGAAAACAAAGGAATCTTATTCCCAGATTTCTCAAATGAGGTAGTAGAAACAAAAGAAGAAGAAAGGACATAAGACATGGGTGGTTTGGAAGCATAATTTATTAGAAAATGAGAAGAAAATGATAGTATCAAAATGAAGAATCAAAAGATAATCAAAGAGATCATCTCTCTCAAAACTGAGAAAGATGAAGCTATGTGAGTAGAAGAAGTCTTGGGAAATAATTTCAAGAAAAATGAAGAGACATGTGAAAAGTTGGAGGTTGAAGTAGTATCTATGAGAAAGGAATTGTACAAGGTCAATAAAAATTTGAAGAGCTACCAAACTATGGACGCCATTCTCAATTGTAAAAGGTCACCATATGACAAGTCTAAGCTCGGTTATTTAAATAATTCCTCTATCTCAAAAAATGTAGGAACTAGTACTCATCATGCATTAGAGGAAATTTCATCCTAAAAGTGGCCTCCTAAGGAAAAGTAATGAAATAATAGTAAAAATGATAAAATAAGAGCTATGAATTTTGGAGGGAAAAGAGGAAAACTACTTTTTTAATTCTATTTTCAGCTTATCTCTTTATAGGTTTACTCAAATTTCATGTTTATACACTCATTATATGTGGAATTAAATTTCACATCCAATGATTACCCATTATGCATAATTTTGAGAAGACCCACCTTGATAAAAAAATGCAGATACATTAAAAAAATGTGTTGAAACACATTTTTTTAATGTAAGTGCAACTTTTATCAAGGTGGGTCTTCTAAAAAGTATGCATAATGGGCACTCGTTGGATGTGGAATTTAATTTTTCATCCAACACGTGTCTACACTTGAAATTTGAGTAAACTTATAAGGAGATAAGTCAAAAATACAATTAAAAAAAGTAGTTTTTCTTCTTTTCCCTCCAAAATATTTGCATGTACCCTTTTTTTTTAATTTAAAGAATTTTTATTGGTTTACATATTATGACATGGAAATTACATGAAAATTTCATGGCACTTTTAGGTTGAAATTTCCTCTAATGAAGGAAAGCTTGAAAGTTCCATCAAAAGAAGTGTAAAAAAACCTAGAAATTTTGTCGATGTCCTCAAAGCGTCTCCTCAAAATCCTCAAAATAGTCCAACAGGAAACATAGATAAACCAAGGAATGAGTCTTCAATGGGACAAACCTCCCTCGAAATAAATGACTCGTCAAGGAAATATTATATTGGAAAGTATGAAACTATATTCCTTGGTCATTGTTTCTTATGTAAAAGCTTTCACCACTGGGAAAAATATTGTATAGCTTATGGGACTAATTTCCAACCTCCTAAAAATAAGTTTTTTGATGTTAAAGGCTGAGACCAAATAAAAACTCTTAATTCCTTTTCTCCTCTTTACAAGTATAGTATAGAATATTACAGGTGCAACAATATAGGTAATGGAGAACAAAATTGCTCGTTAAAACCAAAATGAGTCTGGAAAAAGAAGATTGAAGAATCTACACCTGAGAAATGTGGGTTGATTATGTATGATCAAAATAATAAGAGCCAATGGTTCATTGAAAGTGGATTCTCTAGGCACATGATAGGATATCAGAACAAGTTCATCTCTTTAAGGAAAGAAAAGGAAGAAAATGTGACCTTTGACATAATTGGTTTGCTAGAATTTCCATAATAGGCACAGTGAGTCTCAACAATGACAAGAACAAATCACAACATTTGTTATATGTTGAAGGACTTAAGCACAATATTTTGAGTGTCATCCAGTTGTGAAATCACATATACAATATCATCTTTCATGCCAAATAATGTGAAATAAGGAGATCACCTTCAAGAATTCTCAAAGGAAAAGTGATAAGAAAAGGAGATAACATATACATTTTTTTATGAAATTCAAGGAGAAAGATGTTTTATGAATCAATCAAATGAAATTTTTCCATGGCATAAATGCTTGGGAGACCCAAGCTTTGATAAGCTGGTGAATATTAGAAAAACACAAGTAGTAAGAGATATGCCCAGAAATTAAAAACCAACAAACATTATTTGTGTATCATGTTAACACAAAAAACAAACCAAGAAAAACTTCAAGTCAAAGGAACGATCAACATCAATAACGTTGGAAATTATCCATACAGATTTTTGCGGACCAACCAAGACTTTGACATTGTACTTTATGCAGTTCATAAATTATTATACCAGAATGATTTGGGTATCTTTCCTTAAATATAAATCAAAAGCATTAGATTGTTTCAAAAATTTCAAACCATATATTCAAATTGAAAGTGATTTTAAAATTGAGTGCTTAATATCATACAAAGGAGGACAATTTACTTCAGGAGAATTCAATGAGTTATGTGAAAATCATGGAATTAAAAAGAAACCTTGGTTAAAGAAAGTGAGAAAGGAAAGCGAAACTACGAGAAAGAATTGAAAGGTCACTTATTTTTATGTTGTGGGTTCAAAATTGTTTCTTTATTTGGTCTTTCCCTCGATCTTACTGTTTATAGAGCTTGGGATTTATTACTCCTTACTTAGCTTATCGATATGAATGATTCCATTTCTTAGGTTTGCACCCTTAGAGAGATTTTTTAGCCGAGTGTCCTCGTGCTACAACCTATTATCACAAAATCAGACTTGATAGGTTGCTCATCAAACCAATCTTGTGCAACTATTTCAAACCAATCTTTTGGTTGAGGCTTAGCCTCCTCAACCTGAGAGGGCTCTCTCAAGGGTTTATGTTTTTTGATAAATATGTAGATGGCTAACTCTATATGATATAAAAATAGATAAATGATGTAAAATGGTTGTAAATCACATTATCAAGTGTACATTGGGCTTATGGATTCATGATAGCTTCAGCAAAACCAAGATAATCTACCTAGCATGGAAGTCAAAGCATATTAGAGTTCAAGTCAAGGAATAACCATGTAGAACAGTGAAACACACAATCAGCTTGTTTATGAAGGAAGTCAAAGCCTTGTTGATGAATTCTGAGTAACATAAGCAAACACCACTGCAATATAATATTGGAAAGATGCCATTAGAACAAGAACATACAAGAACTCCCTATGAATCTTGATTTTTCAAAGCAGAAATTCTCTATTAGGCTGAAAACAATCACTTACATAAAACATAGTCTTTTTTGATAACAAATGTCCAACCCTTTCCATTTTGACTTATTGATATTTTATATATCCTTTACATCATGAGATAAACTTCTCCATAACTAGATGCATCGAATTCCCAAGCTTTGACACCTATTTTAACTATAAAACATGGTATTTATTACAAACACAGATGTAAAACTAACATAGAGTCCTATTACAAATAGAATTAGAAATCTTTTAGTTCTACTCAAAACAGCTTTATCTAAACTTAAATACATCACTTTCCACCTATCATTCCACTCAGTCGGATCCTGATGATGAGTTTCAACTTGTTATAACCATAATGTTGATGATGTTAATCCCCTGTAATCTAGGAAACTGCTCCCCTGTTTTTAGGCTTAGGATCCCTTTAGTTTCTTAAGATATTCTGACCATTTAAAACTGATAACTTTGAGGCTAATTGATGTTGGGAGCATGATTGACATATGTCCCAAGTCATCCCTTCATGCCAGCTATGCAAAACCACCTTGAATTTCTCAAAACCATGAAAACAGACTTGCGTTACGAAAGCAGCATAGTGTCGTAGCGCGGTCTTTTTTACCATTTTCCTTCAAAATTTAACTTCCTTGTCTTCATATTTACTTTGATATTCACTTGATATATCTCCCTTAGGAATTTCAAATCACAATTCTTGGTATTCCCTCCAAAATTTGATAAGAAAAAGGGTGAAAAAGCTGCTACAGTAGTTTTGTAGCGCTTTTCACCCTTTTTGCACTACAAGCGCTACGAAACTGTTGTGCAAGCAGTTTTAACAAGATTTTCACAAAATTTTAAAACAAAAAGGCACCACAACTTCAGAAAATAATTGGCTTCATCAAAACCATCATATATTTGAACTAAAAACTTAATCTTTGGAAAATTTGATCCTCATTTTCCATTTAGAGTTTGTTTTGAATTTATCATTTTGTACCTCTGCTCTTTAGTTCATCTTGAGATTGTTTTAATTGTAGCTCCAAATCCTTCACTTGGGTTCTTAGCTTCCTGTTACTTGCTCTCAAATGAGTGTTGATCACTCTAATAAACTTTGCTTCTTTAATAGCTGGAACTGTCCATGTAAAGAACTGTTGGGCACTGCTTGGGATCTCTGACCTAGCAACTGTTTGACCTTCCCAAACAACCTTCAACCTCTTGAATTTTTTCTTTTAAATGCTATGCTGTCCTTACCTCTTTCTCATCATTTCTATTTCTTGATTTTATAGCTTCAACCTTTCTTCCAACAGTTGACACTTTGACATGTGTTCTTTTCCATTCTCTACCTTGTTGACTGCATGCTCCACTATAGGAGAAGAGAGATCAATCACCTTTTTAGGGGCTTTGGCTGCTTCAATAGTCACTTGGAAATATTTACTGCTTTCTTGGAGTTTCTTTTCATGTCTGGTTAGAGGTTTCCTAGCTTGAAAAACAAAAGCTACATTCTTACCTTCAAAATCCAATTTCTTTGTTGATTTGATTTTTCTCTGTTTAGGTTCATTCACTTCAATTAAATCTACCTGAAAAATGGGTGATTATTCTATGTATATTGCATGCAGTATATAATCCAAGTTTCATTTCATCATTGGACTGTCCTCTTCCCTTGAAACAAATGCTTTTACCTTTGATGATGATACTTGACTTCTTGTCTTTCTTTGACTCTCCTGCTTACTGGCCACCTATTTTTGTTTTATTTCTTTGACCTTTTCTACTTTCTATTTTGCAGGTGATGGGGTTTTTGCAACAAGCATTGATGCTTTATCAATTCTATCTCCAACCTGTTTCCTTGGTTTCAAATTCACAAACCTCTTAGCTTTGGTAACCACTGGCTGACTGGATTCTGCTACCGGTGGTGAAGGATTTCCCTTGATCTTAGGGTTTCTAGCTGGGGTTAGAGCTTCCATTTCAAATCCACTCATAAATAAAAAGGAAGACCAATCTCTATTTATTTTTTGTAGCTCATTTAAAACTAGTAACTTAAACAAACCATGATGAAATAGAGGTGTTTCACAACCATCATATTTAGCTTGGACTTTGTCAGCGATTTTGGAAAGGCATCTATGCAAATAAAATGGTAAATCTAATGATATCATTCTTGTGAAATGTAATAGCAGTTTAAAATCATAAGTGTAGACTTTATGGTACTTGCCTTCACATGTGAAATATATTTGGATGTTGAATAGTAGCTTTGCATAGTTATCCTTGATACAACTCCTGGGTATTGCATTGTTCAAGTCCATATCTACAAATTCAAGTTTCATAAACTCCTTGCATGGCTCCATGTCAAACCTAAAACCTTTAAGCCAATATTGTTGTCCCCTTGGTATCTCTGTCACAACAGCTATGATCTCAGGTGTCACTGGCATGTTTATCATTCCAACTTTGATAGTGGTTCCACTGAAATGTAGAGAAAAATATTTGGACACTTAAGTGTGGCAACCCTGTAGCTTTTCAAAAAAATTGAGATAGCCAGCCTTGCTAAAAGCCTCCATTACCATTTAATCTTCCATAACAACATTTTCATTCTTAGGTTCATACCTTAGACAATGTCCCCCTATGTGGATCTTCTTTTCCTCTTCCATGTTCCCTGTAGAAAACCTGTTGGTTTATTTAAAAACTATAAAGAAACCTTTCTTAACCAGATGAACAGCCTCACTTGATTTGATGAATCAGCCTTGCTTGATTTGATGAGAGTTGTATTTGTATAGAACAACCATAAACTTATCCTCACTATTTCAGAGCTTGGATAACATATGTGAAGGTGAATGAAACAAGAATGACTCAATTAGGCAAAAAAAAATTGAATTTAAGATGTCACTTCATGACCAAATGATGTTTAATTGATACCTTATCATGAATATGATGACTATAGGACAAGTGGGTACACCAAATCTGTTAATTAACTGACTCGCCATACTCCTATCATGTCATTCCCCAACTGAAACTAACAAATCCCGGCTTATTTGACACGATAGCTACGAAACCACGCTTTTGTAGAGCTCACATTGTAAATTTTGCAATTTGCGCTATGAAAGTAGTAGCGCTTTCGTAGCGCAAAACTCATTTTTTGAACTAACGGCGCTATGAAACTGTGGATTTGTAGCTAATTGCATAAAATCAACTTAAAACCTACTTAGATGTCCCTTAAATGAAAAATGTGAACTTTTTAACTATGGAATGAACCTAAAAAGACTTTTTGAATTTTGATGGTGAACACTAACCTCGAAAACTATGATATACCCTTGACCATACTAAAATGTAATCAAAACTATTTAGATCATGGTCAAAACAGAGTTGACATGCCATGTTTAAATTTTTTTTTTTTTTGTGATAACAGTGGCTTCACTTGGGATAGTGTGCCCCTGCGGTATACTAAGAACCAGTAGTTCCAGTGCTGTTATCCATTTTTCTTGATTAAAACAATAAAAGCATTGAAATTGCTAAGCTTCCTCCTAAAGCTCTAATGGCCTTCACCTCGGGCTCAAGCTTGCTGAAATTTCTTGTCATTATTAGCAGAAAAACTTATAAAATGATATATGTACAATGATATGAAAAATTCATAATATTTTAGGAAGAATAATGCTTCAAAAACCTGCCATTGAAAGGTCCTCTGGCATATGGTTTTCCATCTGTCTCCTGCAGTATGTAAGTATTGTTTCCATGGAAAGCAACTACCTTGTTGTGAAACCAACTCCAAAAAGAGAAGAAAAGAGATATCAACGCCTTAGAAATAAGCCACTTCGAGGGGGCAACCTCCAATACATTACATGAATGAACAATTTCTTGATGATACAATTTACAAAACCTCCTTTCTATATATAGGAGTCCATGGGGCCATAATGTAATCCTAGTGGGCCACAATGTAATCCTAGCCGACCTAACAATAATAATTTAAGGGCACAATAATAACAAAATGGGGGTTATAGGGGTACAATAATAACAATAAGGGGGTTACACTAACAACAATAAGGGACTATACTAGTAATATAGGGACCTAACATGCCCTTCTCCTTCAAAAAAGTGTTGTCCTCAACGCTTGAGTAGCTCTGGGTGCTTCTGTATAAAATTCTCATCCTCCCATGTAGAATCTTCAGTGGGTAAGTTCTTCCACTTGATGAGATACTCCGAAATTGATCGATTCCGTAGTTGTCGAGTTCTTGTTTCCATGACCGCTTCAGGTTCCAATATGATTTTTCCTTCCTCATCAAGTTCTGGCAATATTGTTTGAACTGGAAGATTTTCACCTATAACCTTCTTTAAGCATGAAACATGGAAAACTGGATGTACCGCGAAGAAGCAGGAAGCTCCAATTTGTATGCCATAGAACCAATCTTTTGCAACACCTTGTAAGGACCATAGTACTTTGGTGATAATTTATTATCCTTCTTAGCTTGCTTGAGTGACATTTGTTTGTATGGTTGTAGCCGTAAAAATACCCAATCTCCTACATCAAAACTTCTCTCGCTGCGATGTTGATCTGCCTGTTGTTTCATTCGATTTTGTGCCAAATTCAGGTTATCCTTTAAGAGTTGGAGAACTTCTTGCTGATGCTCGATGTGATCTTCCACCGCTTGAACCTTCGAATTTTCCCTTAAATATGATGTGATGGATGGTGGATGATATCCATAAAGTGCCATAAATGGGGTCATTTTTGCTGCAGTATGGAAGGAAGTGTTATACCACCATTCAGCGAGAGGTAACTACTTGACCCATTGTGTTTGTTTATCAGATACAAAACAACGAAGATATCCTTCCAAACATTTATTTACTATCTCAGTTTGACCATCAGATGGAGGATGATAAGATGAGCTATGAGCTAATTGAGTACCCAAACAAGAAAATAACTCCGTCCAAAAATTTCCAGTAAAAATGGGATCTCTGTCACTCACAATGACCCTTGGGCTTCCATGTAGCTTTTGAATTCTGTCCATAAATGTAGTAGCAACCGTAATTGCTTTAAATGGATGAGATAATGCACAAAAGTGTGCATACTTGGTAAGTCTATAAACTACCACCATGATGACACTCTTTCCTTCGGAATTAGGTAAACCTGTGATAAAATCCATTGAAATCTCCTCCCAACGTTGACTTGGAATGGATATAGGTTGTAGAAGTCCCGGGGTCTTAATTGTTTCCACTTTATTCTGCTGGCAAACCAAACATTCCGCCACAAACTTTTGAATATCAGATTTAAGGCCATCCCAAAAAAAATCTTTCTTCACCCTGTGATAAGTTTTTAAAAATCCTGAGTGTCCTCCCAAAGGAGAAGTGTGCAATTCCAGAAGAATCTTTTGTTTTAGTTGGGAATTCTTGCAAAGATATAAGCGATCTTTGTACCATAAGGAATCATTTTTCCAACTAAATGTATCATATGTACTAGTATCTTGCTGCAACTTTTGAATGAGTGTCCATACATCTTTGTCCTTCTTCCATTCATCTCTTGCTTCAGTTATCCAATCTGGTTGGATAATAGAAATGGTACAAAGCAATGCTTCCACCTCTTCATTCTTTCTTGAGAGTGCATCTGCAACAACATTAAGCTTTCCTTTTTTGTAGATTATTTCAAAGTCATAACCCAACATCTTTGTGACCCATTTTTGTCGCTCTTCTGAAGATAGTCTTTGTTCCAAAAAGTGTTTAAGACTATCATGATCAGTTTTTACCTTGAAGTGTCTTCCCATTAGGTAAGCTCGCCATTTCTTTAGTGCATGCAGTATTGCTAACATTTCCTTCTCATAAATAGGTTTTTGTAAATACTTTCCTTTGATTGGACGACTTTCAAAAGCAATGGGTCTTCCTTCCCGCATTAAAACAGCACCAATTCCATTTCCTGAGGCATCACATTCCACAATAAAGGTTTTTGTGAAGTCTGGCGTAGCTAAGACCGGTGCTAGGCACATTGCCTCTTTAAGATGTTCAAAGGCCTTAGTTGCTTCAGGAGTCCATGAAAATGCATCTTTCTTAAATAATGTTGTTAGAGGTGCTGCTATTCTCCCATAATTCTTAACAAACTTGCGATAATACACTGTTAACCCGAGAAATCCTCGCAACTTCTTTATGGTTGTGGGGACTTTCCATTCCTTAATGGCTTTAATTTTGTTAGGGTCTACTTTAACACCCTCGTGAGATACAATATGACCTAAATATTCCACCTCTTGTACTCCAAAGAAACATTTAGATTTTTTTGCATATAATTGTTTCTCCTGCAATAGTTTGAGCACCCTGTCAACATGTTCAACATGATCCCTCCAAGACCTGTTGTAGATTAGTATATCATCAAAAAATACTAGCACAAATTTTCTAAGGAAGGGTTTGAAAATGGAATTCATCAACCCTTGAAATGTAGAAGGCGCATTGGTAAGACCAAAAGGCATGACCAAAAATTCATAATGACCCTCATGAGTTCGAAATGCTGTTTTTGGAATATCTTCAGTCTTCATTCTAATTTGATGATATCCTGAATGAAGATCCAACTTGGTAAAATAAATTGCTCCATGTAATTCATCCAATAATTCATCAATCATAGGAATGGGAAATTTATCTTTAATGGTGAGCTATTGAGCTCCCTATAATCCGGACACATTCGCCATGATCCATCCTTCTTGTGTACCAATACTACAGGAGCAGAGAAAGAACTTTGACTAGGTTGAATTATACCCGCCTCTAACATTTCTGCAATCATACGTTCAATTTCGCTCTTTTGGAAGTAAGGATATCTATAAGGCCTGATGTTTGGAGGAACACTTCCCGGAATCAAATGAATAGCATGATCATGATCACGAATAGGTGGGAGTCCTTTGGGAGTTTCAAACACCTTGGAATGATTGTCCAAGACTTGTTGAAGATCTGCAGAAATAGATGATTTTGATGTTGGAACTTCTAGTGAGCATAATTGTGCAATTACGCCTCGTTGTTCTTTCTTTAGAAGCTTTGTCATGACATTAGATCTTATTATCCTTCCCGGCTTCCCTTCAATACCCCGTAATTCGACTTCCTTTCCTTCTGAAAAAAATTTCAAGAAAAGTTCTTGAAAATTAAAAGCTACCGTCCCCAAAGATTGTAACTATTGTACTCCTAGTACAACATCAGCACCTCCCATAGGAATGGAAAGCATTGGACTAGTCAATACATATTCCCCCATGGTTAGCTTGATATTATGGCATTTTCCAGAGCAATTTATAGTTCCTCCATTTGCAACCATCACTTGACATTCTGGTGCCGGGTATAGGAAACAATTTAATTCCTTGGCTACCTTACAATGAATAAAATTATGGGTGCTACCTGAATCAATCAACACTATTACCTTTTTCTTCTTGATTTGTCCTTCTATCTCAAGAGTTTGAGGAGTGGTAATTCCTGCCAGTGCATTACACGATATGGTCGGATTCATTTCTTCCTCTTCTAGGGCTGGTTCCTGGTGTATATCTTCTTCTTGTTCATTTTCTTCTTCTTCTTCACAATCTATGTAAAATAATTTCTTCTCAGCACACTTATGACCTTTAGTGTATTTGCTATCACAACTGTAGCAAAGCCCTTTTGCTCTTTTTTCTTCCAATTGTTGTGGTGTCAACCTTGTAGGTTGTGGAAATCTAGGCGTAGCAACACTTACTTCTTTATAGAATTGAGTGGTAGGCTTCCTTGTCGCCATAATTTTACATTCAACTTTTCTTGCCAACCTGAATGCCTTCTCCAATGAATCAGGTTCCAAAATACGAACTTCATGTTGGATGTTATCCTTTAGAGTGCCTATGAAGAGATCAATCCTGTGTTCCTCTGGAATATCAGTTACCCTTATATTCAATTTTTGGAAGTCCTCAATGTGATGCCCCACTAAACCCTTTTGTTTGAGATTTATCAATTGGCTAAAGAAGGTGTTGCTCTTTGTATCCTCATAATGTGCTATCATTTCCTCCGTAAAAATTGACCAAGTGACAATTTTTTTACGGGAGCAAAGCCATTGATACCATACAAATGTATTTTGTTCTAAATGTAAAGTTTCAATGTGTACCTTTTGTGTGTTTTGCACGTCATGGAGATCAAAATATTGCTCCATCTGTAGTATCCATGTTACAGGATCCTTTCCATCAAACTTCCTCATATCCATCTTTGGAATATGGTGGTTCTTCCCCAACATTAGAGTTTATGAAATCACGATTAACATTTATTTTGTTCTCATCATGAGGTTCTTCTACTATCTTTTCACCATTAGGAAATGTTTCTTGTATCAACTTTGTCAAACCTTCCATGTCTGCTTTTAGAACATTCTTCATGTTTTCCATTTTGTTTTCCATTTTCTCATCGATCTTAGCTTCCATGTCATCCATCTTAGATTCCATGCCAGCCTCCATGCCATAAATCTTAGATTCCATGCCATCTATCTTAGATTCCATGCCTTTCTTCAAAAATTCCATGTCATTTTTTGTTTCTCTTTGCGAGAGCGAAATTTGTTGCACTTGCTCTTGTAATTTTGATATGTCATGTTGCCATTCTTCGTCTTCATGAGTCATAGTAGAGCTTTCCAAAGGCTTAATGGGTGTTGAATTCTTTTTAGGGGCCATTTTATAATCCAATACTAATATCTATTCTACAATATGCCCTTGCAATCAATTCAACTTGATTCTTCAAACAAGACTTATGCAATTCAGAAAATAATTACACACCTTTTACTTGCTTTTGAGGAGCTCAATATTGAAATTGGATTATCTCTGTGATTCCGGCTCTTCAATATCTGAAATTCAGCACTGAAGTCACCCTATAAATTCTCTTTTTAATGCCATAGGTCTGAATTGATTTTGATTCTCCAAGACAAAGTTATGTCCAATCTCCCACAATGACCTAATTATGGACTAGTTCAGTATGGCGAACTTGTACGGATTTCCACGTGTCACTGTTTCGTCCTTCACCTCTGAAATTTATAGCCAAGAAACTATAGCCCGTGTAATTGCGACAACGTTTTACGACACTCCAATCCGATGCTCAGAGAGAGAGTTATTGAAATTTTCCCACGATCACCTCTTTGAGATGAAATTCGGGAGCCTGAAAAAGCACTACCTTCCACGGATCATATCTCCAAAAATGTTTCGAACCAAGCTCTAAATTTTTTTGACGAGTTTCATTATGGTTTCAGCTTTGCACCATAAAAATTTCCGATTCTGAACCTCATTAGAAAAAAATTTATAGCACAAATTCCACGATGACCTGTTTAGGAGCCTGAGAAAAGACCTAACTTCCACAGATCATATCTCCGAAAATTTTGCGAACAAAGCTCTGAAATTTTTAGAAAATATTCCTCAGGATTTCGGCTTTACACCCTAAAAATTTCAGCTTCTGAAACTTCATATAAAGAAATATATTACGAAAATTCCACGATGACCTATTTGGAGCAACGAAACCCTAGAATCCAAAGCTCTGATACCAAATGTTGTGAAACCAGCTCCAAAAAGAGAAGAAAAGAGATATTAACGCCTTAGAAATAAGCCACTTCGAGGGGCAACCTCCAATACATTACATGAATGAAAAATTTCTTGATGATACAATTTACAAAACTTCCTTTCTATATATAGGAGTCCATGGGGCCATAATGTAATCCTAGTGGGCCACAATGTAATCCTAGCTGACCTAAAAATAATAATTTAAGGGCACAATAATAACAAAATGGGGGTTACAAGGGTACAATAATAACAATAAGGGGTTTAAACTAACAATAATAAGGGACTATAGTAGTGATATAGGGACCTAACATACCTTGAAAGGACCTTTCCATAAGTTCTCAAACTTACCATGTTTGCCTTTTTCTTCAATTCTGGCCTCCCATTTCAACACTTCATCTTGAATTTGAAAATTCTCTTCCTTGATATTCTTATCAAATGTCTTCTTGATTCTGTTTTGAGATTGCTGATTGCTGTCATAAACCTCATTCCTTTTCTCTTGCAGAGCTATTAGCTGATTAATTGTTCTCCGGATTGCATTTGGTTCCTCTTCTAGCCCTTGAATCAACTTCATAACAAGTACTCCTAGTGATGTAGGAAAAATAGCCTCAGCACCATATAACAATTCATATGGTGAAGTTCCGATGACCTCTTTGTACATATCCTATCAGCCCATAAGGTATATTTCAGTTTCAAATGCCAAGCCTTCTTATTTTCCTGCAACACATTTTTAATGATCCTAACAATGCTCTTGTTAGAATATTCAGGAAGGCCATTTCCTTGTGGATAGTATGCAGTAGTATTCCCAAGAGTAATATGATATTGATGACAGAAATTGATCATCTTCTTAGAATTGAATGCTTGTGCTTTATCAATTATAATCTTCATGGGGCAACCAAATCTAGACAAGGTATTATTTTCTAAGAAAGAGATAATCACAGAATCATTTGCTTGCCTAGTTGGGATTGCTTCAATCCATTTGGTGAAGTAATCAATCGCTGTAAGAATCCAACGATGTTGACCTGAAGATGATGGATGAATCTCCCCGATAAAATCTGGTCCCCACTGCTGGAATGGCGCTTCTACATAAATAGGCATCAAAGGTAAGGGTACAAGTTTCTTCTTACCCTCGAAAATCTGGCATTCATGGCAGGCAGCAACCCTCTTGTATACATCCTTAAACATTGTTGGCCAATAAAACCCCGCTCTCAAAATTTTGTTCACTGTTGCCTTCCAATAATGGTGGACTCCACAATCTCCTTTACGAAATTCCTCAATAACTTTATCAGCCTCCTCCTTCAATAAGAAATTTAACAAAATTCCACCAGTATCCTTCCAAAACATATTTATGTCAAATATAAAGTATCTCAAATATTTCAGCTTAACAAACCTTGCTTTGGATTTTGTCAAATCAGCAGGTGCTTGATGGTGCTATAGGACAAAAGCAACTTCCTTGTACCAATCTGAGGTGATATATTTTTCTTCAATAGGAACTAGTTCCTCATCTTCATTTTAAATTTCTGATATTTTTGCAATCCAATTTAATTCAAGCCCGTCAAAGTTTGATTGTGCCATCAGCTTTGCCAAGCCTTTCCCTTTGAGCAATTTTGTCGGTTTAATTTCAATATCATATTCTAGCAACTTGGCAATCCATTTCCCCCTCTTACCATCATGATCAGCTTGAGTGAGGATGTCTTTCACAACAATATTAGGAACAAATGCCACAATATGAGAATGTAGAATATAAATTTTGAAATATTTGACAGCTTTACCAAAGCATAGGCTTGCTTTTATAAGATACTATACTTTAGTTCAGCATTGAAGAATGTCCTACTAGAGAAAGAATTCGGTTGTTCAATACCTTGCTGTCCCTTTTGTAGCAGAACTTCAGCGATAGTATTCTCTGATGCAAAGTTAAAAACCAGAAATTCCTTGGAAAAATTAGGACTGATCAATACTGGTGCTTGTGTGAGTGCTCTTTTGATCTCTTCAAATGAATTTCTTGCCTCTGTTGTCCACTTAATATCAACTCCCTTCTTCAGCATCCTTGTTATATCTTTCACAATCTTAGTAAAATTTGGAATAAATCTCCTTACAAAATTAACTTTTCCAAGGAAAGATTGAATCTCCTTCCTACTTTTTGGAAAATCCACCTTATGAATTTCATTGACCCTACTTGGATCAATATTAATCCCATATTTAGAAATGATATGCCCAAGTAATTTACCTGAAGTTAAAGCAAAAAAAAATTTGGTGGGATTTAGAGAGATGCCAAACCTTCTACATTTCAGCAGAATTCTTTCCAAGTGTTTCAAGTGATCTTCTTCCTTCCTTGAAAAGAATGTTATGTCGTCAAGATACAAAACCACCATCTTTTCCTTTTCTTCAGAAAAATAAATTTCCATTTCCCTATGAAAGGTAGCTCCTACATTCATGATACTAAATGGCATCTTGGCGTACATAAAAGTACCCCATGGTGTAGTAAAGGCTGTTTTTTTCCTGATCATCAGGATGCACAAGGATCTAATTATAACCTGAAAAACCATCAAGCATAGACATTCTCTGAGAACCAACAATAGTTTGCAAAATTTTATCCATCTTTGGGAGAGGATAATTATCCTTCAAGGAGGCTTTATTCAGATTTCTGAAATCAATGGATATTCTGATTTCCCCACTTTTCTCCCTAATCGGAACCAAATTTGAATCCAATTTGAAAATCTGATTGGGACTATGATTTTGGCATCTAAGAGTTTTTTAACCTCCTTCTCAATCAAAGGCATGAGAAGTGGGTTGATCCTCCTTAACTTCTACTTGAAAAGTCTTTCATTTTCTTTTATGGGAATAGTGTGTTGAATAATGGTGGGATCATATTCTTTCAAATCAACATAGTTCGAAGAAACGACATCTATGAATCTCTTCATCATTTCAACATATTTAAACTTCATATCAGCTAAAAGAAATTTTGAAAGTTTAATCTTTTTGGGTATAGCTATAGTACCAAGGTTCCAACTCTCAACTTCTTCATCATCAGCTTGCATCTTGGGAGATTTAAAGACATCATTCTGATCAAATTTTTTTTCTAGAGGCATGAGTCCCTTTGGTATGGAATTATTATTTAATTGCAAAACTTCAGAATTCCCTTTAGATTCAGCTAACATGTTCTGCTGATCTACTTGTACATTTTCAAATTCTTCTTTGAGCTCAATAAAATTTTTCACCTGCTGATCATCCTCAAAAACTTGCCAATGAGTAATATTATCAGGAATGGCTGCTGGCCTATGGCGGACTTCAAATTCATACTTTTCTATGGAGTGCATAGGAATAATGAAAAGGCTTCCAGAGACAGCAAGAGAATCAGTGATGGATTTTTGTTCTCTATTTTTGAATGTGAATGAATAGGCTTGAAAGTTTTCTAACATGTCCAAAACCAGATTTACATATGCTCTCATCCTTGTGTCCTTTGTTTGATAACCACCGTCAATCTATTTTATGACTAATTCTGAATCTCCAAAAACAGAAATATTTTGAGCATTCATTCTTTTCAACACTTCTAGACCCAAAATCAAGGATTCATATTCGGCCATGTTATTCATGCAATCAAAGTTCAATTTATAGGAAAATAGCTTACTTTCATCACTTGGATTTCTAATCCAAATCCCCGCTCTTGCTCCTTCTTTTCCTGCTGACCCATCAAAATACAATGACCACCAACCTTCTTCCTCTTTATTGCTAACTTGCTGACCTTCCGCTTGCTGATTTTCATACTGTTGAATTTAAAAACTCCGATTTTCTGCTTTCTTTTCTTATTCCGCTTTATTAGTTAATTCATTGGAAAGAATAACAGAACCAAGCTTAGTATCAAGAGCATAAATTTTAAAGTTTTGGGGTTTATGTTTACTACTCACCATGTAAGCCATCCTTGTCTCTTGATACAATCTTCTTTGCTCTCCAAAAACTAGAATTGTAGCATAAGTAAGATCCATTTGCATTGTACCTTTAATTTTTGCAGCCCATGAACTTGACAACAACATACCAAACTTCGGTGGAATTTCTGCTACAACAATGTCCATGACTACAGTCTTAGAAGGAACTTGCATTAGACCAACAACAACATCCTTGATTAGACCAATGCATTGAACTCTTTTTTAATCAAAAGAAAACAAATCTTTGTATGGCCTAGTTATTTCTAACCCCATTCTTTCCATGATTACTTTGGGCATAATATTGTGAGAAGCCCCTGAATCTAACATAACATTGTGCAATGTCATGTCGTGAATGCTAAGACTCACATAAAAAGGAGTAACTTCCTCATTTTGTTCATCTTCTAGTCTTGGGCCCAAATATATGGTCGTATGATCTTCTAATACATTCAAGATATTAGCAGCTCTAGGTTGTGAGTTTAGCATTTTAACAACCTTGCATCTATATTCATCTACCTTGAGAATTTTACCAAAAGGGACTGATATTTTTATCTTAGAAATTTCATTCTCAAGATTGAAAACAGAAATAGATTTTTAAGCTTCTTTGGTAGGAAAGAAAGTTGGTATATCTTTCTTACCTTCAACGGCTTTAGGAGCTTCCTTCTTGCCATCAGCAGCCTTAGGTGCATCCTTCTTAGGTTGTGTCTTGTTTGCAATGATAGGTACATTCCTGTTTCTGAGATTATATTGTTTCTGGATCTCAAAAATGGCATGTTGATACCCCTTTAGATAATCCGATGTTTCTTCTTCATGATTGTTTTGATTTGATTGATAATTTTCTTCCTTAGTCACGGAAGTTCCTGACATTTCTTCATCAAAACAATGAATAGACTCCTCAATTTCTTAAGGGTCATCTTCTTCATCAACCAAATTCTGCTGAAAAGGAGGTCTCACTAGAGGATCAGGTTGTTGATTTCTATTCTCCCTTGGTCTTTGTTGATTCTGAGGTCTCCTGAAATGAGGGTTTCTAAATTGAGGTTCATGTTGTGCAGGAGGAGAAAAGGTATTGCCAAGGGATAATCTATCCATCAATTTTTCCATTGTTTTCATCATTGAATCTAGTTTTTCTTGAGAAGTAAGATGAAGGTTTCTCCTCTTCTTTCAACTTACCCTTACCCATTTTTTACTTTTTAGCTACTATCAAATTAACCTCCACCTTCACAACATCATTTTTCATTTCAACAAGTGTAGGAGATTCTCTTTCTCTCAGTAGTATGGAGAACTCATAGTCGAAAGCTTCAGCATACCTCATTTGAGCTAAAGCTTCTGGTGGTTTCAAATGAGCAGGAATAGAATCTAACACTTTATTAAACCTTTTTGAAAAATTTTGGACAGTTTCATCAGCAGCTCTTTTCAAAGTACTATATTCAGTAAGAGCTTATACTGGATTAATTCTATTTCCCCATTTTCTTAGGGAAAAAACCTTCAAATTCATTCCAATTATGAATAATTCTTGGGGTAAGACCTTTATACCATTTCCTAAGCTCACCAGTAAAACTCTGAGCGAAAAATCTCAATTTAACATCTTCATGATCAACCTCCTCCCTATCTATAAAGTCATTAAATTGATCTACATGATCCTCTACTGTAATGTCTTCATCACTTCCCCATGTTTTAATTCTAGCAGCATATTTACTTGGGAGGTCATGTAAGGCAACATGAAGGACAAGAGGGGTGCATCTAGTCCTCCATCCTTCATTGCTTGGTCCCTCTCTCATGTCACACATGATGGCATTCAGTCCCACTGTCCCCTATCCCTCCTCATATTGTGTCTGTCACTGTCAAGTCATCCATGCCCTTTATGCTCTAACAAGGGAAGGCACCCATCCGTTACTCAGTATCCCCCATTTCATCATCATCATTAGTGTTAGTCTGTCAGTCGCTCTACTATTTTCTCTCGTGCCTTAGTTGAGGATCCCTTGTTGCCTCACCTACGACGGACCTCCTTCTGTCAACATCAGCTCATTCACTCCAGAAGAAAGGTCTAGAGGGCGGTGTACCTTGGTTCCAGCTTCTCCACTTGTTCGGTGCCTCGGATCAAGCAAAGGAATTTCTCATTACCTTTTGAATTGATTGTTTCTCCACTCCAACTCCTTTCAGCATGATCGAGATCCGTATACTTGATGGTCCAGTGATGCTGCAACAGCTATTGGTGATTCCTGGGTGTGTGTGAGATGTCTCAACCCACATGAGGGGGTGGCCCTGCAGGTAGCCCCCCACATGCCTGGATGACCTCTTCATTGCAGCCTTTGATGCAGCTCCATATATTTTTTCAGTCTTTTGGCCTTCAGAGCTTCACTTTATCTTTGACTTATGTGTCCAGTGGGACTGCAAGCCCTTCCTCGTTTATAGGCGGAATTTGTTATTGCCTCCTCATGCTATCCATATTGTATTGTAAGTCTATCTGTTATCGGGCATGAAATATGTGTGGGATTCTCATTATATCTTTATGTAGCTCATGTTTATGCAGCATGTCCTTTATAATTCGGCCTGTTCTTGGTTCTTATTCTTTTGCTTTGATGTTGGTAGAACAGTATACACTCTGTCAACGTTTCCCCTCTCATGGCAAGACTTGTTGCACAACAAGTCTCATCTCCTACGGTCTAGTTCCTTTGCTTTGTTATTACGTTCTCTCCTACTGACTTCTCTTTGATATAAGTGATTGAGGTTCTTGCAGTACTTGGTCTCGTTTTCTCCCACCCAACACTGTATATGTGAGGGCAATCATTATGAGATTTTTGGTCATCTAACCTATTATCATTATATGGACCCAAGTACACCATGTAAGACCTCAAGACCAGGTACACATAGTAAATCAGTAAAATTAGTTTTACTATAAAAATAACTTAATACATTTCCTACATTTATTCAAGTTGTATGGTCATCCTTTGAAGAAATATTAAAAATCTATATTTGTTTGATTTTCTCTTAGATAATTAATTAAATAATAGACACAATTAATCTGTAGTTATATTAACTAAAAACAGAAATTAATTAGATAAATTTTTATTTATCTTATTATTTTCTAAGATAATTATTTAAATCTTATTTAAATAATATTCCTTATTTAAATATGACTAAATCATTTATAAATAATTAAATAAACCATTATTTATTTAATTATCATTCAACCTCACTTCCTTTAATAATAAATAAATCATTTATTTATTTATTATTTACAAATAAAAGGGGTGACCAAATCAGAATGGCACCTCATAAATATAATAAAATATTCCTAAAAAATTAGTTCTAGAATTTAATTCAATAATAATTTTTCCTTAACACCATCCTGGAGCTACTATGTATTTTATTACAAATAGGCATTTTCTGTTGAGCATACTTTCATTTGCATATTAGATCACTCTGGATCGATAGTCCTGGTCTGACTTTGAGCCATTATCATTGTCACATTCCCCATTATTTGCTTTGTGAGCTCCATTTGAGTTCTATGTTTGTCTGGGTTTTCTACACCAACAAGAGAGAGAAATTTTAGATCTGAAATGCTGAGGACTTTCAAGAACCCATCCCATGGAGGAGAATTGGAAACACCTTTCTTGTTTTCCTCTCAGGTGCCCTTTAATACAAAAATTCTTTCAAAAATATTGTTCTTGTATTATCTATTGGATGCATGGAGTAACATTTCATTTTTACTGCTTAATGTCTTTTTGTGCATAGATCTAGATTTGTGCAGCTTTATTTGGATCAACTAACTGTAGATTTGAAAATATTGGCAGCCATAATTGATGTTAGGGCTATTTTTTATGTGTAGCTAAAGTGTTCTTTTCCCGACAAAATATTCATACTAACAGCTAGAGGTAGTTTGGTAATTTTAGGAAAGGCAGAAACAATAGATGATAAACTGCTATGAGGAGGACTGCTTGGTCTTTGTAGGCCACTAACAATTGAGCTCCAGTTGGGAAGAGGTAAACAAATTTTAATTTTCAACAATACTTCGAAAGGATCAAGCTCCTTTAGTTTTTCTAGAGACTCTCTTTCCAACAATAATTTTGAAGTGACAGCTTCCCAGAATTCCTCTTTGTCTTCTTGTGTTACCAGAGCTGAGGTGTCAATTCCTCTCTTATGTAAGTCTAAGATAATTTCAATTAGCTCCTTTTAATTCTCTGATCTAAACAAAACCTCATGAATTTTATCATCAACTCTTTTGTCTTCAAGACTTCTTGATATTTCAGAGGACAAGGATTTCAAATGAGATGGAGCACTTGATATTTCAGAAATGCCTTGATTGCCACTTGAAATGGTGTTTAGATTGTCCACGATGGTAGGTGGATCCAGGTCAGGATTACTCCTCGTGTATCACCTTCTTGAAGCCACCTTTGAACATATAAATTTTAGATGGAGTCACCAAGGTAGATGCAACCTTGAAAAGCTTCCTGAGCTCATGCTACCTTCAGAAGTTCAACTTTAAAATCTTGAGAAAGTATAGTCTTCAGGCTCCTGGCAGACGCACCAAAATGTTATCACAAAATCAGACCTGATAGGCTACTCATCAAACCAATCTTGTGCAAATATTTCAAACCAATATTTTGGTTGAGGCTTAGCCTCCTCAACCTGAGAGGGCTCTGTCAAGGGTTTATGATTTTTGATAAATATGTAGATGGCTAACTCTATATGATATAAAAATAGATAAATGATGTAAAATGGTTGTAAATCACATTATCAAGTGTACATTGGGCTTATGGATTCATGATAGCTTCAGAAAAACCAAGATAATCTACCTAGCATGGAAGTCAAGGCATATCAGAGTTCAAGTCAAGGAATAAACATGTAGAACAGTGAAACACACAGTCAACTTGTTTATGAAGGAAGTCAGAGCATCATTGATGAATTCTGAGTAACATAAGAAAACACCACTACAATAGAATATTGGAAAGATGCCATTAGAACAAGAACACATAAGAACTCATGAATCTTGAGTTGTCAAAGTAGAAATTCTCTATTAGGTTGAAAATAGTCACTTACATAAAACATATTTTTTGCTAACAAATGTCCAACCCTTTCCATTTCCACTTCTTGATCTTTTATAGATCCTTTACATCATGAGATAAGGTTCTCCATAACTATATGCATCGAATTCCAAAGCTTTGACACCTATTCTAACTATAAAACATGGTATTTATTACAAACACAGTTGTAAAACTAACATAGAGTCCTATTACAAATACAATTAGAACTCTTTTGGTTCTACTCAAAACAAATTTATCTAAACTTAAATACATCATTTTCCACTATCATTCCACTCAGTTGAATCTTGATGATGAGTTTCAACTTTTTATAACCATAATGTTGATGATGTTAATCCCCTATAATCTAGGAAATTGCTCCCCTGTTTTTAGGCTTAAGATCCCTTTAGTTTCTTAAGATATTCTGACCACTTCCAAATGATAACTTCGAGGCTAATTGATATTGGGAACATGAATGACATATGCCCCAAGTCATCCCTTCATGCCAGCTGTGCAAAACCACCTTGAATTTCTCAAAAACATGAAAACAGACCCGCGTTACGAAAGCAGCATAGTTTCGTAGCGCTTTTCGTAGCGCGATCTTTTTTACCATTTTCCTTCAAAATTTAACTTCTTTGTCTTCAGATTTAATTTGATATTCAATTGATATATCTCCCTTAATAACTTCAAATCAAAATTCTTGATCTTCCCTCCAAAACTTGATAAGAAAAAGGGTGAAAAATCTTTTACAGCAGTTTCGTAGCACTTTTCACCCTTTTTGCACTAGAGGCGCTACGAAACTGCTCTGAAAGCAGTTTTAACTAGATTTTCATAAAATTATAAAACAAAAAGGCACCAAAGCTTCAAAAAATCATTGGTTTCATCAAAACCATCAGATATTTGAACTAAAAACATAATCTTTACAAAATTTGATCCTCATTTTCCATTTAGAGTTTGTTTTTAATTTATCATTTTGTACCTATGCTCTTTAGTTCATCTTGAGACTGTTTTAATTATAGCTCCAAATCCTTCACTTGGATTCTTATATTCCTATTACTTGCTCTCAAATGAGTTTTGATCACTCTAACAAACCTTGCTTCTTTAATAGCTAGAAATGTCCATGTAAAGAACTGTTGGGCACTGCTTGGGATCTCTGACCTAGCAACTGTTTGACCTTTCCAAACAACCTTCAACCTCTTGAATTCTGTCTTTTCAATGCTGTGCTATCTTTCCCTCTTTATCATCATTTATATTTCTTGATTTGCTAGCTTCAACCTTTCTTCCAACAGTTGACACTCTAACATGTGTTCTTTTCCCTTCTCAACCTTGTTGACTGCATGCTCCACTATAGGAGATGAGAGATCGATCACCTTTTTAGGGGCTTTGGCTGCTTCAATAGTCACTTGGAAATATTTATTGCTTTCTTGGAGTTTCTTTTCATGTCTGGTTAGAGGTTTCCTAGCTCGAAAAACAAAAGCTTTATTCTCACCTTCAAAATCCAATTTCTTTGTTGATTTTATTTTTCTCTGTTTAGGTTCATTCACTTCAATGAAATCTGCCTGCACAATGGGTGATTCTTCTATGTATATTGCATGAAATATATCATCCAAGTTTCCTTTCATTATTGGACTGTCCTCTACCCTTGAAACAATTGTTTTTCCCTTTGATGCTGATACTTGACTTCTTGTCTTTCTTTGACTCTCCTACTTACTGGCCACCTGTTTTTGTTTTATTTCTTTGACCTTTTCTAGTTTCTGTTTTGCAGGTGATGAGGTTTTTGCAACAAGCAGTGATGCTTTCTCAATTCTATCTTCAACCTGTTTCCTTGGTTTCAACTTCACAAACCTCTTAGCTTTGGTAACCACTAGCTGGCTGGATTCTACTACTGGTGGTGAAGGATTTCCCTTGATCTTAGGGTTTCTAGTTGGGGTTAGGGCTTCCATTTCAAATCCACTCATAAATAAAAGGGAAGACCAATCTCTTTTTATTTTCTGTAGCTCATTTAAAACCAGTAACTTAACCAAACCATGATGAAATAGAGATGTTTCACAAGCATCCGATTTAGCTTGGGCTTTGTCAGCCATTTTGGAAAGGCTTCCTGCAAATAAAATGGTAAATCTAATGATATCATTCCTGTGAAATGAAACATCAGTTTAAAATGATAAGTGTAGACTTTATGGTACCTAACTTCACATGTGAAATATATTTGGATGTTGAATAGCAGCTTTGCATAGCTATCATTGATACAGCTCCTGGGTGTTGCATTGTTCAAGTCCATATCTACAAATTCAGGTTTCATAAACTCCTTGCATTGATCCATGTCAAACCTAAAACCTTTAAACCAATATTGTTGTCCCCTTGGTATCTCTGTCACAATAGCTATGATCTCAGGTGTCACTGGCATGCTTCTCATTCCAACTTTGGTAGTGGTTCCACTGAAATGTAGAGAAAAATCTTTGGGCAGTTGAGTGTGGAAACCCTGTAGCTTTTCACACAATTTGAGACAACCAGCCTTGCTAAAAGCCTCCATTACCATTTGATATTCCATAAAAGCATTTGCATTCTCAGGTTCATACCTTAGACAATGTCCCCCTCTGTGGATCTTCTTTTCCTCTTCCATGTTCCCTGTAGAAAACCTGTTGGTTTCTTTAAAACCTGTAAAGAAGTCTCTCTTAACCAAATGAAAAACCTCGCTTGATTTGATGAGAGTTGTCTTTGGATAGAAAAACCATAAAATTATCCTCACTGTTTCAGATCTTGGATAACATATGTGAAGGTGAATGAAATAGGAATGACTCAATTAGGAAAAAAAAAATCGAATTTAATATGTCACTTCATGACCAAATGATGTTTAATTGATACCTTATCATGAATATGATGACTATAGGACAAGTGGGTACAAAAAATCTATTAATTAACTGACTCACCATACTCCTATCATGTCATTCCCCAATTGAAACTGACAAATCCCAGCTTATTTGACACGATAGCTACGAAACCGCGCTTTCGTAGCGCTCACAGTGTAAATTTTGCAATTTGCACTACGAAAGTAGCAGCGCTTTTGTAGTGCAAAACTCACTTTTTGAACTAACAATGCTACGAAATTGTGGATTTGTAGTTATTTGCAAAAAATCAACTTAAAACCTACTTAGATGTCCCTTAAATGAAAAACGTGAACTTTTTAACTATGGAATGAACCTAAAAATACTTTTTGAATTTTGATGGTGAACACTAACCTCCAAAAATATGATATACCCTTGACCATACTAAATTTTTTTCAAAAATATTTAGATCATGGTCAAAAATGGAGATGACATGCCATGTTTTAATTTTTTTTTTTGCGATAACACAACCTCACAACAAAATGGAATGGTAGAAAGAACGAAAAAACAAGTATAGGAGACTAGAAGAACAGTTTTTTTGGAAGGCAATATACCTATTAAATTCTAGGAGGAGGAAGTTGGGCAAAAAATCCAGGTAAACAACAATAAGACACCATATGAACTATGGAAAGGAAGGTCAACTTCTGTGAAACACTTTAGAATATTCGGAAGAAAATTATTTATGAAATTAATTGATAACTCACTGGAAAAGTTTGATTCTCGAATAGATGAGGGAATTTTTCTTGGATACTCATTAAGAAGTAAGGCCTACAAATGCTACAATGATCGAATTCAAAAGGTAGTAGAAGGCCTTTATGTAAGAATAGAAAAAACTCTACCAAAGAAAGAAGCATATTTAACAAATGAAGATGACCTTACGCTTACATACCAGGAAGAAATTGTTGCAAAATAAGAGCATGAATCAAAAGACCAAGAAGAAGAATAAACACAGACTCCAACCAAGACAACATTCAATTTTGTACAAAAGAAACATTCAAAAAACTAGATAATGGGAAATATGGATGTAGGTATACAAACACGGATGGGAATTACACCAAAGAAAAGCAATATCACTTTTCTATCCTAAATAGAACCAAATGATTTTACTCAATCAAGGATCAACATTGGGTAAATGTGATGGAAGAAGAGTTGAACCAATTGAAAAAAAATTGAGCCTGTGATCTTGTGCCTCGTCCAAAGGACAAAAAAATAATCTTAGCTAAGTGGGTGTTCAAAAATAAAATGAATTAATGACATGTTATTGGAAATAAGGCAAGATTTTTGTGCAAAGGGTATGCTCAAATTGAAGGAATTGACTTCAAAGAAATATTTATTTCAATTTCCATATTAGAGGATATAAGAATGTTTTTATAATTTCCATGTTTTAAAGGCTTCGAAGTACATTAGATGGATGTAAAATAAACCTTTATAAATGGAGACTTAAAGGAAGAAGTATACATCGAATGACCAGAAGCCTTTAACTTGTGAGAGAATTAAGATTATATGTGCAGATTGAAGAAGGCCTTGTATGGATTAAAACAAGCTCTAAGGGATTTGTATGCAAAACTGAAACACTACCTTCAACAACAAATATTTAAGAGAAGAGTTGTAGGAAACAACATGTAGATCAAAATTGACATATACAATGTATTGATGATGCTCATTTATGTGGATGATCTAATTTTTGGTAGCAACAATGATGAAATGAGTCACATATTTGCTCAAAATGTTGGAAATAATAAGGGGGTGGGGGAATCAATATTTATTTCACTTGTTATATTATTCTAGATAAAATATTTCACAATATGAAGCACAATATATACCAGAACACATGAAATAAAACATAAATGACTTGTATAAATATAGTTCAAATGATGAGGACACCAATCCTCAAATTCTAGCTCCAACCATTACAAAAAATTCAATTCTTACAAGGCTCCAACCTTGAATGAGGAAACCAATCCTCTCAAGCTAATTCAAGCACCAACTTGATCTATATGGGGGCTCCAATCCTCTTAGGCTTTAACCTTTCCAAATACTTCAAATAAACTTCAAAATCAAGATAGTTATAAGGTATGAATTCAAGATATCTCCAAGTGGATTCAATCATTCTCCAAAATTCCTTCAATATATACTCCAAATATGTGCCAATATTTCTTCAAAGTGTTGGAAATACTAAGAGGGGGGGTGAATTCGTATTTCTTTTCAATTGTTATTTTTCCTAGTTAGATCACTTATATATAGAACACAAAATGAAAAATGATAGAAAAAATAGTATAGGGCTCCAACCCTAGATGAAGACTCCAATCTTCAATCTTCCAGGCTCCAACCTGTATTATGCCAAACAATGAATTGGAATTCCCAAGGCTCCAACCTTGTCAGTTTTGAGGCACCAACCTCTAGGGTTCAAACCCTTTCTCTGGCATAGGCTCTAACCTGGTTTTTTTAGGACTCCTATCCTTTAGGGCTCCAACCCTATCTTCCAAGGCACCAACCTTATATCTATAAGTCTCCAACCTACTGCTTCAAATCATCAAGGTAAGTTTAATAATTATTCATGACTCCCAATATCTTCTTCAATGATCCCTATCAATCTTTAGCAATTCCTTCACTTAGTCTCCACTTCAATTCATCAATGAAAACCTTGTTCTACTCATGACTATGTCGCCATTCCTCTTCATGATACCCAAAAAAATATCTCCAAGTCACCTCATAATGACATCAACGATAAATCATGATCTCCAATAATATCTCCAAGTTCAGTTTCAAAGTGTATTCACAAGACGCTCCAAGATGTCGTCAATGTGCTCCAAGCAAATATTCAAAACAATGTTCCTTCAAGAGTACTTCAAACCCAAATCCCAATAAATAAATGAAAAATGTATTTAATTGATCCAATGATAACCTTCAAGTCTTCAATCTGTTGTCCCATGAATTCTTCTAGGGTGTCTTCAATAACCCTTGCCCAAGTAAGATATCTCTCCATGGACTCCTTAATAGGTTCTTCCAAAACCTTCACTGATTTTTCATTTTGCAATGCTTCACTTGTCCAAAATAGATCTCCAACACTGGTCTTGATGTTGGGCAACTCCAACACTTCAACAATATTTTTTGTGTTCTAAGAGTGATGATAAACAGTCAAAGCAATTAATCCAAGCCACAACAACCAAGGTCTTCACTGATTCGAGTGGTAGTATTCTTGTTGTGAATTTTCAACCAGGAAATTTGAGCCAATAATCATACCCAAAGTTCATGGTACAAGCTATCACAGTTATAGATAACACATTCCACACCAAGCCAAGAATATCATTGTCAATGATACTACACCACCACAATTCGAGCTCTGAGCTATAACACAATCTAGTTATGCACTGTCCGAGCTACCACAGTTAAGTTATGCCACTGTGTTAGATGATATAGTCCGAAGAAGAGGGATCCTAGCCTCTAATCTTCACTGTAGATGACACAACAACAAGGGATTCTTCATCGATCCTTAAACATTGATCTGTCAAAAACGAGCTGCACCAAGACTTATTACAGTAGGTCCAAGGTATTATTGGCTTCCTTGAGCTCTTATTTAATTATTTTATCTATAAACCAATCAAAATTTAGCCTAAACTATTATTTTCCTACTCCTCGACCTCCTATATTATTTCTGTGATGATCACCGAAATTGTTGAAGGAGAAATGTAGTCTGAAGTATATATAGTTTTTTTTGCTAAATAAATTATGAGACACATATTTTAGGAGGGAGGCCGACATGTGTGCCAAAGTGTAGGTTGGTTCCCAATTAATTATATTTTTGTTAACTTAAAAATCATTATCTCATCAACCACCAGGAGTTTGGGGGAAAATAAGGGTTCATTAGAAAGGGAAAAATATACTCTACAATATGGTATAGGATACATGTTGATAATATTCCTCCAAGATGCCTAATTTTATTTTTCTATGAATATGTCCTTTAATTTTTATGTGCAGAAGGTGATTAGGAAAACAAGTTCATTAGGGCTTCTTCATTGTTATGACTCCAAGTTTTCATCATAGTGTGTCATCATGTATGTCATCAATATCATCCATGTGATAATGATAGTGTAGCATCCAAGTCATGTCACGTATTAGTGCAGTGATATGTCATCCATATGTGAAAGGGTAATATTAAGTTTCCATTAGGAGAGCTTCAAAGTAGTCTTCCAACCACCATCAATATCATTAAATGAGATCTTCCAAAAATGTCATCATATGCCATCAAGTGATCTCCAAGTCCTTCATGTCATGTCTCCAATCATTTTCCATGTCATCAAATGGTCCTCCATGTCATCATAAAGTATCCAACCATGTAATCAATATATTCATCAAGTGTCATCATGTATGACATCATCAAGTGTGGTCATTCATGTATAGTCCTTCAATAGTGCAATATTCGTCAAGGGTAAGGACATCATTTGGGCTCTAGGCTTCTTCATCAAGAGTAAGAACATAATCATGATTTCTAGGGATTATTCATCAAGAGCAAGGTAACATGAGGTTTTGCTGTCTTGATGGTTAGTTCAAGGACATCTAGGGAATTATTAATATATTGACATATTCATTAATGGCATCCTTATCAAACAAGAGGGACTTGTCATCATGATCAAGGACATCATCATAGTATGCATGAGTTTATGAAATCACAAGATATTTTTCATCTTGACCAACTCCATATTGACATCAATGAAAAACAGGGTGCCCAAGTACTCCCCCTATTAAGTTGCTTCTCTTTATCATATTTTTTTCATCAATAATACTTCTTCATAAGTAAGATGCTTCCCTTGTCATGATTCTTTTCCTTCTGGAAATATGGTCCATGATAGGTGTGTTTAAATTTCTTCATGTGATGAACCAACTCCCCCTGCCTGCATAAAATCCTCTAGCTTCTTTAGACAAGAAATATTGTTGCCTTGTGATCAAGTGGAAGATATATTCAATAATGGTCCATCAGATGAGTAAAGGATCATGTTCTTAAATGGATTTTCTCCCGAGAGATGATGTGTCAAAATATGATTGTCCAAGTATGACTCATCAAGGTTTTCATAGGCCCCTTTCATGGATAGCTTCTACTTGAATGATCACAAGCTCCCCCTAAAAATATGTGTGGTATTCTTCTTGGCACAGTCTCATCATCAAACACTTGGAATATTAAGGATGTCTTCTTCAAATCAACAACATGTGTTGATGGCTAGAGTGTTCAAAATACTTTTGGATCCAATTTTCTTCCTTCTCCATACTTGTGTAAATTTCTTCTCTGGCTTGGTTGTCATGGTTTTTGCTTGTTTAGGAACCCAAGTCAAGTTACAATCACGAACCATATGTCCAATTTTATGGAAATTGAAAAATTCCATCTTGTTCATAAATGAGGAATAATGACTTTTTGCAAAATTTCTTCTATGAGATTGACAAGGACCATTATATTTTTCCTTGTGGTATGCCCTACAGTTTTTTTCCATGTGTCCAAAATTTGTACAAGAATAACAATAACCAAAAAATATACTTTGGTGCCTAGAGGATGGAGATTGCCTTGATGTACTTCAAAAGTCATTTTGTCTTGGGATCCTTTGATGATATCCATTGCTTATTGCATTCTTAACACCAGTTGCAATTCTTCTTGGAGTAGGATTTCTTCCAATGTCATCTTGTCTTTTCTTCTTGCCTTTTCTAAAACTGGGAGCATCAAAATTTCTTCTAGGCTTCCCCAAATCCTTTTTGTTTTAAGCATTAGGGTTTTCATCATTCTCATTTGAGGGTTCACCTGCATAGCTGAGACCTGATTTATCGAGAGGATATCTTTGATGACTTAGGATGTCATCTAGGGTTTGAGAATTCTTCAAGTTCTTATTCAGCAATTCAACTTCTTTTTGATAAAGACAATTTCTTCTTTCATTTTCTTGCATTCTTCATCCTTCTTTGATAAATTTATCTCCATTTCTTCCTTCATCTTGGTTTCTTCACATGATTTGGCCTTCAATGAGGTGATTTTGAATCTTAATTTGGTGATGTCATCGTCCTTTTCTTCTAGTTGGCATGACATGGTGTTTCTTTCCTTTTCTGCTTCATCAACTTGTCCTTCTATGAGTGCCAAATCTTACATCACCTTCTGAGCTCCTTGTGCTTATTTCTTAGATTATTATTGTTGAGAGCTAAGGGAGGAGACCTCTTCTTTATATTGACCAACTTCTACTTCAAGTTTATTCAAGTTCTTAATTCTTTGTTCAAGGTGGCTTGACAAAGTGCCTTCCTTTTTCTTTGCTTTATCCAACTGATTTGTCATGGATATGCCTTCTTCATGATGTATTTTCTTGCTTTGATGGAATTATTCCTTAAGATTTGTGAGCTCCTTATCTCTTTCTTTTACTTGAAGCTTGAACAGGTAAACTTACTTCCTTTTTTTGTCAAGGTCATGTTCACCATATTGTGCTTTCTTTTTAAGCTCCTCATTTTCCTTTTTCAACCTGTTATTCTCTTCTATGGCAACTATAAGTTTTGCAAGCAAATATTCTTTAAAGTCTTCTTTATTTTCTTCATCTTCTAGGTATTCTTTGGCCTTGATGTCATCACTATTATTTTCAGCTTCTTTGATGGGTTCCGGGTTTCCTTCTTGTTTTCCATAATATTCTCGACTAGTGGTCATGGTCAACACTCCTTTTGAGTGAAGGTCATGAAGTTTGTCCCATATATCTTTTGTTGATGAACATTTTTCCAAATTGGCCTTTATAGAATCTGGTATCCCATTCAAAATTTCCTTCATTTCTCTTACATTGTACTCCTTGGATTATCCGTCCATCATGCTATTAGAAATCAATGATTCCCATACTTCAACGCCTTGAGCCATTAAGAAATTTCTCTCTTACCTTCCACACATCAAAGTTTCCATTGAATAATTGAAATTTCCTAATTTGTTTGTCTTCAGTTTTGATGGTTGAGGAAGAGACGACTTTAGGAGGAATATAGGCTTTCTTCCTTGGCTCTACCATTTGTGTTCTAAGGATCAACCTTCAAGTTGTTAGGCTTGGAGTGAAGGTATTGGCTCTGATTCCAATTTTTGGAAATACTGAGAGGGGGGTTGAATTAATATTTCTTTCCAATTGTTATTTTTACTAGTTAGATCACTTATATTTAGAACAAAGTGAACAATGATAGAAAAAATACTTGTGTTAATTTCCTATTTACAATAAATAAATTACAATAATAGTATATGGCTCCAACCCTAGAGAAAGACTACAATCTTCAATCTTCGAGGCTCCAACCTGTATTATGCTAACCACTGACTTGGACTTCCCAAGGCTCGAACCTTGTCAGTTTTGAGGCACCAACCTCTAGGGATCCAACCCTTTCTTTGGGACAGGCTTCGACCTGGTTTCTTGAGGACTCCTATCATCTAGGTATCCAACCCTATCTCCTAAGGCACCAACCTTGTCTTTATGAGGCTCCAACCTCTTGCTTCAATTCTTCAAGGTAAGTTTAGTAATTATTCATGGCTCCCAATATCTTCTTCAACGAGACTTGTTAATCTTCAACAATGCCTTCACTTAGTCTCCATGTAACTTCATCAATGAAAACCTTGTTCTACTCATGAAGTTGTCACCACTGCTCTTCATGATACCCAAGCCAAATATCTCCAATTCACCTCATAATGACATCAATGATGCATCATGATCTCCAATAATATCTCCAAGTTCAGTTTCAAAGTGTCTTCACAAGATGCTCCGAGATGTCGTCAATGTTCTCCAAATAGATCTTCAAAACAATGTTCCTTCAAGAGTACTTCAAACCCAAATCCCAATCAATAAATGCACATCGTATTTAATTGATCCAAGAATAACCTTCAGGTCTTCAATATGATGACCCAAGAATTCTTCAAGGGTGTCTTCGATAACCCTTTCCCAAGTAAGATATCTATCCAAAAACTCCTTAATAGGTACTTCCAAAACCTTCACTGATTTTTAATTGTCCAATGTTTCACTTGTCCAAAATAGGTTTCTAACACTGGTCTTGATGTTGGAAAACTCCAACACTTCAACAATATTTGTTGTGTTCCAAGAGTGATGATACACTGTCAAAGAAATTAATCCAAGCCACAAAAACCAAGGTATTGCTTGATTTGAGTGGTATTATTATTGTGTTGTGAATTTTCAACCAGGAAATCCAAGCCAATAATCATACCCAAAGATCATATTCTGAGCTATCACTATTATAGATAACATAATCCACACCGAGCCAAGAATCTCATTTTCATTGATACTACACCACCAAAATTCGAGCTTTGGGCTATACTACAGTCCACAGTCTAGTTATGAAATTTTCAAGCTACCATAGTCAAGCTATGCCACTGTGTTAGATGACACAGTCTGGAGAAGAGGGATCTGAGCCTCTTATATTCACTGTAGATGACACAACAACAAGGGACTCTTCATCGATCCTTAAACATAGATATATAAAAAATGAGATGCACCAAGACTTATTAATAGGTCTGAGGTATTCTTGGCTGCTTGTAGCTCTTCTTTAATTATTTGATCTGTAACCTAATCAAAATTTAGCCCAAACTATTATTTTCCTACTCCTTGGCCTCTTGTAGTATTTCTGTGATGATCACTAAAATTGTTGGAGGAGAAATGCAGTCCGATATATATATATATATAGTGTTTTTTTCCAAAGAAATGAAGAGACCTATCTTTTAGGTGGGAGGCTGACATGTATGCCAAAGTGTATGTCGATTCACAATTAATTATATTTTTCTTAACTTAAAATATCATTATATCATCAACCACCGGGAGTTTGGTGGCAAATAAGGGCTCATTAGAAAGGGAAAAATATACTCTACAATATGGTATAGGACCCGAATTGATAGGATGCCTCCAAGGTGCCCAATTTTATTTTTCTTTGTAACTGTCCTTGAATTTTTATGTGCAGAAGGTGATTAGGACATCAAGTTCATTAGGGCTTCTTCATTTTTATGACTCCAAGTTCTTCATCATAGTGTTTCATCATGTATGTCATCAATATCATCCATGTGATCATGATAGTGTAGCATCCAAGTCATGTCATGTATTAGTGCAGTGATATGTCATCCATATGTCAAAGTGTATTATTAATTTGCCATCAAGAGAGCTTCAAAGTAGTCTTCCAACCACCATCAATATCATCAAATGATATCTTCCAATAATGTCATCACATGCCATCAAGTGATATCCAAGTCCTTCATGTCATGTCTCCAATCATTTTCCATGTCATCAAATGGTCCTCCATTTCATCATATAGTCTCCAAACATGTCATCAAGATCTTCATCAAGTACCATCATGTATGACATCATCAAGTGTGGCCATTCATGTATAGTCCTTAAATAGTGCAATATATGTGAAGGGTAAGAGATCATCCAGGTTCTAGGATTCTTCATCAAGAGCAAGGATACATGAGGTTATGGTGTCTTCATGGTTAGTTCAAGGAAATCTAGTGAATTATTAATAGCTTGACATCTTCATTAATAGCATCCTTATCAAACAAGAGGGACTTGTCATTATGACCAAGGACATCATCATAATATGGATGAGGTTATGATATCACACGAATATTTTTCATCTCGAACAATGCCATATTGAAATCAATTAAAACCTTGATTAAAAAAAATAAGGCTTCAAGTTCAGCTCTAAAGTCAGCTTCAAGAGGTCTCCAAGGATTACTTCAACTCTGATCCAAGTTCTTCTCGATAGATTTCAAGATTGCTCCACAAAAAACTTCAACAAGATGATACAATTTTTTCTCAAGATTTCTCCAAAAATATTATTCAAGAGGATGATCAAAGCATGTCAAAAGTCATGTTACAAGTATAGTCTAATCAAGCTCTAAGTTGCTTGAAGTCTCAGGAAAAACAAGGGTCGGAATTTTTTCATAGGAGGTTGAGATTCATCCTTTATCACATGGCCGAATTGTGTCACAAAGGGGTAAAATTCCACAGGATCGAATTCAGTCCTTCCATAGGCTGAGTCTATTCCAATTGTAGGCCAAATTTCATCCCTATCATGAGACACATTTTTCTCTTATCACAGGAATAATTAGGCTGCTATCACAACTTGTTGAATTTGGCCAACTTCTGCTGCTCCTTAAGCTGAGCTCTAGGTTGAAGTATGTCCTTAAAAAAGATTGAGATTTGAGTTGAAAAATAGGTCTAGATATAATCCAAATATGGCCAAGTTTTATTTAAAAAACATGATAAAAAAGTTCACTAAAAACCATTACCCAAGGATAGAACCAAAAACCAAAATCTTGCTTCTTCACTTTTCTTTGAGGATGATGAGATATGAACCTATATTCTTCTACAAAACCGAGTTGTTTCTTGCTCTTACTTGGATGATTTGGAAGTCAAATGAGGTCAAAGTTCCTTTTATTTATACTGATTAAGATGCTCCAAATAGGGTCAACCTCTCTCGGATGGGGTTGACTTGGACAGGGGATAGATACAATGTTCCTGACTTCAAATATTAGTTTCTCCTCAATGGAGAAGAGTTAGGGGGAATGCAATAGCTAGCTGGAAATGTCTTAAAGAGATATTTAATCCTATCCTACTCACCTCTTTAGCTGATTGTCATTTGACATCAATGAAAATTATTTCCTTAACAATATCCCCCTTTTTTTATTGATGGAAACACTTCTTATATTTTACTCCTCTTGACATCGTGCTACTCCCCCTAACATTGTGTTTCTCCTCTTGCCTTCATGATTTCACCCTTTGACATCGATAGCAAAGGGATGCTTTATTAGGATGAAAGAGAGACGACCCCCATATTTTGACGAAGATATTAAAATGCTTCTTGAGGTAGGGATTTTTTGAAGATGTATGCAATTTGTTCTTAGTGTTGGCATACTCCATTTTTATGTTCTTCCTTGCAACCTATTCTTAGAGAAGTGGTAATTGATTGGAATATGTTTTGTTTTTGAATGCATGACTAAAATTTTTAGAGACTGATTGCACTAGTATTGTCACAATAGATAATGATATGTTGATTTGTTTCTATTTTTCCTTCAATGATACCTTCATCCATAGGATTTGTGTACAACAATTTTTCTTCTATATACTTGAATTCAACTGTGGAGAGAGATATAGATGATTTATTCTTGCTTAGCAAAGATATAATATAGTGTCCTAACAAGAATGCATTCCCATTGGCGCTCTTTCAATCATCAATGCTTCCTGCCCAATCTACATTGGTAAATGTTCTCAAGGTAATATTTGTGCTCTTAGGGTACCATAGTCCAAAATCAAGATTTCCTTTAATATATCTGAGCATTTTTTTACAACTAGCATGTGAGATTCTTTCGAGGATGATTAGAACCTTGCCACCATACCTACTTCTTACATTATTTTTGGTCATGAAGTTGCTATATATAAAATACCTCCAATAATTGATCTAGAAATATTTGCATCCACCATAGGAGATTCATCATCCTTGCTTAACTTGCAACTTGTAGTCATAGGTGTGCTTACCATAGTGCATTATTCCATGCAAAATCGCTCAACCATTTCCTTGAGCTACTTTGTTTGTTATATGAACAATCCAACATTGATTGAGTTACTTGAATTCCAAGAAAGACAGAAAGCTCTCCAATCATCGACATTTCCAATTATTTTGACATCTCTTGAGAAAATTTGTGACTAATTTCATCATTGTTGTTGCCAAAAATAAGATCATCCACATATACCAGTGTGATTAGTAGATTGTATGTTTCCATGTTCATGTAATGGTTTCTTCCTGCAACTCCTTTCTTGAACCCTTGTTGTTGAATATACTTGTCAGGCCAGGAGGTAACTCCACCAAAACACTGATATGAATTGATTAAGGATTCCTATGAATATATACATAGAGGTGAGACTCTTGGGATTCATTTCCCAGTGTCTCTTAAACTTCCTCATTTCCTATTTTACATTAATGTACATTTTCGCCCAATCCCTTAGGATTAGGTGTCAACATTCCCCCCCGCCCTTAATATGAAGGGATGTTGGTGAGTCCAAGCATCGTTCTGAATTTTTCAAACTTTTCTCTTCCAAGAGATTTGGTGAAGATGTCTGCAATATGCTCATTTGTGGAAAAATGACGTAAATGGATTGTTTTGGCCTAAACATGATGTCGAATAAGATGGTATTTTGTATTCATGTGCTTCATTCGGTCATTGAAATTTTAGTTCTTGGCCAAATTTATTGCAGAAGTGTTATCAATCATGAGTGAAGTTGAATGCATTTATTTCATCTAAAAATCTTCCAGGATTTTCCTGAGCCACACAATTTCCTTTGTCGTTTAAGTTTCTACGACGTATTCTGCCTTATTTGTGGAATCTGTTGGAACTGACTGTTTGTATGATATCCAAGAGATAGCTCCTGATCCAAGACTCATAGTTTAACCTGAAGTAGATAACCTAGATTATTTGCCTCCATAAAAGTCTAAATCAGAGTCCAATCAATTTGAAGTCTCCCACCTGTGTATATTTGAGTCCAAAGTATTGAGTCCCTTTAAAGTACTTTAGAAATCATTTTACAGCAAACCAATGTCCTTCACAAGGTTTTGCATAAACTTTGAGAGGATTCCAACAACAAATGAGATGTTTGGTCTAGTAGTAGTAAGGTAGATGAGACTTCCTACAAGCTGTATATACTTCGTTGCATCCTAAAATTATTTCCCTTTAATGGATATGAGATTCAAGTTTTGCTCCATTGGAGTGGTCAAAGGATTGCATTCAACCATGCCAAATTGTTCAATAGATCTCCAATGTACTTGTTCTGAGAAAGGAATATAAATTTAGGATGTTGAGTCACTCCAATACCAAGATATTAGTGAACATAGCCCAAATCAGTAATTTCAAAACCTTTCTTCAATTCCTTCTTTATGGATGCAATATAACTCTCATTTTTCCCTGTCATTAAAATAACATCTACATACACCACAAGATATACAACTATTTTTCCAACTTTCTTGACAAACAAAGTTCACCATCAAGATCATAATGTTTGAAGTTAATTTTTAGAAGATTCTCATTTAACTTCTCATACCAGGATCTCAGTGCTTGCTTGAGGCCATACAAGGATTTTATAAGCTTTCATACTTTTTGTTCTTGGCCCTTCACAACAAATCCTTTTGGTTGGGACATAAAAACATTCTCCTTTAGATCTCCATTCAGTAAAGAAATTTTTACATCCATCTGATGGACTTTCCAACCATTATGAGATTATAAGGAAAATAGTTTTCGGATGGTAGCCCATTTTGCTGTGGGGGGGAAATTATTCTCATAATCGACCCCTTCTTTCTGTACAAAACCTTTTTCCACAAGCCTAGCTTTGTGCTTGTCAAGTGAGCCATCAAATTTGTACTTGTTCTTGTAGACCCACTTGCATCCAATTGGTTTGGTTCCCAATGGAGGATCAACCAACTTCAAGTGCCATTATTTATCAAGGCATAATACCCCTTTTTCATCGCTTCATTCCATTCATCATGATAAGTAGCTTCTTTGAAGGAAGTTGGTTCAATATCTATAGACAAATTCAATTCACAATTATAAGAAACATCCATATCAACAGGTGAATCTGAATCATCTACATTACCTATATTTTTCCTGGTGGAAATTCTTATTCCTGTATTTCCAATCTCATCAGGACGAACATTTTACAGTGTCTTTGTCATCCATTTTGGAGGATCTTTCTGAGATGGCTCAGGCTCCTCATTTGACTGAGTTTGGATTGAATCAAGATTCAGTTTCCCAATTCTATCAACCACATCATTCAAGATGTCATCCATGGTTGGTTCTTCATATGGGGGAGAGAGTGCTTTGGAATGTGATTCCACAGATTGATTCAGTATAGGAATACTCGCTTCAAGATGTGGAATATGATTATCAAATTCTTGAAATTACTTTACATGTGCGAATCTATCCAAGCGATCAAGTTGCTTCTCAACAACATTGTCAGTCTTGGAAGATTCAAGGAATATGAAATCTCTAGATACTACAAACTTCTTATTGACTTCATCATAGAGATGATATCCTTTGGAGGTATTGGAATACCCCATGAAGATATTTTTTCTACTTTTAGCACCAAGTTTATTTCTTTTTTCCTTAGGTATCAAAGCATAACAGGTGGAACGAAAGACCCTAAAATGCTTTAACAAAGGATTGTGGCATTGCCACATTTTATAAGGAGTTTTATTTCTAATTTCATTCGAAGGAAACCTATTCTTTATGTACAAAAAACATAGAACTGCATCAGCCCAAAACATCAAATTTACATTCTTGAAAAACATCATGGAGTAAATCATATTTAAATTGTCTTTTTCATTATCTCAGCTACACCGTTCTGTTAGGGATTATAGGGCACGATTGTTTGATGTATGATCCCATGTTGGCGAGTATAGTTTTAAAATTCATTTGAAGTGTATTCTTTTCCATTATCAGGTTGTAAAGAGACAATATGAGTTTGTGCATCATTTTTAGTCCATGCATGAAAATTCTTGAATGTTTTAAAATCATCATATTTTTTCTTCAAGAAGTAAACCCAACACATTCTGTTGTAGTCATCAATGAATGCCATCATATATTTATTGCCATTTGCAGAAGGAATGAGCATGGGGCCACATAAATATGGATGAATAAGCTCAATTTTTCTATGTGCTCTGGAAAGTGAATCATGAAAAGACTGTTTTCTATGCTTTCCTAGAATACAAGCATCACATTGCTTAAGTTTCCTGGGAATTGTAGGCAATACAGTAACACCATTTTTCTTCAACAAACAAAGGTTGTCATAGTTTAAGTGTCCAAATCTAGAATTCTATAAAAGAATTGATGGGAATGTACCTTCATCATAGTGAGAACTAAATTCAAAGTTTTGTGCATGAGTAGAGGTACCTTGTAGCTTTAGGAGTCTTCCTTATTCTATCCCTCTCATGAAAAGTGAGTGATCTGATGTTTTTATGACCTCAACCTTGCCATCAAACATGTGAATGCAGTGTCCTTTCTGGCGAATGTGGAGCAAGGATTACAAGTTTCTCTTCAACGTAGGGATTTATAAAACCTCATGTATAAGAAGGTCTGGAAGAATAGGAAACTTAAACCTGATTGTGCCAAGCCCCGATGGCTTGAGTTTAGATTTGTCTGCAAAGTATACTGCTCCATCAATCTTATCAGTTCTAAAAGTCACATGACATATTTCTCTTGAATTTAGAAACCAATCATTTCTCCAAGAAGTAAGTGAAGCATTAAACAAGTCTTCAGTTACTCTAATATTACAATGTGCTACAACATAATGAGCGAATTTAGGTGCTATACCTTTGTCTCTGTCATGAGTTTTACCTTTTGCTTGGTTTATTTCCTCCTCAATTTTTTCCCAAGGCATCTTACATGTAGATGTATAATGCAAATCTCTATTGCAGCGTATGCAATGAAGATAAGTTTTTTCATTTTGATCTTGTCTTACCCCCACTTTCTCCAAAATTTCTTCTTCCTCATCCTCTTCAGCCACCTCTCCCTCTGGAATAATCTTGATCATGATTCTTATCTCTATGTACAAAACATATAGTTTCTTCAGAAGACTGAGGGGTTGGCTTCTTTCCAAAAGCCTTCTCTCTTTATGCAAAATTTTTCTCAATGGAGTCAAAGGTGATCTCCTTGAGGTTTCCACTTGCTTGCAATGACTCCAGATAATGTGAGTAAGTGGGCTAAAATTCCTTGACATAAACTATGATAATTATGTCACTTTTTAAACTGGTGTTTTTAATGTCATGCATGATATATATTACTTCTGATGCTAAAGCAAGAGGGTCATCATTTTTCAATTCAAGACTGAATAGCTTAATCATTAACCGAACAACTTCAAGTTTTAAATGCGAGTCATAGAGTTATTTCAATTTCATCAAGGCTTCATAGGAATTTGAAAATGGTGTATTATGGTGAGTCACCTCTTCATTCACAGATGCTGCAATCAAGGCATAGGTCTTGCAATTCTTGTTTCCCCAAATGGCAATCTCCTTTTCTAAGGTGGGCTTTGCAGATGCATTGTCTCCTTCTCCTTCACAAATTCCTCTCCACAACTCATTAAAAATGAGTGTGTTTTATCTTATGGGAACACTGAGGATAGTTCTCTTTTCCAGAGAACTATCAATGAATGCATTCAAAAGCATGTGTATTGAAAAAAAATTTGTACTTATAGTGGCAAAAAAAATGTGGTTTTGGTGGCAGAGAAAAAAAAAATGTGCTTTTGGTGTAAAAGGGAATTCTACAAAAAAAGAAAAATCCAACAAAATATTGGTTTCTTATAACAGAGTTAATATCCGGGGGAATTGACAACTGGGGGAGGTGTTATCTGGGGAGGGGTTAGAATCCATGCAATTCCTTCTTTAATTTGCATATGAAGTTTTTATTTCATGACAAGTAAAAACCTTACTAATTAGGGGAATTTTGAGGTCTAAAATGGGCCTCCTAAGGAAAATGTACAATCAAAATTCACTTTATGAGAACCAATCACATTTTAGGGGATGATATCATCCCATAATGGTTGAGGTGGAATTGATTGAGTTAAATGTACTTAATTGTCACATTCTCAATGGTGGATAAAAACTCATGGTTAACCATGGTAGTGCTCTAAGTACTTTTAAAGTCAAAGTAAAGTACTCATCATAAATGTCATTTCACACTTTTTGAATAAAAATATATTTTTGTCATTTCATATTTCTTGAAAGAAACAATGCATATCCCTATACATTTATTACATTATATTAATTTTATATAGTATATTAATTACATGTTATTATACAATTTAAATAATATAAATTTTAATTAATAGCATATAATAATTAAGAATTTACAAATTTATATTTATATTTTAATTTAAGTTATTTAAGTACAAAGGACAAATGCATTAGTTGTTCAATGATAATGACTTTTTCTTGAAAAACTCATTCTTATTTATAGTCACATCAATACAATTTTTTTATTAATTTTATTTTGGTACAACCTTTGAATTGAATTTAACTATGGTTACATCGATTGTGGTGCAAAAATTGAATTTCAAATTAATAAATATTATTTTATTGGTTTAGCTATTATTTTATTATTTTCTTAGGAGGCCCATTTTAGTCCTCAAAATTCCCCTCAGTGGTTTTTCTATGTATACTTCTCTTTTCATATATCCATTTAGAAAGATTGATTTCACAGCCATCTGATAGATTTTGAAGCCTTTTTAAAAATTGAATGCTAAAAAAATTCTTATAACCTCTAGCATAGAAACAAGAGTGAAAGTCTCTTCAATTTCAATTCCTTCAATTTGAGTATACCCTTTGCACACCATTCTTGCATTATTTCTGATGACTTGTCCATATTCATTATGTTCTTGAACACCCACTTAGTTCCTATGACTTTGTTATATTTTGGACGAGGTACTAGTTCCCATGTTCCATTCTTTTGAATTTGATTCATATCCTCTTCCATTTATTTTATCAAGTGTGTATCCTTGCTTAAGTGAAATCCTTTGGTTCTATTTGGAATAACAAAGAAATATCACTCCTTTTTGGTGTGTTAGTCATCCTTCTTCTTGTATGTATACCTGTATCCATATCTTAGATAACCTGGTCCTCTGGATGGTGCTTTTGAATAAACTTGAAGGTTGTCTGGGATGATGTTTGAGTTGGTTCTTAATTTTTGTCTTCCGTTTCCTCTGCTTCTTTTACAACATCTTCTTTTTGATTTGTAAAGATAACATCTTCATCATTTGACGGTTCTACTTATTTTTCGGGAAGAGCCTTATCTATTTTTGCATCAATCCTTTGTACCACCTTCCATAGATGATTTTTGTAGCATTTGCAGGCCTTACTTCTTAACCAGTATCCATGAAATATTCCTTCATCAACACGAGAATCAAACTTGCCTCGAGATTTGTCATTAATCTTCAAAAATAAAATTCTTCCAAATATTCTAAACTGTTTCATAGAAGCATGTTTTCCTCTCCATACTTTGTATGGATTTTTATAACTGTCTGCCTAGAGCTAAGCCCTGTTTATAATGTATATTGTTGCCTTAACTTTCTCCTTCCATAATTTTACAAGTGTGTTTGCTTCCAATAGCATTGTTCTTACAATATCCTATACAAATCCGTTCTTTCTTTCTATACTCCATTTTGTTGAGGAGTTCTAGAAATAAAAGGTTTCTTCTTGATTCCATGTTTTTCACAGAATTCATTGAATTCTCCTAAAGTAAAATCTCCACCTCTATCAGATCTTAAGCATTTTATCTTCAATTCACTTTCATTTTCAACTATTGTTTTGAAAATTTTAAAGCAATTTAATGCTTCTGACTTTTTCTAACGAAAAATACCCAAGTCATTCTATCATAATCATCTATGAATAAAAAAAAGTACTGTTGGCTCGAGGGGTCTTGACCCAGGTTCAGAGTTCAAGGTTTTCCAACAAACCCCTATACCACTGGCCCTTTCGGCAATGACTTACTTGCGCAGGTCAAAGTCTCACCTGAAGTAGTATGGGTGGGTGCTGGAACCAGGTTTCCACACCCTGAGAAAGGATAGGTAAGGCAAGCAGAGCTGCGTTTGGCCCTGTGATACCCAGATCGCCTTTGTTCTGCGAAGGAGCAAGGATATTTATATTCACATCCATGTGTGCTAGATCTATAATTATATAATTTTATGACAGTAGCACAATATTGTAGAAACAGAACAGAACATAACCAGATATAGAAAACACACTTACACAGATCTTTCGTAGCTTAAATACATAATGCACACAATGCAATAATTACCAATGATTCACACAGATAGTACTCATAGATTCAGTTCTCTATCAACATTTCTTATTCATCAATTCATTAGTTCCTTCTTACAATCCCCTTCCCAGCCTGCGCACACAGTAGCAGGGTCCACACACAACTGGACTATGGATCTCCACGCACATAGTCAACAGGAGTCCATTCCCCAAAAACCCAAAAAGATAACTTAAACCAAAATTCACATCAATAACTCTTCATTTCCTAATTTACAATACAAAATGTTCCTCTATTTATAATAATATAGCCTAGACTTTCCTATGGTCCGCAAACCATGGTTTTCGAACCCCTGGTTTACCCTTTTTCCCATTACAATGCTTTCGAGGCTTTGACCCACCCCAAAACCCCTATGCTAGACTAAATTTAATCAAAATTATTCAAAATGGACCAGTTTCACAGCTCATAAGAGACCCTGTTCCAACAGTCCCCCAACACAATCTTGTGACTCATTCTGAGTCACTGTGGTGGTGCGGCCTCTATCTGCGTACGTAAGGCAGTAAGGGCAATGATTAGTGACAGTAACATGTTTTGACTCTGGGAAGTAGCATTCTATGCAAGGTCTACCAGCTTCTGGGAGGTTGGTCCTTCAGTTTCCGTGGTGACACTTTCAAGAATCTGATTAAGTAGCTTGGTCGCTCCATCAATGTCTTGTGAAAGTCGGAGGGCTATGGCAGCCCAAGGCTTCAGACGTTCTGCCATAATATGATGTTTATGCTAGAGTTTCTCAATCTCATCCTGGAGATCGTTGTTGGTTTTTAACTGTTCCAAGCGCTGGGTAGGTACCAATGTAGGCAGCGTAGCGTTGACCTGTTCGAAGGCTTATTCCTTTTGTCGTAAGTCCTGATTGATTTCCTGCAGGATTGGATCGCGCTGAACCTTAGTCCAGAGTTGTATGGCTGACTCCAGAAACTGGGTGCCTTGAGCAATCTGCCCTAAAATAATAGTTGTCGTGTCGGTGACTAGGGCGGCATGCTGGACGTGGACTTCCGGGGGCGTTTTGGGCTGTAGTTTGGCCTGTAAGTCAGAGATTTGTTGTTCTAGATATGTCTTGACGGTGTGTATTTCTAGCCGAGATGCTTTGAGGGCTGCAACCAATTTTTCCACCTTATCCCGAGTCGTGTCCGCAGCCGGGATCTCATCTGTAACCTCTGTGCAGAGTTGGTGGATCTTAGTTTCAAGCTTCGCCTGTTGTGACACGATTAGGAGCAAATCAGCAGCCTATTGCGTAATGGTGTGCTCGGCTGTACTAAGTTGTTGTTGTACTTGCTTATCACAGTG
This sequence comes from Pinus albicaulis, assembly GCA_034641835.2. Classification (NCBI taxonomy): domain Eukaryota; kingdom Viridiplantae; phylum Streptophyta; class Pinopsida; order Pinales; family Pinaceae; genus Pinus; species Pinus albicaulis. The sequence goes on from CM076580.1 coordinate 1,228,760,600, forward strand.
GCGAATCTCCTGGAAGATAGCGTGATGGAGCCCTTGTAAGGCTGTGTGGGGCAGCTTAGCCGGGTCCAACTAGGTTCCTGTGCCTGCCAGGGGCTGCGTTCCTACAAAGGTAGTGCTAGGTATACCCTAGAGATGAATAGCCTCCCTGGATAGCGCTGAACTACTGTCCTCTAACGCGGTGTGTGCCTGGCCCATGCTGGTTGGTAGTGTATCAATTTTTATCCGGAGAGTGTGGAGTTCGGCTTGGAGAGAGTCGACCTCGACCTCCCGTTGCGCCTCGACAAATGGCCACTTATCTTTCGTAGCCAAGGCGATTGTGTCCATGATTAAGGTGACCATCCATTAGTGTGACTGTCGCATTGTATTGCACGTGGTGGGCGTGCTATTTATTTCTGGATCCTGGTGCTGACTCCCCTGACCTCTTAGTTCCCGGAGGAAGGGTGGTAGCTCTGTCAGGTCCTACCTGGGCCTGAGCTGCAGCGGGCTGTGGTGGCTGGTTACCCCTGTGCGCGGCTGTAGCTGAAGCCATCTGGTGGGGCGCTGCGATCTCCCAAGGGGTGTCGGTGAGGCAATTTTTCCAGGAAAGGGGCCATAACGAGATCAACAGGTCAATTTCTTTATCCGCTACCATATAAGGGATTGTCGTCCATGTCTTATTGTTGAGGCTGTGAATTCGGACATGGTGCATGGTAATTTGGAACACAACAACACTCTTGTACTTTTCATATATTGTGGGGGACAGCTGGGGTTGGGAGTTTATGGCAGCTGCTACACTACTCTAGAAGAGGATCCAAAAGACCTTGTTATCCTCGATGTGCTGCTTATCCTTAGAGTCCCATAAGTGAGCATACCGAGCTCTTTTGCACATCCCAGGAGGGAGTTCAGGAAGGACCGACTCCTCGAGTTTTTCCCAGGTGACCAGTGCTATTAGGAATAATAACCACGAATAGAAGAAATATGTCCCTTTTTCCTGGGATTTGCCGACATTAGCCAGAAATTCTTTGCACAACTATTGAGCCCAATTGAAAAAAAATGCCATTCGTGCACTGGCCGGCTAACTGGATCACATAGGCGGGGACAGTCGCAACCCAACACTTCCTCATTAGCTTGCAGGCTAAGAGCCGAGTACCCATCTGAGTGGCAGGGTCATTGATAGTCTGGATCACAAATCCGCGTTGATTTCAACGCACAACGTAAGTCTGCAATACAAACAGAGCGGTGGATGTTTTGTACTTCTTTCCAACCTGCGCTATCAGGTGCAACCCTTGCATAGGTAGGCCTATAATCTTATGGATCAACGCATCATCAATAGGGACCCTATTGCGAATCCAAAAGCAACCATCATGAATGAGGGCGAGTAGCTAGCGAACCAACCGATCTGTGACGTTGTAATGGCCAAAGTGGGGCATTCGGAGCAGATTTAAAAGTCCAAATCCCACCAAGCCACATACCTAGCGCTGAGGCACTACCGTGACTCCATCCTCCCTATGGATTGTATCAAAGTATAATGCAGGGGCAAATTCCGAGAGGTTGTCATAGTCCGCCAAATCGTGATCATCAAACTTGACCTCATGGAGTCGCCCGCAAGGATCACTGAGGACAGGGACTTCTCTCAGGGTTAGGGGGGTTTGCAGATAGGTGACCAAGCCATCCAAGTTTTTTTGCGTTCGTGTAGATGGCCTTCGTGGGAAAACAAAGGGGGGTAACCAATTGATCGGGTTAGCCGGCAGAGCACCCTCCTGTGCATCTTATTCTGAAGGTGATACTAGTGGAGGCTTGACATGTCTTGGGGAAGTCCTAGGATTCCTTACTGCTTTCGGGGTTTTTCCCAAACCTTGTGCTTTTTCCTTGCCTTTCCTTGTGACCGGCGTGGGGGGGACATTTGCAATTCGAGCTCAACCTCCAGGACTTCTTCAACATCAGGCCCCGTCAGGGCTGAGGGTTCAACAGGGTTAGTAGCCAACATCCTTGCGCGAAAAATGAATCCCAGCCCTGGGTAATGTTGGGTCATAAAAAGGTATCTTTTGAACACCTAATTAGCCTACATTAATCATGAATCTGGGAGCGACTTTTTATTTCAAGAGTGTACTCTGTCTGAGGCTGCAATTAACTAAGAGTAATGCTATGAAGATGTAGAACAGAATGTTAAATCCAAAAGTAAACAGATTCTTGTAAAGAAATATAACTTCAGTAACATAAATGGAAATGATCTGAAAGCTTAACTAAATTAATCTGCAAACCATTGATCAGGGATACAGTAGCAATAACTCCTTCTCTTAGAAATCAGTGCAACTGAAATCACACTAAGGCAAGATAACCAATCTGGGAACTTGGAAGCAATAACCAGTGTTCTCTACAGTTGGTGGTCTTGTACTTAAAGCAATAGAAATGAAATCAAGCTCGAACTATTTTCTAATAAAGATAACTGAAAGAAACTGCAAAGGCTAGAAAGGGACAACAACTCGTAATTCCTATGCATTCACATCAACTATAATTAATCTATCTGCTAATCTGAAGCTATAAACAATAAACTGAAATGGAACAGCAACATGAATTGAATAGAAACTATAATTCTAAGTGCAATCCAACAACTAATCTCAATACTCCAATCCTGTTGACAGCCAATACTACGCAGCAATCAATTATAAAAAATCATAAACTAATAGAACAACAACTAGAATTAGATATAGAACAACAAAGCTTTTATAATAATAGCAAGATAACTGAACAACGAATGTACTGCTTGCAAAGGATAAAATAGCAATGCAATTCATTAATGAATTTGTATTCAATCTAACAACAATCAATCAACTCTATAATTGAAATAAACATTAAACAAAACTTCACACAACGGTAAGCAAAGATTAAAAATACAAACAACAAGGTAATTCCACTAGAGCCGGGCCCTTAGCGCCAGTGAAATACTGCTGGGCTACTTCAGAACTTAAGAGATGAAACGAAATGCTTGTTGGATATTAATCGAACATAAAGTATTACAGAGGCTTTTCTCTCAAAGCTGAGAGTCAATAAACATAATATTACAAAGGAAATGTTTGAATATAAGAACTTTCGACCAACTGATTGACTGACTGACTGACTAACTCTTTCATCACTAAAGGACATTGCTTTATATATCAGATCTTGACGGACAAGACAACGAATAAGATGATTTTGAACAGTGATCCCTCAGGATCGAAGGATCCTGAGGGATTCGCTCCCCTTCATTTAGTTATCATCTTGTTTACTTTGACCAAGGTCGAGCTATCCCCTGCCTCTTTTTAGCAATCCGTTCAGCTCTCCTTGTCTTTGGCTGGATGTGGTTCAACGTTGATGGAGCAGCAGTTACATTGATCTCAACCTCGCCTTTGGTACAGCTGTTCACTTCGTCTAATTCCTGTTTTATCAATCAAAAAGCAACCTTTAGTCATCTTTTTACAGTTAACATAAACCTCTCCAATTTTATCATAATTCTCGTAATAAATTACCTTCCCAAGGTAAAAAGGAGTATGTCTATAGTAAAAGAATGAGAAGATACATAGTAATTTCATACCTTTTTCACTGCCCAACATACCCCCTGCTTAATATTTTTCATGTCCTCATGAAAACTGTAGTTCACATGGAGAGCAGTCTAAGAATAAGCTGGATAAGGTTTGTCATCAAAAAGCCTAAAACCATGTAGTGCGGCTAATTCCTCAAAAACATGCTTTGTCTATCCTTCGGGGAGTTCATAGATGGCTTTGTAGTCTGAAGCAGGATACCATGCAATAGGGCTTCAGAACCTACATCCTAGCCAGAATGGTCCTTCTTTTAAAATGAGATGACTATAGGAAATCAAGCGGTCTGTAGCTAGCCCAAAGTTTCTATAATTAAATGGTTCCCTATTTTGCACATTCTGATTGGAGATTCTCCACTGGACCTTAGCTGCTATATAAGCTTGGTTTCTAATGGATAAGAAATAATCTGTCCCATTCAAGATAATTGATTTGTGGACATGCCCCAAGGCTTGGGTAACGCCTTCCTTGGTCATCAAACTTTTCTGCCTAGCCCAAAATTGAAGTGGGTTCTGAGGTTCACTCCTGACCCACAAATCTAGTTCATTTTCTTGCCTTTGGAAAGCATTATAGGCTTTAAGCCATTTCAATTGATTTACATCAAAGGAAATGAATGCCTTATATTGAACATCTCCCACAAAAGGGCTAGGGTTTTACTCATAATAATTTTCAAGTATTAGATTATGCAAGTAAAATTCACACAAAAGGCGTTGTACTTTGATCCCATAAAGTTTGCAGCATGATACAAAGTCATCTATGGTTTTTAGCTCTATGGATTTCCCTGCCCTAACTGCCTTAATCTTTAGCTGTAAATATCTTTCTAGTAAAAACAAAGCATAGTTTTTGGTGGGGCATCTACAGGCTAAGACATCAGTGTACAATGAGCAGCGAGTGTCCATTTGATTGTAGGCTAATTTTAATTGGTTCATTACCTTTTCAGCCTTTTCCTCTGCTTTTCAACACTTTTCGTGAGCTTCAGCTTCTGCTTCATGCATAATTTTCATCTATTGCTGCAACTCCTGATATCTCTTTCTTGGGACAGTGTCTTCTTCCAACCTCTGCCTTTCTATTCGGGCCTGTGCCAACTCCTCTTGGAGTCTGGCTAGTGTTAGATCACTAAAAGTATGCTGACTACTAGATTGCATGTTTTCACTTGAAACAAGTCCCTCTGGAACAACTTGTGTTGGAATAGCCGTTTGCTGCTCTGTATCTCCATAATTAGGCTCAGGCATGGCTTCTTGTGCAACTTGGGGGTTCCTATTAACAGTCACCTTTCTCTTTTTCAAAATTCTCTTGGTAGATATGCTTCTTCTCTTAGGGGCTTGCTTAGGCATTTGTTTCATTCTCAGAACCCTAATGGTTTTCTTGAGCTTTTCTACGAGTTTATGAAGCTTCATTTGTTCCCTGCGAAGCTTTTCAATCTCAGTTTTTTTCCTCCTCTTTTTTAATGGAACAACTGTTCCTTTATCTGAACCCATTTGCTCAATAGGGTTTTGATCTATATCAGCCATGCCTTCAGTTAAGTTCTTTTCTTGATCTTCTACTTGGGGTTCTTCTTCCACATTCATATGCCCTTGGCTAAATTTTTCGGGAATCATACCCTCGGTTGACTCTGTAATATCCTGAGGGCTTCCAGGTTGAGATACTGCTTCGGTGTTTCCTTGTTCATGCCTTTTAAGGGAAGCAACACTGGCTTCGCTAGGGTTTGTTGTTTCATCCAGCATTTCTTTAACTGTTTCTTTGTTGATTGCAGAGTACTCTTGCAACTGATTAATATCAATGTTAAGGTCCAAAGGGATATGAGGCTGCACATAGTCACTCATATTGGCTAGAATTTGGGTCAATTTTTCTTCCTGTAAAGGGCTTACGGTAGCATTTTCGGGAGGCTCTATTCCTTCTTTGTCATTGCTATGGTTGTCTTTGTCCTCCTCACAATTATGATAGCTTCCTTCTTCCTCATCCGAATATCAAATTTCTCCTTCAATTTATTCTTCCTCAGTATTTCCTTCCTCTGCACTGGATTGTTTTCCACCACTGGTGTGGTGACTTATTTCTTCTTCGTCCAAGTAGTGAATTTATCCTTCCATTTCCTCTTCTTCATCAGTACAAGAGCTTGCTCCCTCCAATTTTGGAGGTTGTTCATCCTCCGAGTTGTGCAATTCCAGGGGCTGGATACTACTGCCCGGAAGTCCTTCCATCACCCCCCTACTTCGTTTTGAACGGAGGGACTGTCTGTGAGTCGATGGCTTAGCTATTGAGCCAACCATTATTTTCCATTTCGGGCAAGTAAAGCTAACCCTCCGTCAATGGAGAATATCAACTCTTCCCAGCTGGTCTGTTGCTGGGCGAGGCTACGACTCACTATTAATCGAATTAGGCAATGGTGGCTGATCACCATATCTGCATGTTGAGCTTTTATTATACTATGGGTGGTATCATGCAATAGGGAATTTAAAAATACAGGCAAATTGATAGTGAATTTCTATTTTAATACAACCAGTAGCTTAAGGTGGCGAGGTCTTACCACATCTTTCCTTCTGTCACACGTTATATAAGCCTGCACAATCTTGGCCAACTCCGTCCATGGTTCTCCCAATGATGTTGGCTGAACTTCTTTGCCTTTGATAACCAATGTCTGTCTATCATCCTGAAAGATCTTCATGGCTTCTCGAAGCCCGAGCTTCTTCTATGTCCATATAGTTCCTTGCATTGGTATGCAAGACATCTCTGCAATTATTTCTTCGGATACAACTATCTGTCTTCCTCTAACCATGGAGAATCCTTCCTGCAAGTTCTATAAAAATTTGGTGGCCACTGCTTCATGGGGTTGTTGCATCCTCATGAAATATGTAATCCACCCCAATCTTTCCAAAATTTCTCATGCAGCATCAGAAATGACCAGCACCTGCGGCTCACTGTGAATTGGTCATCCTCCCATCGTTTCTGCACTTTGTTAGTTCTGTTGGAAATATGATGCAGAGTGTTGTCCTTGATGGCAACCCACTGAATGAAGATGAAGACATGCGACTGTTGACATATGTTTTCCTTGATGGCATTCCACCGGATGAAGTTATTCTTGACTTGATGGACTTGGTAAATGATGTTTGTTAGCAATATGATGATGAGTGTTGTCCTTGAAAGGCAACTAACTGGATGAAGGAAATATGATGTATCTACAGTGTGTACAGAAGGCAATGAAGAAAGGAATTCAGCATGTGCTAAATCTTGATGAAAAATTATATCTTTCAAGAAGGGCATGCACAACCAGATATATCTAGAAGTTGGCTATGAAAGAAGCACGATACTGATCATTATGGAAAAAGCGCTCAAAAAGTGCAAAACCAGGGGTAACCACCATGGTATTGACCCATTGTATTAGGTAATGATTCGTCTAAATGACCCCGTCCAGGAATACCATCGGATGTAATGTGGTTTTGGCTCATGGTATTGAAAAAGGGTAAACCTATATAAAGAGAAGAAATTCATTGTGCAAATCATGAGTGTGGGTGCAAGATGTCTGAGCTTGAATGAATACTTATCTCTGAAGGAAATCTGAATGGAAAGGGTTATAGTTGAATGATAGAACTGAATGCATGATGCACCAATGATGAAGAAGGATAAGATAAAGCTACTTGTGTCTACTAAATCGATAATGGAAAACGAATCGAATTGGGCGAACATACGTACGAAGTGAAAAGGGTATACGAACTACGCTTATCGTCCAAAAGCAAGTATCTTTTGCTCAATAGTTGGTCTCACCTTTCATCGCACGGAGGAACGTATATCAGCAACCCGGCCGAAAGAATAAAAAGCCTTTAGTATGTACGATAGGGAAATATATACGAGGGTATATCTTTAGTTTCGTGGTGAGCTTCTTATATACGCGACATCGAAAAGAAACGCATGAGCAGGGTTTGCTAAAGCAAAGGGTATGAAATATCTGATCTTTTCTGTTGTGTTTCTGCTATCTGATCTGTGTTGATAAGTATCTGTTGGTGATGTATGTTTGTGCTTAAAAGTATGGAAAGGGTCCAGTCTGAAAATATGATGAAACGTGGCCTACAAGTTGTGTTCTTTTGAAGTTGTTGGATCCAGTGTGAAAATTGATGAAACGTGGTCCAAGGTGGTGCTGAGGGTTGTAGCCTTCAGTCAGGGGGTTGTAGCTCCCTTCCAGGTGAGGCTGGTAAACGAGATCGAGGGGGTCGTAGCTCCCTTCCAGGAGAGGCTGGTAAACGAGTCAGGGGGTTGGAGCTCCCTTCCAGGAGAGGCTGGTAAACGAGCGCAGGTGGGTGCCTGCGTGCTGGTAGGAGTCTGCACCAGCACATATGTTGTAAGATGTTTTCTCTATAATAAAATATTGAAGGCTGAGCAACTGCAGCGGTGGTTTTCTCCCGACTTTGGTTTCCACCTAAAAATCCTGGTGTTCATGTGTGATGCTTTGTGTGATGGTTTATTCTTTTTCTTCATTTATTAATCATACGATGATTGAATGATGAATGATTTAAGTGAGACAACGCGCATTGAATACGTATACGCGGGGTTTTTAACAAAGAGGTATGTATATACGCGAGTATTTGAACAGAAAAGGTAACGTATGGGTTTAAGCAAGAAAAAGTAAAAGTTTTATGATGTAAATACTGATTCACCCCCCCCCCCCCCCCCTCTCAGTATTTTTCCCAACAAGTTCTTTCCAAACACACAGTGATCACAATGGAATAGCACATCATGGTAAGTCGTTGAAAATTGGTTATTCCCTAAAATGTAGGGATTTGGTTTGCATAAAGGTAAAGAAATATCGAGATTTTATCGGCATGCAGACATTCGCACCCCCCTTGATGGATAATAGGTCGTCCTCGACCATCAATTGAGAGAGGAAAGTGTGGCACAACAGTAGTACAACAGGAAATAGGCATAATTATTATACATTCAATCAAATTATAGCAATTACTGAAATCAATGCGTGTGATAAATTGGTAATAGATATAAAATCGTTTTGTAATGATTCAAATATGAGGAGAAGGGACAGCTTAGGATATAAGTACAAATGCATTATTTACCACTTCAAACTAATATGATCGATTTGTAATGATTTTCATGTATAATAGGTTCGAAATCAAAGGTAAAGGATTCATACTTTCATTTTATATTTTAAATAGAGACATAGGAGAAGGGTTTAATATGACTATTGATGTGTATAAATGTGACTCCAATACCATTAGTAGAGCTCTATTGCCCACAGGTGTCCATAACCTTGACAGAGTTTCTTTCTTACCCTTGGAACCATTGTCCTTTATTCATACTGAGGAAGTTCTTGTTAAATGTCATAACGGAGGCCATTGTGCTGGTTTGGTGGCCAGATAAATCACAATGCCATTCACTGAGAAGAAGTGAAATTTGGGCAGGTCGGCTCGTGATGAGACCTCATGTTCCAAAGACTTCTTAATTTTTCAGTTGTCCATTGGACCATATCCCTGGTTTGGTGGCCATAATGGGAATGCCACTTCACTGTCTTCCTTATGATCATGGTAGGCTGGCTCTTGATGAGACCCCCTATCCTCCATCTGCAAAATCATAATTATTAATGAAATATGTAAATATTTTGATTTTTCATATAGAACTTTTCCTTAGTTATTCATAAAGGATGGCTCAACACTCCTTAAGAGTAGGGATGGTGGAAGAAGTTTGAACATCTCAATAGAAAAGAATATGCCCTTATTCCTACTCCATAAATAAAAATCACAGAAATTTATAACATATGGGAAGAACCAACATGATAAAGATAATCGATCATATTAATTCAGTGGTAGTAAAACAACAAAATCATGTTATTGATCATGCCCCTTTTCCCTTTTTCTGATCATTACTAAACAATTTTCTTTAAAAATGATGATTTCTTTTGATTTGCTAATTAAAGTAAGCTTGAATTTGTATGATTGTATATGAATAATATGTTTGCCTTTAGAAGAGTCATCAGAAATTCTCAAAATGCTAATCTAAAACAAAAAAAACAATCCACTCAAAAGGTGATGTTCCTTTTAAAAAGAACAACAAAAACAATCTGTGGAACTATTGTTCCTTTCGAAAGGAACAACAAAAACACGCTGCAAAACTACTGTTCCTTTCGAAAGGAACAGCAGAAGTGTTGTTCCTTTAGAAAGGAACAACAAAACTCAAAACAAACGAAATAAACAGAGTTAAAAAAAAAAAAAAAAAAAAAAAAAAAAAAATAAAATAAAATAAAAATTTCTATGAAATAAACAACGAAAACTGAAAATAAATGAAATAAATAGAAATTTAAAAAAATAATTCTCTAAAGCAACAATCAAATAAATGAAAAATTCTTTATGTACAAAATTTAAAAAAGAAATGATTTAATAAACTGGTGCCGAGGAGGAGTTATCCCCTTCAGCGAGAATTTCCATAGTAGAATCTTCCCGTAACTGTTGGTAAAAGGATTCCCGGGTAAGCGGTTTATGAAACAATCGTACTCGATGACCGTTCACCTTAAAGGAATGCGCAGATCCATCAATGGTAGCTAATGTAATAATGCCATTATCATGCAATTTTTTTATTTCATAGGGTCCGAGCCATCATGTCTGGAGTTTTTCTGGAAAATCCTGAAACCTAGAATCATATAGGAGTGCCCAGTTTCCTTCGTGGAAGATCTTTTCTTTGATAAGGGTGTCATGCCATTTTTCTCTCTGTTGCTGGATTAATGCTATGTGCTAAAGAGCAGAGAGCCTAATTTCATCTAACTCATTAATTTGCTACAGCCTTTTAGCCTGGGCTTCATTTAGATCTAGACCCACCTTTTGAGCTGTTCGTAATGTTTGAATTTTGAATTCTATTAGAAAGATGGGTTCTTTTCCAAATACCAGTTGATATGGTGAATATCCTGTAGTAAGTCTCCACGTTGTTCGATATGCCCACAATGCTTCTGGAAATCTGTAGGCCCAATCTCGTCTGTGTGAGGCAACGGTTTTTGTTAATATAGATTCAATTACTTTGTTCGTGCTCTCTACTTGGCCATTGGCCTGTGGGTGGTATGGGGTTGTAATCTCGTGCTGAATGTGGTAGTTTTGTAGTGTTTCAGCTAATTTATTACCTACAAATTGTGGTCCTCCGTCTGTGATTATGTCCCTTGGGAGGCCATACCACACAAAGATTTGGAAAAGAAACTGTATTACGGAGTCCTCTGTAGCTTTTGAAAGTGCCTCTGCTTCAACCCACTTAGTGACATACTCAGTTGCAACTAGGATGTATGTTTTTTGGTTTGAGGGAGGGCTAATAGGGCCAACAAAATCAAGCGCCCAACATTCAAATGGTTCAATCACTAGTTGAGGGTTCAAAGGCATTTCATCAGACTGCCCAGGGTGACCTGCCCTTTGGCAGCTACCACAGGCCTGCACAAATTTTTTGGCATCTTTAAAGATGGTAGGCCAATAATAGCCTGTTCGTAAAACCTTATGGGTAGTTCTACAATCTGCAAAATTCCCGCCACATTGCCCATCATGGAATGCTTTCAAAATATCAAATACCTCGTCCTCCCGGGCACATCTTCTTATTTTCATATCTCCCCCTGTGTGAAATAGGTAGCCCCCAGTCCAAGAGAATCGGGTACTACATTGTATTATCTGTTTTCTTTCATTAAAGGATAGATGTTTAGGTAATTTACCTATTGCCAAATAATTTGCTATATCGGCATGCCGCGGTGTTCTGACAGTAATGGCGAACAGATGTTCATTTGGGAAGTGGTATTCAATTGCTTCTGTATATGTTGGCTTTGGCATTCTTGACGGAAAGTCAGCTACAGGGTTCTCTTTCCCAGGTCGATCTTTGATTGTAATATCGAATTCCTACAGTAAAATCAACCATCTTGTCACTCTTCCGTTTGTAACAGGTTTATTTGCTAAAAATTTAATGGCAGAGTGATCAGTATATAGTACTACAGGATACCTAGTTAGATAATGTCTAAACTTATTTATAGCATGAACTACAGCTAAAAATTCCTTCTCAGTCACAGTGTAATTTAATACAGCAGGGGACAGATTTTTGCTAGTATAATAGATTGCATATGGCTTCTTGTCTTCCTCCTGCCAAAGTACTGCTCCAATTGCTGTGTCTGAGGCATCGGATGAAATTTGGAATGGAAAATTCCAATTTGGGCCCCTCAGCACTGGGGCTGTTGAAACAAGATTTTTCAAATCATTAAAGGAATTGTCACATTTATCTGTCCAAATAAAATCAACATTTCCAGTTAGTGCATATAAAGGTGCAGCTATTCGAGAATAATGTTCTATAAATCTTCTATAGTAACCAGAAAATCCAAGAAAGCTACGTACCTCTGTTTGTGTGGTGGGTGTAGGTATTAACAAGATTATTTGAATTTTAGTTGGGTCCACTTGAATTCCAGCTGCTGAAATATAATGCCCTAAGATAACTCCTTCGGTCATCATCATAAGACACTTTTCATGGCTTAAACAAAGCCTAGTGTCAATAAATATTTGCAATACCTTTTCTATATTTTCTAATGCAGGCTCAAAATCATCCCCGTAAGGTGTGAAATCATCCATATATACTTCGAGGCCTTCATTTATTAAGTTTGCAAAGATGCTGAGAATGGCCCTTTGGAATGTAGCAGGGGCATTGCATAGGCCAAAAGGTAAGACTCGGTAGAAAAATGTCCCCCATGGATAGGTAAAAGTAGTTTTGTCCTGGTCTTCAAGGGCAATCTGGATTTGATTGTACCCACTGAAGCCATCGATGAAAGAAAAGAATTTATTTCCTACCAATGTGTCTAATACATAGTCAATGAAAGGAAGGGGAAAGTGGTCTTTTTGTGTTGCCTTGTTAAGTTCACGATAATCTACACATATTCTCCACTTTCCGTTATTTTTTGTTACCACTACTAATGGAGAGACCCGCTTGCTATCAGATATTGGGTAGATGAAATTAACATCCAATAGTTTTTGTAATTCAGCTTTCAGAATATCTTTGAGGTGAGGGTTTAGTCTTCTTTGAGGTTGGCGAATGGGTCTTACATATTTTTCAATATAGATGTGGTGTGTGCACAATTGAGGGTCAATTCCCTTCATATCGGGGTAATCCCATGCAAAGGCTGCTTTGTACTTTCGTAATAATTGGACCAACTTGTCTTCTTGTTCAGCAGTCAGATTTTTGTTAATGTTTAGAGTTTTTCCCAGCTCAATTTCTACAATATTGCTATTGTACACAGAAGTAGTAGGTATTACTTGATCAAGAATGTCTTTCAAAGGATCTTCTTCTTCTTTATTATCAAATGCTGCCTTGATCACGTGACAATGTAAATGAGATCTGGTTTGTGGTTTATTAATAAAACTATTAATGATATCATCCTCTGTTTGATCTTTAAAATCAAGAGCATTTTCTATAGTTAGAGGTGATCTCATATTTTCCATTAGATATGATACAGGTTGTTTTTTTGTTTTGATTATTGATAGACTTGGCTGGGCTGGGGAATATAAAGCTAAATTCTTGACATAGTTTCCCCTTGTTATTGTCATGTTGCCTTGTCGGCATCCAATATAAGCATCGACAGTTGCCAACCAAGGTCTACCTAAGATCAACGGATGTCCTTCTAGTTGGTTCTTTGGATTGATAACCAGGAAGTCAGCAGGGTATTCCCAGGAATCTACAGATACCATTACATCTTGTAATGTACCTTCTGGTTTGACTACCGATCGGTCAGCCAATTCCAATAAGGTTGTTGTTGGTTCTAGCGATGTAATGCCAAGTTTTTGACAGGTGGTGGTTGTTAGGATATTGATTGCTTCTCCCAAATCAACTAAGGCATTTGGAAACAATTGCCCATGGATTTTTACTGTCACTATAGGATTTCCTGGGTATTCATATTTTACAGGTGTTTCCATTCCTGATAGTAAGTCAGATAAAGTACCAACTATTTGGACAGTTAGATTGGTGGTTGTTCTCCTCTTTGGATTCTTTATGCATAATTCCTTAATGGTTTTTGCATATATAGGAATGTCTTGGATAGCTTGGAGGAGAGGGATTTTTATGCACAAATTTTTTAATTCTCCCAGAAGATCAAAATTAGGATGTTCTAATGGGCGTGGTATGATTAATCGTTCTGGGAATGGTGGAGAGGAAGTTGTTACTTGTTGTTGAACCTCCTTCTCTTTCTGTAATGTGTGTTCTACAGGTAACAGATCTTAAATATGAACATTATTGTTTCTCTCTGTTTCTACTATGCACCCAGACCTTAATTGAAGGTCATTGCACTCCCTCAGTTTAGTTTCTAATTCTAGGGGTTCCATTATTTGGATAGACTGAACTGGCCTATTGTTTAGGTTTGGGCTGGGCTGGGCTGGGAGTTGTGGTCTTAAGTTGGTCTGGGGGTTTGTATAGGGAGCTGGCAGTGTAGGTTGAGAGAGAGGAATTGTTCCAGCTGGCTGATTTGTAGGTCTTTGCCAGTTTGATTGCCAGGCCTGACTCTGGGAAGTAGAGAGGGACCATTGTGTAGGATAATTATTATTTTGCCAAAACGGTGGGCAGAAAGGAAAGCTAGGCCAATTATTTTGATTTTTTTGATTTGGCCAAGATGTTGGAGGAAATGGCTGTTGTGACCAATTGGGGAAAGGTGGTTGATTTTTCCACATTCCACTATATTTCTAAGCATTGTATTGAGGAGGCTAAAAAGAAGAAAATGGATCATTTGGCATACCTGATTGTCGTGGCTACCATTTTCGGGGTTGATTAAGCAGACATACCACTTTTGATTCTTCTTCTGCCTCCTTGTAAACTACTTTTAAGCTAAGAAGCGAGGGACATCCTTCTGTAGGGTGATATTTCATGCAAATGGCACAGACTTTGATCACATCCAACGGGCACTCCTTGTGGCTAAGTTTCTTCCTGCATCTAGGGAAGAATATTGCCAAATTTTGTTCTGCTTCTGCTTTCTTTTGTTTGGCTTGCATAATATCGAACTGCGTTGTTAGAGTCCCAAGTATGTCTGTCTTAAAATCTTCTAGCAGATTTCCAATCTCTGCACGAGTCACACCTTCATTAAAGGTCTTATTTTCTCTTGTAATCATATCACGTTCTGCTGATTTTAGCCTTGTGTTGCCCCTTGAACTCCTGATACACAAATCAATAATGTTAGGATAACTTTCCTGATATATGTCACCTTTTCCCATAATATTCAATGTTTCAACCCATTGATATTTCATTCCCCTGATTAATGTGGTTTTCAAAACATTATCAGGTAAGGGTAAAGATGCATAAGGGGATCTCTGAAGATTGTATTGAAACCGTTCCACATATTCTTCCAAGGTTTCATTTGGTTTTGCTGTCATTTGGAATACTTCATCTTTTAGTTCCCGAGACCTACAATAATCTTGATACTTCTTTAAAAATGCAACTTTCATCTAATCCCAATAAGTTATGACACCCCCACCTAATCCCATAAACCATCGTAAGGCTGCCCCTTTTAATGTTGAAGGGAATAGTTTTAGTTTTTGGGGATCAGTGGTATAATCATATCCCCTGCATAACACATCAAATTCAAACAAAAACACATCTGGATCTTCTGATGTTAAGCCATGAAATGTAGGAATATGTTGAAGGGGAATGACCTTCATAGGCGCATTGACTACAGTATCTACTATAGGATATTGCAGCATAGAGGTTTGCTGGGGTGTCTGCTGGTTCTGATTTTGGTTCTGAGCCATTTGATCGAAGATGTGCCAATATCCTTCTGGGATCTCCAAGGAATTTATAGGCTGACTAGCAGGGATAGGAATGATTTTGACAGCACTCCCCTTGTCTAGAATAATGAGTATTCCTTGTTGACCTACTGTTTGAGGTGATTCAGAGCCTTGATTTTGAATAATTTTAACAACACTTCCCTTATCTGGACTGCTTATCATTTGGGCTATTTCAATAAGAGATTTTGGGTCTTCGGTTTCTCTTATTTCCCCTTATCCTTGTCGGAGATTGCTAGAGTTCCCTTCTTGAGGGGAAATTATGCAGGGATTCTCAATTTCTTGGGAATATTGCTCAATTCCCTCTGTTTGACTGTGTATCTCAACAAAGGCTTTAGATGGTGATTCTGTAGCTTGAAGGGAACTAGTAGGCTATCTAGAGATAATTTTTCTAAGCCCTACTGATGGCTGAGATTCAGTTCTTTTAAGGATTTCATCAATAAAAGTTGTCCGCCCAAGGGTCATCGGTCCCTTAGGTTTTTCAATTTTAGGAGGAATTTTGTTTTTCTTAGTTGGTCTATTCATTCAAAAAAAAAAAAAACAAACCTTCATTCCTACCTAAAGAAAGAAACTTACCTACTTTTGTTGTGAAGCGGGCTATGAGCAAGTGTGTTTCTTGCCTAGTGCGCAGGTTCTTACCTTCCGTATTTAATACCCAATTCTTCGCAAGCAGAAGAAAATCAGCTGTGCATCACTCTTTTGAAATGGCATACACTCTCCCCGGCAACGACGCCAAAATGTTGGGTCACAAAAAGGTATCTTTTGAACACCTAATTAGCCTACATTAATCATCAATATAGGAGCGACTTTTTATTTCAAGAGTGTACTCTGTCTGAGGCTGCAATTAACTAAGAGTAATGCTATGAAGATGTAGCACAGAATGTTAAATACAAAAGTAAAAAGATGCTTGTAAAGAAATCTAATTACAGTAACATAAATGGAAATGCTCTGAAATATTAACTACATTAATTTGCAAACCATCGATCAGGGATACAGTAGCAATAACTCCTTCCCTTAGAAATCGATGCAACTGAAATCACACTGAGGCAAGATAACCAATCTGGGAACTTGGAATCAATATTCAGTGTTCTCTACAGTTGGTGGTCTTGTACTTAAAGCAATAGAAATTAAATCAAGCTCGAACTATTTGCTAATAAAGATAACTGAAAGGAACTGCAAAGGCTAGAAAGGAACAACAACTCATAATTCCTATGCATTCACAACAACTGTAATTAATCTATCTTCTAATATGAAGCTATAAACAATAAACAGAAATGGAACAGCAACATGAATTGAACAACAACTATAATTTTAAGCGCAATCCAACAACTAATCTCAATACTCCAATCCTGTCGACATCCAATACTACGCAACAATCAATTATAACAAATCATAAACTAATATAACAACAACTAGAATCAGATATAGAACAACAAAAATTTTATAATAATAGCAAGATAACTGAACAACGAATGTACTTCTTGCAAAGGATAAAATAGCAATGAAATTTGTTAATGAATCTGTATTCAATCTAACAACAGTCAATCAACTCTGTAATTGAAATAAACATTAAACACAACTTCACACAACGGTAAGCAAAGATTAAGAATACAAACAGCAAGGTAATTCCACTAGAGCCGGGCCCTTAGCGCTAGTGAAATACCACTGGGCTACTTCAGAACTTAAGAGATGAAATGAAACGCGTGTTGGATATTAATCGAACATAAATTATTACAGAGGCTGTTCTCTCAAAGCCGAGAGTCAATAAACATAATATTACAGAGGAAACGTTTGAATATAAGAACTTTCGACCAACTGACTAACTGACTCTTTCATCACTAAAGGACATTGCTTTATATATCAGATCCTGACGGACAAGACAAGGCATAAGATGAGTTTGAACAGCGATCCCTTAAGATCGAAGGATCTTGAGGGATTCGCTCCCCTTTGTTTAGTTATCATCTTGTTTACTTTGACCGAGGCCGAGCTATCCCTTGCCTCTTTTTAGCAATCCATTCAGATCTCCTTGTCTTTGGCTGGATGTGGTTCAACGCTGATGAAGCAGCAGTTACATTGATCTCAACCTCGCCTTTGGTACATCTGTTCACTTCGTCTAATTCCTGTTTTATCAATCAAAAAACAACCTTTAGTCATATTTTTACAGTAAACATAAACCTCTCCAATTTATCATAATTCTCGTAATAAATTACCTTCCCAAGGTAAAAAGGAGTATGTCTATAGTAAAAGAATGAGAATATACATAGTAATTTCATACCTTTTTCATTTCCCAACAGGTGACTACTATTAGACGGAGTAGGTTGACCAGACATGAGAGGGACAATGTGGATACAAAAAATCTGATTGCTTAAGTGCTTCCATGAGATGCCTGAGGCACGCCAGTTGTGTAAGTGAAACAATATATCTAGCTGGACTATCCTGCTCTTTTTAAAGCACTTCCAAGCATGCGATGGTGAGGTAAAATTTATTTGGGGCGGGTTCCCCAAGGAACGGCAAAAAATCCCCATAATTCATTCCATTAAAGGCTCGGGGGCTGCTCCTTCCAACGGTAACTTCTGATTTTTACCAATAGGTACTTCTCCAACGGCTAGTTTTTGCGTCCCCAGTGGTCTTGACTTACTTGTCACGCTAGGGTCACTCATCTGTGACAACTGCATATCCTCCACCAACATAGGCTTTCTTCCTAGGCCACTCATGACCCATGACCAAGAGAACATTATCGTCTATGAAACTGAGGCTTTAAGTGGGGTTTTAGTCAGAGCATATCATCTGACCCGCAACTGTCTTATCACCGTAGAGGTGGCCCGATGCATGAGAGCTCTACTTGCTAAGCCTACGGCTGTCATAGGAAGCCTACTACTTGTTTGTGGGTCAGTCTGACCTTGTACTGCGATAGGTTCGTAGCAGTTGATTAAGCCTGGCTTCGTCCAGGTCCTTACTTCTGAGACAATAGAGCGAAAGTCTTTTGTGATGCAAAGACAACGCATCATGGAGAAATCACGTAACTAGTTATGCCAGGTCTCTATTTCCTCATTGGGATCACAAAAGCCCTTAGTATCCCCCTCGTAGCAGAGTACTTCACCGTCGGTTGGGTTGTCCGCGTCTCGCGCAGTCAAATTATGATATAATCCACATCTTCCCCCTTGGATATTGGTTCCGTATAATGTTTACCTTCCACGGGGTCTAATGGCACAACTACCCTTGTGCCATTATTTTCGAACACCATGCTTCATTTTTTTAAGTTAATGATACCACCCATGTTGATGGCCCAATCCAATCCCAGTAGTGCAGGGTTGGGGTCCGCATCCTCGGTGATTTGAATGACTTCTAAGTCAGCTCGGACTTTTACTCCAGTGATATCTACCACAATCCCAGAGAGCCTCCCCAAAGGTATGATATTTTGGTGATTAGCCATTCGTAGCTGGATGGTGGACCATTCTAGCTTTTGTTCACCCATGCGTTGCCAAGTTTTCTTAGGTAATACATTAGCATCCGATCTGAGGTCTAAGATAACCCGATCCATCTCGTAGCTGCTGATCTGGACCGTCAACCACATCTCCTTTCCAGTGCGTCTTTGATACCTGTATAATTTGTGCACATCCTTAATGTCAGATGATAAGGAGGTGCATGTTGCACAGCTCTCTACTAAAGCCTGCAAATTCTGCACTACCTGGGGGTTGCACAGCAGTCTCATACATGCCTGTAGGAAGGGTTTGACCTCCTCAACTACCTTCAAATCCCCAGGGCGTAGGGACGTAGATGCCTCCATCCCAAGAAAGTCCCTTCGAGCTTCCATAAACATTTCCCTTGCTTTGTCTAGGTCCAACCCTTCTTTTTTGCTAACCTCTTTACAAATCAATGTTTCAGTTTCAACCTTCTCCTCAATTCCCCTAGTCGCCAATCCACTACGTGTCACCACATTTACGCTCGGACCCTTACCCCTTAGCTCAGTCTGGACCCTTTGCACCTTCTGCGTAGGTGGGATCTGCTTCTCCTATATATTTTCTTTAAGGGCTGGACAATCTTCCAGCATATGGTCCAACTGTCTGGAATACCTACAGGACTGTCGCGTGGGGTTCGGGCAATCCCTCGCAAAATGCCCTGTGTTCCCACAGTTATAGCAGATCAACTGGACCCGGCCCCGACCTGCACTTCCATTTTGGCCCCCATACCTGCTTCCAGAGGGGAGCCATCCCTTCCCGCGGGGGTTTTTGGTGAGGCAGGGTCTGACTGTACTTTCGGAAAATTTTTCCAGCCTATCACTAAATTATGGATTCGGTAGTCCTGCTCCTCATGGCCTACTGACCGAAAAAACCGGCACCAGTGTTGCTTTTTCTCTAGAACTTTGGTGCCTGGACAGGGGCAGCGATCGACATTAGGCAACCCATCTATGCAGCCATCCCCGTACCAAAATGTAGGTCCACTTGAGCTCCGTCATCTTGGGCTAGGCTCCCATGATCCCGGGTGCCCAGGACTAGGTTCTCATGTTCACGGGTGGCCTGGGCGCAGATCCTTCGCCTACCCTGGCGCCCACCATAGTTCTGCACCAACTTCCCTTCCTCTTTCCCATTGTAGGTCCTGAATCTATAGGTGCATGGCCTCGAGCTGCGCCTAGATCTGTTGTACTTTCAATGAAGCATCTTTCCTGGGCGTAGCTTCTAGTTTCATAGCAGCTTCCAAAGCTTTATATTGTAAGTCAAAATTCTGGTGATCCATAGGTATGCGTAGGTGAGGGAGTAGCATGGTGATGAACCATTCCGTAAGCTGTCTGTCATCATACTTAAATTCTCCTTCTCTGATAGCTTTTTTTAGGCATTGATCCGCTTCCCGCACGGACTCAGTTGCTCCCTGCTTGAAATTTTTTACATTTGCTACAACCTGAGAGTAGGATTTAGGTTTTCAAAACTGCTGATTCAGGGCGTCCTTAATATTTTGAATAGATGCGCTCCCATTATGAGATATGTACCTCATATGCCAGTGTAGAGCTCTCTCTTCAAAGGCTAGGGACAACTGCGCTTTCTTCACAGTATTTCTCACCACGCCCTGCGCAGTCCATACCGAGTCTGCCACAAACCAGAACCGATCCATGTCTTCATCGGCCGCGACTTTAAAGGTAGGTAATTTCAGGTGCGTTGCCATGTCTCTTCCTTGATAGATTTCTAGTATTCGCTTGTTAGTACCTAATCCCTTTCTCAAAATGCTCTGGTCCCAGCAACGAAACCATTTTTTGGCTTGAAGGGTCCTAACCTAAGTTTGGAGTTCAAGGTTTGCCAAAAAACCCCTATACTACTAGCCCTTTTGGCAATGACCTACTTGCGTAGGTCAAAGTCCACTCGAAGTAGTATGGGTGGGTGCTGGAACCAAGTTTCCGCACCCTAAGAAAGGATAGGTAAGGCAAGCAGAGTTGCGTTCGGCCCTGTGATACCCAAATCGCCTTTGTTTTGCGTAGGGCCAAGGAGATTTCTATTCGCATCCACGTGCACTAGATCTATAATTATATACTTTTATGACAGTAGCACAATATTGCAGAAACATAATAGAATAGAACCAGATACATAAAACACACTTACACAGATCTTTCGCAGCTTAAATACAGAATGCACACAATGTAGTAATTACCAATGATTCACACAGATAGTACTCATATATTCAGTTCCCTATCAATCTTTCTTATTCATCAATTCATTAGTTCCTTCTTACAATCCCCTTCCTAGCCTGCGCACACAACAGCAAGGTCCGTGCACAACTAGAATCTGGATCTCCGCGCACACATCCAGTAGGAGTCTATTCCAAAGAAACCCAAACAGACAACTTAAACCACAATTCACATCAATATCTCTTCATTTCCTACTTTCCAATACGAAATTTTCCTCTACTTATAATAATCTAGCCTAGACTTTCCTATGGTTCGCAAACCGTGGTTTTCGGACCCTTGGTTTACCCTTTTTCCCATTACAATGATTTCGGGGCTTTTACCCACCCAAAAACCCCTGCGCTAGACTAAATCTAATCAAAAGTATTCAAAATGGACTAGTTTCGCAGCTCGTAGGAGACCCTGTTCCAACAAGTACCTTTCTCCTTGTAGTGTTGGAGTTTTGAATGGACCACATAAATTTGTATGAATGATTTCCAGAGGCATTAATGTTGAGCATTCCTTTGATTTGAAACTAATCACGGTTTTCCTTCCCTATTGACAAGGTACACATACTCCATTTGTTGGTTTTGATATTTTGGGTATATCTCTTACTACTTGAATTTTGATGATATTCACCAAGTTGTCAAAGTTTAGATGTCCTAGAATTTTGTAACACAACCAAATTTCATCTAATTGACTCATGAAACATTTTTATTTTTTAATTTCACTAAGAATGTATACATTATTTATCGTTCTTAACCATTTTCCTACTAGTATTCTTGCAGATGATCTCCTTATTTCACAATAATTGTCACAAAAAATGAGATCATGTCCTTGCGCATATTTGGATGACAATCAGAATATTATGCTTGAGGCCTTCAACATACAAGACAATTTGTGCTTTTCCCTTGCCATTGTCAAGACTCACTATACCTACTCTAGGGATTTAGCAGATCCATTATCTCCAAAGGTCACATTTATAGCCTTTTCTTTGCCTAATCAAATGAAATTTTTCTTGTCACCTTTCATGTGCCTAGAACATCAACTATCTACAAATCATTGACTTTCCTTGTTCTAGGCATACATGACTAGACCACATGTTTTAGGAGTAGATTATTCAGTCTTCATTCTCCAAACTCTTTCTCTTGGATTCAATGGAAAATTATGTGTTTCATGGACTAGATTATTGCATCTGTAACATTTCGGGCTATAATTTAAAAGAGGAGAAAAATAAATTTAGGTTTTGATTTGATCTTTCCTCTTTATGTAAACGATCATGTCTTGGTGATTTTCCCTATATTCCTTGAAATGTTTTACTTGATGACCAAAATTTTACCCTAGAAACAATTGCGAAGAAATTAGTTTGATACTTGTTGGTGTAGTCCTACCTTGATGAGACATTCCTTTCATGGAGAAAGTGATTCTCATTCCTTGGATGAAATCTGTTATTTGTAGAATTCTTGAGATGATATCCTTCAACAACATTAAAAAATATTCATGTATTTTATTCATGATGACCATTGGTCTCTCTGATAATTAGAGGGTTCTCCTGTATAGCCAAGTCCAAATTTATCATGTGGTAGCCTTTGGGAGTTTAGAATGATATCCAAGGTTTGGGAACTCTTCAAATTCATATTGGCTTTGCCCAACTCTCTTGGTTCTTCATTTTTCCTTCAGGTTCATGAGATATGAACCTATATTCTTCTAGAAACCTAAGTTATATCTTCCTCTTGCTTGGTCAAGTTGGAGGTAAAATGAGGTCAAAGTGCCTTTTATTTATACTGTTCAAGATGCTCCAAACAAGGTTAACTTTCCTTGGACAGGGCTATCTTGGACAGGGGACAAATAAGAGGTTCTTAACTTCAAAAATTAATTTATCCTCAATGGAGAGGAGTTAGGGGGAATGTAATAGCTCGTTAGAAAGGGATTAAAGAGATATGTAAGCCTATATTACTCTCCTCTTCAACTCATCATCCTTTGACATCAATAAAAATGATTTCCTCAACACAAGAAATATCAAAATAATTTGAAATTTCAATGAATGAAGAGTTTTCCTTCTTCCTTGGACTTCAAGTAACTCAAACTAGTGCTATAATTTTCATTATTCAAACAAAATACATTAAGGAAATGATTAAGAAATTTGGAATGGAAGAATCTGCTGTTGTAATTACACCTATGATTACAAGATGTAATCTAATCAAGGATGATGAATCTCATGAGGTAAATGAAACTCTCTACATATGAATGATTTGAGGTCTCTTATACCTTACAACTTCAAGGCCAAACATTATGTAGACAGTTGGTATGGTGGAAACATTTCAATAAGATCCCAAGGAATCTCACATGCAAGTTAAAAAAGGATATTTAAATATATAAAAGGAACCCTTGATTTTGGAATATGGTATCCAAAGCACACAAAATTTACGTTGACATCATACACCAATGTTGATTAGGTAGGAAGCATTAACAACTGGAAGAGCATTAATGGAAATGAATTTTTCTTAGGGAATTGTCTTGTATCATGGTTAAGCAAGAAACTGTCATCTTGATATTTATCCACAATTCAGGCTGAATATATAGGAACAACATATTGTTGTACTTATATTCTATGGATGTGTTAATACTTTGTAATTCTTGAGGTTGTGGAAGAAACCATAGAGGTAATCACAAAACCACTTTCGAGATTAGGATCTAGCCTTCCTAAACTCAGAGAGGGATATCTCTGTGAGATTTAACTTTGTTTTATTTATGATTTTAGGCTAGTTATGAATGCTCAGTTGTTTGTTTGATTTTTTGTGATTTTTTAAAAATTGGTTTGGTTGAGTTAATACGTATACTTCCATTGGGCTATGGATTTTGCAAAATAACATGGATTTGTCTCAAATTTTCAAAGGAGTTTCATAGGGAAAGGTAGGGGAACTAACTGGATCTTTTAGATTTAAACGAAATGTAATAGAAGAAAAGAAATATATTCAATTGAAGTTAAAGAGAAGTTAAGAATTATTTAACTTGATATCGGAGGAAAACATTTAAATTACCCACAGCCAGAATCAAAATGTATGTTTCAACAAATTATGTTCATCAACTTTCTGTAAAGTAATTCAGATTTAAGAACACATAAGTATGGAAACAAGTAAATAAATACATAGGAAGTGAGAATCACTTCACCAAATAATACAATACATGAATCATGTGAAATAGTCCTTTTGTTACTGATCATCCCATCAAATTGAAAAGTACAATAGTTTCTGGAATGAAAAAATCAACCCTCAATACTTCAAAAACTGAGGTATTTATACAAATACTTACAAAAAAATCCTGTCATAATTGATCAGGATATATTTTAGGAAAACCTAAAACAAATTATATCTCCTATTACAAACTAATAGGGCAAGTTGGAATTGTTCGAAAGGTGGCCCTAATTTGAAGGAAGTTGTTGTTGATCTGTCACTTTAGTACTTGTTGCGCTATTGTTTCTATGATTGAAGATATAGTTACTCACTTATTCTAGTTCACACAACTTCTCCCATATTTCTTCATTCGAAATTGAAAATTTAGTCACCCTTCTGTAGATCTCATCTAATTCAATGTACTTGGAAAAAGTAGGCTTGATGACAAAGATGTGATTTACCTCATGCTGTATATTTAAATAATTCTCTAGTGCCTCCATAAAAGCTTTTCATGTTATGCTTCCATTTATACCTACAAACTTGGAGTTGTCCTTAGCCACATCTCTCAATTTCTTGTTGTAGTCCTCCAGGGTGATCAACTTGTCATTTATCACAAATAAACTCGGTAGACCCTTGTTTCTCAACACTTAAAACTTGTTAAAGAACCTGTTGACACCAATTTCCATCCCTTGACATTTTTCTTCCAGCTATAGGACAAGGTTCTTTTTGGTCAAAACTTTCTTGACCTCAAGTATTGTTTTAATTCAGTCTTACATTTCCACTTCCTCCAACTCATATTTATTCTTAGAATTTAGAAAATTGGTAATATTAGTGGCTTTAGTGGGTTTATCACCCAATTTTTATTTGATATGCACAATTGCTTCTTTGGACTTCTGAATTAATTCATTTTTTTCAAAAATAATTTTCACTGAAGGCCAAATTTCATTCATTGACTTAAGGATGTTTGTCCATATGTTCTCTTTTTCTTGGCTGAAGGTCTGGCCCATGCCTGTCTCTTTTCCCAGTTATTGTATTCTTTCTTTTGATCTTTGGGACCTTCTATTGAGAATCTAGTAGGGAATATATTTATTCAAATTGTCTTCTCGATAATTACTTGTGAGCTTACTTCTTTTACTTATGTCTTTTATTATTAGCTTATTATGTCTTTCATCAAGTCAATTATAAAAAACACAAGAGACACAAATTTAGGCTCTTCGAGCCAGGGCCAAAACCTCTCCCTCTTCAAGAGGAAAAATCCACAATAAATTCTTCTTATAGAGTTTGAGATGACAAGTACCATGACCATGACACATAACCTTGAAGCTTGTATGCCTCCAAGACCTTTTCACAACTTCTTCATTGAATCCTTGAATTGATCCTTCTTTCATGCACCGTCCTACACTGTTTTGCACCAAGGCTAGAGAACTCGGTCTCTAGTTGTATTATTTCTTCTTTTACTGTATGAGATCCTTTCTTATTATATTAACACCATTTCCATATTGTAGTGGTGAGAAATACACACTATACTTTAGTGATGAGAAGAGTACACTAATATGCAGTGATTCCCTTACATAATCCTGTCATGATAGACCTGCGACTTTGTATTTGTCACAGTGCTGCAACTTCGCACTATGATCACAACCCTTTCCATGCACTTTATTAAGAAAATTTTCATACTTTAATCACAACATTTCTCTGCACTTTATTACAGTCCTCCTTTGCACTTCACCCCAGTCCTATTTCTGCACTTGAACATAGTCATGTATTCGAAATTATTCCTTCAATGTTGTCCACAAATCTTCACATATGTAAGTATCCCTTATTCACACCTTCTTATTTTATATAACCCTATTACATGTGTCTGTAATCCATAATATTTTTATCACCTTAAACCTTGTCCGAAAAACTTAGAGGAAATCTAAACTTTCTGTGTTCTGTTATGCACAACCTAGATGGGTATATATAGTTTTTCCAACCTGTAAATTATCCAACCTATTGTTGTACGGATTAATCAATCTTGCAGACAAGACCGATCTCTCTAGTACCAAAAAGTAATCTAGCAAAAAAAAACCAAAAAAACCTATCTTTCTCTAAAAATATACGATTTACAAAAAGCACTATAGAGGTGTCAAAGACTTACTGTAGGTCCAATTCTTGTTCGAAGTAGTTGTTGTCCCTTGTGCACTTGAAGGAGTTATATTCATAAACCTGCAGTCACAAAAAATAAAATATTAAATAGCACCTGTATAGTAAACATCATAAATCATTCTTATCATGGTGATCAAGGAATCCATGAAATAAACAGTTAACTAACAGCTTATTGAGAAAAATGAATTCATTTGTATTAATTTTAAAAGAAGGAAAACCTTAGTACCTTAGCCTTGATGTTGAATAGGCCTTCTCGGGGTCCGAAGCAGGAATCCCCTCTACTCTGATAAGCTCTGCAATCCTCCAACCGAGACAGATAGAGGTATGTGATCTCTCCTCACAAAAAACTCAGTTAAATGAGTCTGAATCCCAATAGCACTTAACCTCAAATAATCTAAAGCTTTTTCTCCCCTTGAGGCTACCCAATGCCTCTTTTTATAGTGGAAAAGAGGAGGTTTCATTTCCAACTATGAAGGGATAGAATCCTCCTTCAAAGGGATAAGCTCCTCACATCAAGGGGTTAGCTCCATAAGGTAAGGGATACATGAACCTCAAAAGAGCGGTTCTGCCACCGCAAGATTCTTTCTAGAGGCTTTTAGAATTTACTGAAAGTGAGATTTTTTTAGTTTACTTGTGCCTTTTTAATCTTTATATGGGTCTACACCCATAACATAGAGAAAGTGTGTTCAGGTACGCAGGATACATGAAAATTAGGTGCGGGACCGCAGGCAAGATATAGAGAAAGTGTGACACCAAAGTCAAGGATATTTTTAGGAACTTTTCTCTGATTTTCAAGGCTTGACATGAGGAAATGATATGTTAGACTTGCAAAGGAGGATTTATGAGTAATAATGAGCTCATACACATAGCAGAATGTTAGGATGACAATTTTCAGTGTAACAGATTGCCCCCTAAAGTGCAAAGTCTGGAATAGATGAAGCTGAAGTCTGTCATATATGACGAGTGCAGTACTTTATCATTTCAAGGATCATCCTGTGGACACCCCAGTCAGAACCTGTAAAAAAATTCAATGCAAAATATATATGTGTACATATCATCGCTGAGGTAGGCATTCCCATACTCAGATCAAAACTAACTAGAAACTGATTCAAACTGTTTTGATACATGAATGATTTTGAATACATCACAGTATAGACATGTGTAGAAACAGTATGGACGCAGCCATCTGTTTATGAATAGTCCACTGTATAAATGATAGCAAAATTCCTCACAGCCTGGATGGTAGAAACTAGATCCAGGGTCTTGATTTTTGCATCTCGAACTAGTACGATTCTATCCATGTGAATGAATGTGTCGAAGTCGAACATGGTAGAAACCACTTGATTACCAGTCAATGATGTAAACTGCTAACAAGTGTGAGAGTAACCACCATTAATGTCAATGGCTCTCAAAGTACTCAGTACAATCCATGAAATGTGAATGAATGAGCTGAAGTCAAACATGTCACGGAATCGTTCGATCGAAGGTCAATGATGCAACCTGTCATTGAAAGCGAGAAACCTGCCATTGAGGCATGTAGATTTCAAGGTACTAACGATTTCTAGATCAACTTCCTAGATAATGAGCTATCGTCGATAGAAAGTGATCCGTCGTAGGGAAGCCCACAACACGAAATCATAGATCAAGTTTTGAAGAAATATATTGGCAAGCACTAACTCGGGGATGGTTAAAATGGATGACAGATATTTTGCAGATGAATAGTTTATTTGAACTATCCTCTTGAACACATAATGACACTGCAGATGGCTTGGTGACAATTGACCCAAAGCTAATACCCAGAAACCGGCTGAAAACTTTCAATATGGTTTGATTAAATGTTAAGCAAAGGATTTCCCAACCCAGGTGAACAAAAAGTGTCGTGTTCAAGAGTGGTTAACTGGATTTTCGAAAAATCAAAATACAACCAACAAGTCCATTTTTCTCTCTTTTCCCCCACCATTTCTAGCAAGTACCTCTTTATTTTTAACAAGCTTGAGGAGGATAACATTTTCTTGTTTATAAGCTCATCCTTCGGATGAGTCCAACTTAGTTTAAGATTCGAACCCTAAGAAGGAGTGGTTCGTTCCTGTTTAAAATTGAACAGGTCCTTTACTGTTAAGTTTTAACGAGTCCAGTATAGGAGAAACTCGGTGTTTTTCAATTTTAGGGAGTCAGAAGAAAAACTTAAGAAAACTCTATGGGTGTACTTTTTCATAAATTTAGTCTCTCGAGCCCGAAAAAGGATAAAATAATGTGGGAGAGAACTCTATTGACCGTAATTAGTCAACGTATACCTTTTTCGTAAATAGTCCATTTCAGTCCGTAAAAGGGGTAAACTTATAATGAAGGGACGATCATTCATTTATTTTAATGAGTTCGAATAATCAAGTGCTCGGCAATATTTTCATGTTTAGAGATTCTGAAAATGGCTTAAAAGAAAACTCCAATGTTTTTCTTTTTCGTAAATTTTTGAAAGAGTCTGAAAAAGTGATAAAAGTATGCTCTTTGTTGAAAAATGATCAATTCTCCTGAAAAATCCAATTTCTGCACAAAAACTTGAAACATTACACATATCTGTTTAAGATAAATAAAATGATTTCAAAAATAACCTTTTTCAAGTGAAAAATAAACAAATTAAAAATTCATTTATTTGAAAAAACTTATAAAAAGGACTTTTCTAACTTCATTTTTACCGTTCAAGTTCAGAGTGAAAAGTAAAAGCTTTTGGTTAAAATTTTCCTGTGAAGATTCTGGAAAATCCGTCCGACGAAATCGAGAACCGTTAGCTCCAGGTAATCGACGACCTCCTAAACTTGCATTTCATCTGTTTACATTTCATTTTTAGGCTTTATATTTCATTTTTAAGAGAAAAATATGTTTAAAAAATCACCCGCGGGGGTCTGCAGGTGCAACACGCGGGCCCTGCAGACCCCGAATTTTTCCTACATAGAAAAAAGTCATGGGTCCACACTTGTCTCACAGTGCCCGTGCGTTCCTATGCACTGTGTATGAGAATAAAGTGCGAACCTCACGAAATTAAATTTCAAACATAAATTTCTCAATTTCTGCCTAATTTTTTTTAAATTAGATTGTTCTAATATATCTTTTTATGCATTGTAGGATATACAAGATGTTAATTTGGAGAGAACGTGAGCATGAAGACGTAGATTATGCCACAATGCTCCATTTTCCTACAATGCAGGCATTAAGAGCATGCGGTTTGTATAAATTCTGAGCCATTCAGGGCATGTGGGCATAGGTAGACCTCCTAACATGGCTGGTGAACAGGTGGAACGCACAAGACCAGTGTTTCTTTATTGGTGGCCACCGGCTCGAAATTGAGCTGGAGGATATTTATTTTTTGACTGGTTTTTCCAAGAGGGGCGAACAAATTTCTTTGTTTGGGACTAGGCCAGGTGGCCAAACTGTTGCTAGTCTTCGACAAGAGTTCTGTAATGATCAGGAAGACCCCAGGGACAAACGGATTAACACAAAAACTATCATCCATCCTGAGCTAAAATTTATTTCATTTACTGTCAGCAGATTGCGTGGGAGTGCAGCGTTGCATGTGGCTACCGGTTCCCAAATTCGCATTGTTGTAGACTGTTTTCGAGGCACCATTTTCAACTGGTGCAAAGCTGTGTTGGCTAATGTAAAAGGCCAACTAACCAAAGCAAAGAATGGAAAACTAAATAACTTTGGATATGGATCCATTGTAGTCACCTTTGCTCTAGAGAGGATCCCCATGTTAGCTCCGCAAAACATTCCTGTTGATGTTGGACGACCTTGAGAACCTAGGATGGTTCGTTGGGTTGCATTGATGGCCCATCATGCTGCTGAGGGCGTCGAGGTTGTTCGATTTCCTTCTTCATATTTCCATTGGCTGGAACGCCAACTTTTTGTTATAGAGGATTTTCGATACACCGAGATAGATTTCCACGGCGACCGAGAGATGGCTCTCCCAGCAGGGGAACAGTGGGATGAATCAGGCAAAATCATTTTTAACAATTTCTAAGTTCTATTTTTTTTTTTTTTTAAATCTTCTTGAAACTAATAACCAAAAGTTTTAAATGCAGATGTGGGCCCACGGTGACTAGCCCATCTCCAACCTTATGAGAGGAGTCATCCAGCTATCGTAGCACCGGCCCCAGAGGGCCAATCAGCAGATATTCTATCTGATTTAGAGCATCACCTAGAGCACCTGACTCTAGACATTCCAGAGACTAGCATAGATGATATCCCACTCAGATTACAGAGATACATGATCGGTGTCCCAGGACCTTTTAGGAGGTTCCTATGTAGGGTGGCCCGGGCAGTGGTCTCTTATCATGATCACCATCAGTGATAGGATGATCATGTCGTAGAATCATATTTTTGACCTTTTGTATTACCATTTTTTCCGATCATAAGGTGTTTCCAACCTATGATCGAAGACGATGTATGTTTTTTGAAACACTTCTATACTATGATATATCACTATTTACCGGTTATATGTGTACATGTTATGAATGTTGTTTAATTTACTGTTTTGATTATTGCAAATGTCGATTTATCATACTAGAAGAAACTGCATCTGCTAATGTATTTAAATGTCTTGGAATATGCTGATATTCAATGTAATCAAATTCACGTTCCAAGAGATGAACTCTTAAAAATAACCCTAATAACATTGGATTTCTAATGGCATAAACCCTGTTAAGCTGTAATACAACAAGTTCAGAATCCAACCTAACAATCAAACTCCGAATTCCAAATGATATGGATTCAGATAATAACTCAATCACTGCACTATACTCTGCAATGTTATTCGTTGTTTGACCAAGGCTTACCCCATGCATGGATACTAACTCGTCAGAGGGTGAATAGATAACCCAAGCTGCGGAAGAAATGTTCCGTGTACTACAACAAGCACCATTAGCAAAACCAATGTAGGTTTGAAGAGACGTCGACATCTGCAATATCAAGAGTAAAACTCAGATAAGCAGGAATAGTGATAAAAACACACTCTAAACTAGGCATGATTTTCTAATCTAAGACACACCAACAATAAATAAGTCTAATCTAATAAATCTCCACACCATGTTTAAGCATAATATCTCTTCAAATAAAGCCCATTTCTGGGTTTATCTAAAGAGACACCGTCAAAATCTATCAGCTCATAGGCCCCTTTTGCCAGCTTTCGCTTAACAATGAAAGGACCATGCCACATAGGCATGAATTTTCCATCTCCTAGCTTATCGTTGGCTTGATCATAAACTAAGACTAGGTCTCCTTCTGAAAAATTTCGAGGGGTAGCACTTCTATCATACTGAGCTTTTATTCGTTTGACATGAACCTCGTTTGCTATTGCAGCGTTTTGTCGATTCTCATCTAGCTGAGCCAAGTACAAAAAATGTTTCTCCTCTTCAGACGTAGCTGGGAGTAATTCTATGGCTAATTTCAATGATGGAATTTCGCATTCAATCGGAAACATAACTTCCAAACTGTAAACCAGTTGAAAGAGAGTGAAACCAGTTGATGTTTTTATTGAGGTCCGATATGCCCAAAGTTCTGAAAATAATATGGAATGCAAATTCGACTTATGAATACCAATAATTCGTCTGATCATAGTGACTAAAACTTTATTGATAGCTTCAACCAGACCATTAGCCTGCGGATAATATGGAGTAAAACTATCGTGGCACGGGCCAAGTTGATATGTCAGTTCAGTCATCATGATATTTCGAAAATGACTTCCATGATCTGTAATAATGGCTTGAGGAACACCGAAACTAGCAATTATGTGATTGAATACAAAAGTTGCAGCAGTCTTTCCATCTGCCAAAAATGTAGGCATCACTTCGGCCCACTTAGTAAAATAATCTATCGCTATGATAATATACGCATGCCCCCCGGCCGAGTGAGGGTTACATGTAATAAATTCAATACCCCACTTTGTGAAAGGACCGACAACAATTATAGGGTGAAGAGGAGCGGGTGGCGCACACATTTTACAATCAAAGAGTTGACAATTGTGGCATTTCCGGACTGCATAGATACAATCTTTGAATAACGATGGCCAGCAATAACCAGCGCGCAATATCTTTTGGGTTGTGGCATAGCCAGACATATGAACGCCACATGCTCCAGAATGGCAGTCATTTAAAACCTTCTCAGCTTCTTCATGAGTAAGACAACGTCGAAAAACAAAATCTGCTCCACGACGATAGAGTGTATCACCAATAATATTGTATTGTTGGGATTGGAAATGTATTTTCCGTCGCTGAGATCATGAGATTTCAGGTCGAAAAGATTGGGTTTGGAGATAAACGATAATATCGCCATACCATGGATCAAGAGTACTGATAATAAACAAGGATTCGTTTGCAATGGGCTCCTCTGCCACAGTTTCGGTATCAGTAGAGGGGAAATCACACATCAGTTCGACAAAAACTAAAGATTTATTTGCCTTGGATTTTTCAAACTCCAAGTTAAATTCATGCAGGATAACTATCCATTTGGAATACTTTCCCCCTAGCAATTGTTTGGTTAAAATGTACATCATAGGGTTACAGTCAGAAATTACTGTGGTTTTGCATAGTAAGATGTAGTTTCTAAATCTTTGGACAGCTTGGACAGCTGCCAAGGCCAATTTCTCCACATGTGTGTATTTGATCTTAGTCGGATGCAGATTGCGACTAAGATAGTAAATCACATGTTCATTGTTTAATTCATCTTCTTGAAATAAAACCATCCCAATGGTGGAATGAGAGGCGGCGAGGTACAAAACGTAGTCCTGGTTGTAGTTGGGAGGATGCAATAACGGTGCATGGGTCAACGCGTGTTTAAGTGCATCAAAAGATCGATCATCGATCTCGTCCCAAAAGAATGGAATGTTCTGTTTCAACAATCGGGTAAAACCCTTTGTTAGCTCGGCGTAGTTAGGAATGAAACGACGTAAAAATTTCACTTTCCCCTACAAAATTTGGAGTTGGCGCAGAGTCGAAGGAGGAGGTAGATTGACAATAGCTTTGACCTTCGATAGATCAACGCGAATGCCTGCTTTCAAAACAACAAATCCCAGTAAGTGACCCGATTCAACATAGAAAACACATTTGTGTGGATTCAGCCTAATTCGATAATGCCTACATCTCATAAAAATAGCTCATAAATGAGTGAGATGGTCGGCCCTACGAGATGAATGAGCAGGTAAATCATCGAGATAAGGTTTCACAATGTGCTTAATGTCATGAAATGCGTAAGACATAGCCCTTTGAAAAGTT
The DNA here is from genome assembly GCA_034641835.2 of Pinus albicaulis. NCBI lineage: Eukaryota > Viridiplantae > Streptophyta > Pinopsida > Pinales > Pinaceae > Pinus > Pinus albicaulis. The sequence goes on from CM076580.1 coordinate 1,228,794,143, forward strand.
GCTCCAGCGTTCTTCAATCCAAAAGGTAGTTTGCAATAAGAAAATGTCCCCCATAGAAAAATGAAAGCTGTTTTTGGCTGATCAGTAGGGAGTATGTTTATTTGATTGTAACCAGAAAAACCATCCATAAAGGAAAACATTTCACTGCCGGCACAATCATCAATTATTTGATCGATATAGGGGGTTGGATAATTGTATTTAGGACAAGCTCAATTAATATCCTATAATTGATACATACTCGTATCGTTCCTTGTTTTTTAGTAACAGGAACAATATTCGATACCTAATCCGTTAAAGGAATTGGATAAATGAAACCTGCATGAAGTAATTTCTCAACTTCGGCTTTGATAGTAGCAACTTTTCTAGGATGTATTTGACATAAACATTGACAGACAGGTTTGGCATCCGGGCAAGTCTTGATTTCATGTACGACAATTGATGGATCGATTCCTAGCATTTCTTCATAGGACCAGGAAAACACATCACGAAATTCTTGAAATAGGGCTTTATAAGTTTTAATTTCATCTTCCGTACAACAAGCACCTATATGAATGTTTTCAATTATTCCTGGCTTTACTAAAATGTCAATTGGAATCGTTCGAGAGATATTTTCCAAATTTAACTCAAAATAAAGATTTTGCAATGGATTATGTGGTTCTTTGACATATTCAGCAGTAAAAATTGAATCAAAATCATCTTTAAAATGATCCATCTCAGGTAAAAATGAAGATCGATGATGTAGATCTTCCCATGGTAAATCGTCAACAGACAAAATTTCACGAATCTGCTCATCATTATGAACAAGATCAGGAAATGTCGTTGTGGTTGAACTAGATATAGAAAGTGATTCCTCATGGATCCCATTCATTGGATTAGTTTCGGTTGAAGAGGGGTCGGAAAGTGACTGTACAACCTGATATGCAATTTCAAATGGACTCAAAGGCATCATGCCATCAAATGAATCTAACTTGGAGTTGGAAGGTACGATCCAAGGATCATCAAACATAATAGTGTCTGACGAAATCATATGAATAGTTGCGATAGAAGGCGATACGTTAGGAGGAGGAAAGGAAAAAGTTCCTAGTAAACCAGAATCTTTGATCAAACCTACTCCAACATCCTTGTAAGGGATAGCCGCCTTACCAACGTGCTGGATTGTTTCTGTAGAGGCTGGATCAGAAGAAAAATAAGTTAACTGATCTATTGTAACGATCCTTCCTTGATGTGGAAATTTTATGAGCTGAAAGACTGAAGAAACAATAGCAGTCATAACATAAGACCAACTATGACCTAGGAGAAAAATCGGTCTGTTTTTTACCAACATAGGAATTTGGAAAGCCATTTGGTGAGGTAGGTGAGGTGTACTATTCTCTAAATCGAAGATTATAAGATTGGAATCTTGAATATCGATAGCTCCTATGGTAGACAAAAGTAATTTACGTTGTGCTGGGCATGATTGCAGCACTTCCAAAGCTGACATTGCTGAAGGGAAAATAGCTAAGTCTTCAACAATGTTGTAATTCTGAGCAGCTCTCACATGTGTATTGAAAGTTGATTTACGAAGAACACCTTTAGCAGGTGGTTTGATTATTAAGTCTGGATTTGGTTTCTCGATCTGTAGCGGACTAGAAACAGGAGGAGGTGTAGTTGATGTGTTTGCGCTAGAAGATTCTGCTTCTTTATCATCAATAGGATTCTTAGTACCATAATCTTGCGATCGCGTCGCAATCCTGACATGAGACATCATCAAAATAGGTTCTTCTGAGGCATTCGAGGTAGAACCAATCATCTTACTATCTTGAGTGGGAAAAGGATCCTTCAAGACAACAGGTTGTTGTGAACCTTTAACGAATTTCACAACCTCTGCACGATGTGTACATTCCTTAGTAAAATGATCCTCATCGCAAATGAAACAAGGATAGCGAGGCTTGCATTTTTCGTCATTAGATTCGTTTTTATCAATTTTATCTTTTGAATTCTTTTTGTTTTTATTCTTCCCTTTTTTTTACCGCCGGATTTAGATTTGGATGTAGATGTCTCTACGACATGAATGTCGGCAAAAACTTCAGGGGAAGATTATCCTTTGGGGGAATCAGGTAAAGTTATAATAGGAGAATAATTCTTTGAAGATTTCTTCTTGCTTTTAGTATTGACTGTACCAATCATACCATCAGCGACATGAGACCCTGAAGGAGCTGCAATTATTTGACCTTGTTTTGGAAGATCGGGAATTTTTTCATGTAAAGTACCTGACTGCGTATAAATGAGGTCAAGGTACTGAGCTTGAGAAATTACTTGCTCCTCAGTAACAACGCCAGCCTTAGCTACGTCTTTAGTGATTTTGGGTAACAATGATTTAACAAATCATTCTGCCAAAATTTGATCCGGAATGTAAACTTTCACCAAACACCTTCTATGTTGCCATTCATGAATATGATCAGAAATATATGTGGACGTGGATTTATTTAGTGAAATTAATAGTTTCGTGCCATTGTCGTATCTGACAGACAATTGAAAATGAGTCAAGAAGGCAGTTTCTAACTGATTGAAATTACTAAAAGAGCCTCGTGGTAACTCAATGTACCATTTGGTTGCAAGACCAATAAGAGTTCTTTGGAAAAGATGCAAGCGAATTGAATCATCAATAATTGAATTAGATGCACACCAGAGGTGATAAGTCATAACGTGATTTGATGGATCCTCTCCTGACCTACCTTCGAATTTTGGTATGCGGCATTGGCGACCAGTACGGACAATAGAAAATTGGATCATTCGTAAGGCGTGTCAAATTAGGTAAATCCAAAGTTGCAATAAATGGTAACTGACGGTTAGGGTAGAGAAAAACTTGAGTAGCCAAAGCAGTTCCAGGAGTAGGATACCTAGGATAATTGGGAATTGGATTTGCATTAGGAATTGTGTAACCTCCCGGATAACCAGGATTAATTGGACCAAACTGGGGTTGTTGAGGCTGTTGATAAGTATAGCCAGGGTACATTTGATACTGGTAATTTGGATTTTGTGAAACGAGACCGAATTGAGGCTGTCCTTGGTACGGTTGATACGTGAATTGCAGTTGACTTGTGACAACTGTACTTGTACCAGCTTGTCCCGTAGGCATCTGGATTGAAGTCTGAACTGAAGGTCTTGACTGGAGTATAGATACTTGAGGGATTTGCATGGATGCAGGGATAGAAGAACTTGGAGCTACAGATACTCTAGAAATAGGTGTTATAGGTTGAATAGACATTGCAGCAGTTTGAGGCAGAGTCAGAGGTGTACTAGGCCCAGACTGCTGAACAGAACTAGGTGCAGGAGTTTGAATAGTAGGTTGGACAGGTTGCTGGGTTGGACCAGAAACCAAAGGATATCCAGGTTGAGAAGGCAACTGCACATTAGGCTGCATAGGTTGTTGATATTGGGATGGATCCCACACCATGTTCATTCCGGGGTATTTTCCCGTAGAAGGTTGAACATAAGGACCATAGCCTGGTTGAATGTAGGGTTGATAAGTAAGTGGTAAATTTCTGGCTCCTTGTACAGATGATTGACCAGAAGGCTGTTTGAAACCTTGAATTCGGTACTGACCTTGAGGTTGGTAACCCTGAGGCACGTATTGAAGCTGGGGTTGATAAGGACCCTGAGGAGCATATTGAGTTTGGGGTTGACCTTGGGGTATGTACTGTCCTGAAGGTTGATAACCTTGAGGTATGTACTGTCCTTGAGGTTGTCCTCCAAAATAATATGATTCCACAGTTTTTCCTGGGAAAAAGTTACCTTGAGGTTGCCCCCCCGGTGGTAATTGACTGCCTGAAGGTTTCCCCCTAGGCGGTAATTGACTGCCTGAAGGTTGTCCCCCAGGCGGTAATTGACTACCCTGAGGTTGCCCCCCAGGCGGTAACTGATTTCCCTGAAATTATCTTCCAAGCGGTAACTGACTGCCTTGAGGTTGAGGATTCGAAATATTACTAGACATCATAAAGATTTGCTCTGTGTTCGAAGTTTCAGTTTTAATTCCATTAAGACCAGATGATAATACGTGTTCAATCGGTCGAGGAGCTGCTCTAGAGAAAGTACTAGACAGATCCTGATATCCCGAAGGAACAGAAGGACCACCGTGTAAAAATGCTTCTGGTGTCTGGGAAAACATGGATGACTCTCCTGCCATAATGGATGATGGATAGTAACCTCTGGGTGTAGGATGAAATGGAATTCGAGGTGGAGAAAAAGAAAGACTCAGTTTCTCTAAAAAGTTTGTCAAAGATAGATACCAAGCGTCAGTTCAAATAGGGTTGTAGAAAATAGATTCACGCTCCCTAAGATTTAAATACTGAGGGGATTCGGGAAGAGATAACTCTTCATCTGGACTAGTAAGTTCTTCAATAGAAATAAGGCCAGATGGAAGATCTTCAATGATAATATTTCTTACCCTAGGTGAACCAGGATCACTAGAAGTTGGTGTAATAAATCCTGAGGATGTTTCCAAAACAGAAGGTTCAGTTTCAGGTTCAGAGATTTCAGGTTCATCAGCTAGTTCACTGGAAGGAGAAATACTACCAGTAACTCCAGAAACTGAAATCGGTTCTTGAATGTGTTATGTTGTGGGTATTTTATGATCAGGATGAAAAACTATAGATGAAGTTCCAATTTCTGTTGATCTAATCCTACCGCTACTAGATGATACTAGAGCACGAAGCCCTTCAAGCTGACTTGGTGTATATTCAGGGGGCTTCCCCTGAAGTCTCCGGGATTGTCTCGGTAATTCGGCCACGATTAAATATTAACTAATCACATGCAAACAAAGAAAATTTCAATGAAAACACCTAAAGTCTCTAAAGAAACAAACAGCTGAATTACACGCTTAAAAATCTAAGAGTTCAAACCACACACAAACAGTAACTTCCCGTACTAAAAACACTAGTTGGTGATGAAATCCAACTTAGTATAAATTTAATACAGAAAGGGCAGTTGGAACAATTACCCTGACAACCTACTTAATGAAACAGACTGGCACAAGTTTCTTCACAAAACCATCTCGTGTGAAGAGAACCCCCCAAAGAGTCCAAGTGAGTCTAGTCGACATCTGCTCCAGGTACAGTGAGATCTTTCCTTCACCGTCACCTTAGGAAATAATCTTAAGCTTATGGACACTAAGGTCACCAATAGTAACAAATACAACTAGGGGAACAGTCTACGATCTGATCCCACGCGCAAGGGTAGAGTAACAAATCTCAATCCCCTTGAAGGTTCCTTGACATGGTCAATCCGAGGTTTACCGACAAGTGACCCCAAGCTCCTTGACAATGGTTAATCCGAGGTTTACCATTTGTAATGCACGAAGAATCTTCTATATTTCCCAATGAAACAGAATTCATTGTCTCAAAGGTTCGGACATGATCTCGTGATTGACTTCTTTAAGAGAAGCTTCCCAAATTGTACCAATTACAATTGGATTTATTTCCTACTGCAAGATTTATCTACTTGTTTGTTTTTACTATCTTGGAGAGTTAATTACTCCCTACTCCAAGATACTAGCCTAGGCTATGTTGGTGATAAGAGCCCTAGAAATAAAAGATTACTAGATGAATTTTAATTAAGCATTACTTTTATGAGATGTTTCTTAAGTCAATAGGTACGAAAATGAAACTTTGATGGTGTGAAGACTTGACTTCGAAAAACACTACAAAATGCACCTAAAAATGATAATCAATTTGTTTTATTTCAATGAAATTCTAGCTAAAGAAAGAGTTCGAGAATGCAATTCTTTTAAGAAACAATTCTTTTTTTAAACATAAAGAATAATTGGAAGAAAATATTTTTGTCTTTTCAATAATAACTCAAAATGAGACAAATTATCAAAGCTCACAACAAAATCCTTTCATTTTCAAAAACTTGAAACTACAAAAAAAAATTTCCTTCAAAAGAAATCTACAAATTTTAAAAGCACTCAAAACTTCAAAACTAATTTTGAATCTTCTATATTTCCCAATGAAACAGAATTGATTGTCTCAAAGGTTCGGACATGATCTCGTGATTTACTTCTTTAAGAGAAGCTTCCCAGATTGTACCAATTACAATTGGATTTATTTCCTACTGCAAGATTTATCTACTTGTTTGTTTTTACTATCTTGGAGAGTTAATTACTCCCTACTCCAAGATACTAGCCTAAGCTATGTTGGTGATAAGAGCCCTAGAAATAAAAGATTACTAGATGAATTTTAATTAAGCATTACTTTTATGAGCTGTTTCTTAAGTCAATAGGTACGAAAATGAAACTTTTATGGTGTGAAGACTTGACTTCGAAAAACACTAAAAAATGCACCTAAAAATGATAATCAATTCGTTTTATTTCAATGAAATTCTAGCTAAAGAAAGAGTTCGAGAATGCAATTATTTTAAGAAACAATTCTTTCTTTAAACATAAAGAATAATTGGAAGAAAATATTTTTGTATTTTCAATAATAACTCAAAATGAGACAAATTATCAAAGCTCACAACAAAATCCTTTCATTTTCAAAAACTTGAAACTACAAAAAAAAATTTCCTTCAAAAGAAATCTACAAATTTTAAAAGCACTCAAAACTTCAAAACTAATTTTGAGATCTACAAACTTTAAAAATTTAATTGAATAAAAGCTTTAATATTTTTTGAAGAATTTTTTACTTAGTTGTTCAGTAAACTAAGGATCTATTTGTCCAAAAAAACAAACAAATCAAAAACACTCAGATATGTTTTCTTTATAAAAATGAAATTCAAAACCTATACCAAAGTTTTTTGAAGATTTGCAAAGAAACAAGTAGATCTATTTTTCAATAAAGGATGGATTTCACAATCAGGTCAGACTCAGCAAGAAGGAAAAAAGACCAATGTAATCTAAGGTATTTTAAAGTGCCAATGCTTTGAATCACTACAATGACCAAGTGAAAAGAAATCCAAAACGCAAAACTTCTAGAAAATCATCAAAACACAAATACTGCTGGAATTCATTCACAAAAGGCTTTTGACAGAAACAACGTCAATCTGGGCAGATACTAAAAAATCTAAATCAAAATAAAGATAAACTGAAAAAATAAATATGGATTTTTTCCAAAATTTTAATAGGGTCTGCAGACTTCCAAAAGTAATAGGTGCGGTCCCGCACTGTTTACTTAAGGAAAGTGCGAAACTGCCTGCACTGTGCAAAAGAACAAAGTGCGGTCCCCAGAAAAGTTAAAGAAAAACATAAAAGATTTCAAAATTTTCAAAAACAGAGAAAAACTAAGCTACCCAGGCAGATATCTATCAATCAAAAACCAGGAAAAACTCTTCCACAAATCAAAATAAAAGAGAACCAAAAACAATAAGTTCTTCCCCAGCGGAGTCGCCAATTTGTTGTACGGATTAATCAATCTTGCGGACAAGACCGATCTCTCTAGTACCAAAAATTAATCTAGCAAAAAACAGCCAAATAAGCCTATCTTTCTCTAAACATATACGATTTACAAAAATCACTATAGACTTACTGTAGGTCCAATGCTTGTTCGAATTAGTTGTTGTCCCTCATGCACTTGAAGGAGTTATCTTCGTAAACCTGTAGTCACAAACAAGAAAATATTAAATAGCACCTGTATAGTAAACATCATAAATCATGCTTATCATGGTGATCAAGGAATCCATGAAATAAACAGTCAACTAACAACTTATTGAGAAAAATGAATTCATTTGTATTAATTTTAAAATAAGGAAAACCTTACAACCTTAGCCTTGATGTTGAACAGGCCTTCCCGGGGTCCGAAGCAGGAATCTCCTCTACTCTGATAAGCTCTGCACTCCTCCAACCGAGACAGATAGAGGTATGTGATCTCTCCTCACAAAAATATCAGTTAAATGAGTTTGAATCCCAACAACACTTAACCTCTTATAATCTAAAGCTTTTTCTCCCCTTGAGGCTACCCAATGCCTCTTTTTATATTGGAAAAGAGGAGGTTTCAGTTCCAAATATGAAGGGATAGAATCCTCCTTCAAAGGGATAAGATCCTCACATCAAGGGGTTAGCTCCATAAGGTAAGGGATACATGAACCTCAAAAGAGCGGTTCTGCCACCGCAAGATTCTTTCTAGAGGCTTCTAGAATTTACTGAAAGTGAGATTTTTTGAGTTTACTTGCGCCTTTTTAATCTTTACAGGGGTACGCACCCATAACATAGAGAAAGTGAATTCAGGTACGCAGGAGACATGAACATTAGGTGCGGGACCGCAGGCAAGATATAGAGAAAGTGCGACACCAAAGTTAAGGAGATTTTTAAGAACTTTTCTCTAATTTTCAAGGCTTGACATGAGAAACTGATATGTTAGACTTGCAAAGGAGGAAGTATGAGTAATAATGAGCTCATACACATAGCAGAATGTCAAGATGACAATTTTCAGTGTAACACCTATCCATAGGTTATGAAGCCTACTTGATCAGGGGTTTATGAGCCGCCTTGTCAAATGTTCATAGGATATCTTGATGAGATATTTCAATGCTGATATGGAGCATCATTTGTGTTATGTATTCAAGATTCATTGGCAAGGTATTGAGGCATACAAGTGTGAATTTATTCTTCATAAACTTGACTCTTAAACAATTTTATAACCAGAAGAAAAATCCCTAATAGACATCAAGAAGAAGTCTATTTACCTATAATAAAACCTTGCTTATGAAACCCATGAAGCAAGCATACCAAAAATATATTTTATTATATTTGTCTTCTTCATTACATAAATACATAATTACATAGTTAATATGAAGACCAAACCTATTTACTCTTTCCAAAACTCCCTCTTAACTAGGGAGGTATTCATAATGGTACATGGTCACTTTCAATCTGAAGAATCTCATAAGAGGAATCAAATTGGTAATCGAATATGTATAGCATCATATAAACCAACATTTTTCTAGTGCAAGGCCTTGCCAAACTGAGCCCCGTATCTCAATGAGAAAATGGGCTACAATTCTAGCGAGCCACATGAATTATAGACACCATAGTCATTATATCTCAAAGGTACATACTCCACCCAGGTTTTCCCAGAGTATGACCTTATTGGATTATTCTTCTCTTGGGTATCCAGCCCTCAAAGAATATCGGTCCCCGACTACTCTTACCTTGAATGACCTATCACATTCTCAAAGAGTATCGAATGCCAGATGATTACCAAATCCTCCATTTTTTCTTCTAGGTGAAGACCAGAATGATGTGTCTATTAATTCTCTCCACATGCCCTTCACTAAGACTTACGGTTGTTAGTCCTGGTCTAGTGCATGACACATGAATTAGAGAATCATATGCATCACTCCCTCTTAACTCAATAAGGAAATACATCAAGTTTATTCCAAGTATGAAACTTACCACCAGGCTCCCTCTTAACCAGGTATCTGTAGTAGCAATGGTGAGACACCCAGCTACTCATGAATAATTCCTCCCCTCGATGTCATAGATTTTGATATTGAGGAATTTCCAATTTTTGGCTTCATAGGGCACAAATTATCCATCACTTTCATCCATGTGTCATGTCATCCACCTGAAAGTGATTTATTAGTCCTTTTCATCTGGTCTACCTTTATGCCATGCTAATTTCTGAACCATCTCCCAAGGATCTTACATCCTTCCACATGATTGGCAGTCCTGTATAAACTTATCCATATAAACATATACATAAGAAATTTTAAATCAAAAGTTACCTCAGTGATGATCTTTCACCATGACATCTTCCTGTAGGCATCGATATCCTTTATTCAGATTGACACATCTCCTAAATATATGTTTTGTCAAGGGTTTTATTCTTTACCATATTTTTATTAGAGTTCATGACACGTCTTCCCAGGAGATCTCCTAGTCACATCTTCTTGGCTTCCAGATGATAACCACCTCTTTACATGGTTGCACTTCACGATCTCTTCCATTATTTCTCCACACAACTTCATCCCAGGAACTCTAGTATCCAGTTCCTTGTTTATATACAACCACCTTATATTCCATATGAGGACATATTTAATTTCATTTGCTAGTGGCAACATGTGCACCAGAAAATATCCTTCTTCCATTGATCATACTTATAAGTATAGAATTCCATCACCTACAACCATATGACATGACTTCATAGCATCCTGTGTCAACATATAGATATATGTACCTCATCCTTTTCCTTTTGAGTCATCTTCCAGCAAATTCACTAGAAATAATAGCTTCATTCCCTTGACCTGCTTCATCAGAATTCTACAAGATAGAATTCCTGATGAAACCTTTTGCTTTCTTTCTAGTTAGTGAATCCAGGGAGGATTCCATTAGAAAAATGTCAGCACCTGTTTCGATAGTGATTATTGAATGATGACCCTTGATCTTGATGAATTCCTTCCATAAATGTTATTATCAGTGAGGTTTCCAAGAGCTACTTCTTCAAGTGCTCCTTACATGTTTTTATCATGACGCCATTATACATTTATTCCTATCATAATATTTTACAACCAACATAAATCACTTAAAGAGGAAGATGATCTCAATCATAATAGAGATATTTCTTTTCTTCTTTCTTAGATTTCTTTGCATCAGGTTCTTCCCTTTCATTTGTGACATGGGATTCTTCCTTTTCCCTCTTTCCCAGATTTAGGACAATCCATTTCATAATTCCAAGTTCATTACATCCAAAGCATCATACTTTTTCCATATTTCTTCTTTTATTCTGAGGACCAAATTTACCGATTCTTCCTTTATTCCTGGACATGGCTACAAAGGCTTAATTCCCTTCACTTGATCCTATATCATCTTTGGCTTTCAATCTTGTTTCCTCTATTTTATATAGAGACCGTAGATCTTAGAATGGTGTTACTTCTTTCTTCCCGTATAAGCTTGAAGTGAAGTTTCCCCATTCTTCTGATAGAGCATTCAAAACCACTATAGTCATCTCACTCTCAAACATTACTTCTCCCATTTCCTGCAATTGGTCTCTTATTTCAGAAATCCTCATAAAATATGAAGTGATTCCTTCCTCTCTTGACAATTTCATCTTGTATAGTTCTTATTTTAGAGAGATTGCTTCTCCTGTAGTACTTACAAATAATTGCTCCACCAGTTTCTCATATATTTATTTTGTAGTTTCCATTTTTTATACATATGGTATGGGTGAGTCCTTAATGGATTCTATGAGAATCCTATAGGCTAATATTTTTCCTTTCATGTACTTGGCATGATCTGGAGCATCTTCATTTTCAGGTTGAATTGTGGATCCTTTGATGTATCCCATGACTTCATCTTCAATTAGATTCGAATATGTCCTCTTATTCCATGCACTAAAGTTTGATGACCCAACCAATTTGTTGTTGTCTTTTCAATAAGTCATTTTGACAGATTTAGATGAGGTCATAGAGATACTTACTTGAATAGAGTGAATTCCTCCTTCTATCAACTTCCTTGATAATGAAGATGATGGTAGGAACTCCCTCTCAGATTGAATTCTCCAATGTAGGTGACCTTGGATCCTTAATGACAAATAATGTCTTCAGAATGATGATGTATTATTCCAACAATGTCTTCAATGTCATAAATATTTGATGGAAAATATTATCTACTTGATAAGTGGAAAATGTGAATGATATTGAAGAATCTTCCTTGCAAACTAATTTGACTTTTTAATGCAAACTTTGTTGGGCATGTGTTATATTCTTTCCACGACTAGCTCCACGCGCTGTACGTTGCACCAGGCGCAGCAGGGGGGTCACAAGGGGGGAGGCAGCCCCCACTGTTGGGGTCCAGGGCAGCGCCCCGGCGAAAATTGTTTTGGTGTGCGGGCCCACTCATAGGTGGACCCACCCATGTTTTGTGCATGAGTTTGCACATGGTTTTGGGATATGATGGTTTTCGGCCCCCGGTATTTTTTAGATCCGGTCAAGGGAACTACGGTTATGTTCTAATCAAGGGTTAATGGATTGGGGTTTATGTATGCTTCGACATGTATATATGTGTGTTGTAACACTAAAATGAATATAATGAAAAATCAAGTTGGTCGTCCCGATTTGGGATCCAGGGGAAAATCTCTGTGTTTATCTGTTTTATGTTTTATGCTCTCGCTATTGTTTATTTTCTGTTATAAGATTCATGTGTAGATAATTTATGTTCAAGGTTAAAACCTACATTTGGTATCGGAGCTGTTTCGGCTTCAAGGGGACGCCTTTGCTGCTAAGGTTTTTTTGCTTGGGCTTGAGGTAGACCCTGTTCAGTGGGAGATCTGCGGGATCGATTCTTGCGGTGAAAGAAGATGGCGAGTGGCGGAAAGATAGAGATCGAGAAATTTAATGGTCAGAGTTTTGAGTTGTGGAAGCTCAAGATGGAGGATCTGATGGTGGATAAAGATCAGTGGATCGCGGTAGATCCAGGTACTAAACCAACGGCAATGTCAGATGAATACTGGAAGAAACTGGATCGAAAGGCTAAGAGCACAATACGGTTGTGTGTCTCAGATTCAGTATTGTTGAATGTATCTGGGGAAGCTACGACGAAGAATTTGTGGGAAAAACTTGGGACTTTGTACCAATCTAAGTCTCTGGTGAATAAGTTGTTCCTGCGGAAAAAGTTGTATAACCCGAGGATGAAGGATGGAGACTTGGTGACAGAGCATCTGAACGCCTTCAATACTGTGGTAAGTCAGCTGTCATCTATTGATATTAAAATCTCAGATGAAGATAAGTGCATCAGTTTGTTGTGTTCTCTACCAAACTCGTGGGACAGTCTGGTTATTGCAATAGGTAGCAATACAACTACCTTGAATTTTGATGACATTGTCTCAGCCTTGCTGTCAGAGGAAATGAGATGGAGAAATATGGAGGGTCAGAATGGAGATGCCTTATCTGTACGAGGAAGGTCCCAGAACAGAAACAAGAATAAGGTTTCGAGTGGGAGATCCAAATATAGAGGGAGATCTAAATCTCCTGGAAAGTTTGTAAAGGTGTGCTGGAAATGCGGAAAGGAAGGGCACTACAAAAAGGACTGCAGATCTAAAGCTCCTGAGAAAGGAAAGGGATCTGATGATGCTCCTTCTGCAGAGGCAAAAACCACCTCGGATGAAGGTGGGGATGTGTATTTTGCTTCTTCTTCAAATACACATGTAGATCATGAGTCATGGTTGATTGACTCAGGTGCATCCTTTCACTTCACTCCCCATAGGGAGTGGTTCTGCGAGTATGAAAAATATGATGGTGATGTCTTCCTAGGGGATGATAGGAAGGCCAGAATCGTCGGACGTGGAAAGGTCAAGCTAAAGCTGCAAGGTGGAAGGATTAGAACACTTACTGGTGTTCTGCATATTCCTGCATTGGCTAGAAATATGATTTCTGTAAGCAAGATGGATGATGCAGGTGTAAAAACAATGTTCGAGAAAGATTCCTGCAAGATGGTTCGGGGAGCACTGGTATTAATGCGGGGAGTTCGGACTGGAACTCTGTACCAGCTACAAGGTATCACTATTATTGATGGGTGTAACAGTTCTGTGGTTCCTGAAAGTGGAGTGGAAAGCCTAGCTGTCTCTGGAGAAAAGACCATGTTATGGCATCAAAGGCTTGGACATATTGGAGAGAAGGGCCTTCGGATACTGCATAGAAATGGTATGGTAGAAGGTATGTCTAATTTCTCTCCGGATTTCGATTTCTGTGAACATTGTGTATATGGGAAGCAGAATCGGGTGAGTTTTCCTTCTGGTGCTAAGAGGGCGAACAAGATATTAGAACTTGTGCATAGTGATGTGTTTGGACCTGTGTCAGTTCCATCACTGGGAAAGTCTGTGTACTATGTTTCATTTATAGATGACTTCTCAAGGAATACATGGATATATTTCTTGAGGAAGAAATCTGAAGCTTTTGACAGATTTAAAGAATTTAAGGCTCTGGTGGAAAACCAGACAGAGAAGAAGATAAAGGCGCCGAGGACAGATAATGGTGGGGAGTTCTGCAAGAAGGAATTTGAAGAGTTCTGTAAGAAGTGTGGTATAGCACGATAGAAGACTACTCCGTACACACCTCAACAAAATGGAGTTGCAGAAAGAATGAAAAGAACACTGATGGAAAAGGAAAGAAGCATGCTCAATGGTACCAGGTTAGGACAAGAATTTTGGGCAGAGGCAGTGGAGACTGCATGTTATCTGGTTAACAGATCACCTTCATCAGTGTTAGAGGATAAGACTCCACATGAGGTATGGACTGGTAAGAAACCCTCTCTTTCACATCTAAGGGTATTTGGAAGTGATGCATATGTACATGTTCCAAATGAGAAAAGGACCAAGTTGGATAATAAATCTGAAAGGTGCATCTTTATTGGGTATAAGGATGGTTTAAAAGGTTACAAGCTTTGGAACCCGGAAACAAGGAAGGTTGTGTACAACCGAGTTGTGGTGTTTAGAGAGGTGAAAGATGTTGTTAAACATGAAATCATACCAAAGGAACCTGAGAAGATAGAGTTTGAGCTAAAGGAGTATGAATCAGACTCTACAGACGAAGAAGATTCAGAAGAGGAAGAGCCACAAACTCCAGCTTTGAGAAGATCAGTTCGAGAAAGAAGGCAACAAGAAAGGTATATTCCATCTGCTTTCTGTTTAGGTTTTGCCTTAATTATAACTGATGATGATCCTAGAACTGTTAGGGAGGCAATAGATTCAGAGGATGGAAAACTCTGGAAGGAGGCCATGGTTGATGAAATGGTATCCTTGCACAAAAATGAGGCATGGGATCTGGTGGAGTCGCTGGCTGGAAGGAATCCCATCGAGAGAAAATGGGTGTTTAAGAAGAAGATGAATGTAGAAGGCAAGGTGGAGAAATACAAAGCTCGGTTGGTAGCAAAAGGTTATTCCCAAGTGTCGGGAATTGATTTTGGTGATATTTTTTCCCCTGTTGCCAAGGTTACTTCTATTAGATTACTTTTATCTGTTGCTGTTGCATTTGATTTTGAGATAGAAAAAATGGATGTGAAGACAACATTTCTTCACGGGGATCTAGAATAGGAGATATACATGAAGCAACCTGAAGGCTTTATGGTGAAGGGTAAGAAAGAACTAGTATGCAGGTTGAAGAAGTCTCTGTATGGGTTAAAACAGTCACCAAGGATGTGGTATCAGAAATTTGATACCTATATAAGGGGACTTGGCTTCACCAGAAGCAAGGAGGATCACTGTGTTTATTTTAAATTAATTGGTGACCGTGTTATTTATTTGGTCTTGTATGTGGATGATATGTTATTGATTGGAAATGATAAGGAAATTATCCAAGATTTGAAGACCCAACTATTCTCCAAATTCGACATGAAGGATCTTGGTGCTGCAAACTATATTTTGGGCATGGCGATTAAGAGAGATCGGGCAAAGAGGAAGCTCTGGTTAAACCAGAGGAAGTATGTCGAGACTATATTGCAGAGGTTCAATATGCAGGATAGTAAACTGGTGAATGTTCCTATTCCTGTAGGTGTAAAGCTATCTGCTGAACAATGTCCCAAGACACAAGAAGAAGAGGAGGATATGTTCTGTGTTCCATATGCAAGTGCAGTGGGTAGCCTGATGTATGCAATGGTCTGTACTAGACCAAATATTGCACATTCAGTGGGAGTATTGAGCAGGTTTATGTCAAACCCAGGAAAGGAGCACTGGACAGTAGTGAAGCGGGTTTTCAGATATTTACGTGGCACTAGTGATTATGGCTTGTGCTACCAGGGAAGACCAGGATTGGAAAGAACGTTGGACATTCGTGGTTTTATTGATGCAGACTGGGCTGGAGATATGGACCAAAGAAGATCTACAAGTGGGTATGTGTTTAGCCTATTTGGAGGCGCAGTTAGTTGGATGAGTAAAAGATAGTCTGTAGTGGCTCTTTCAACTACAGAGGTAGAATACATAGCAGCCACTCATGCAAGCAAGGAATTAGTTTGGTTGCAGATATTGTGTTCAAGTATGGGGTTGGTACAGGAAGCTATAAGGATAGACTGTGATAGCCAAAGTGCAATTTTCTTGGCTAAGAACCCTGCTTACCATTAAAAGACAAAGCACATTGATGTTCAATATCACTTTTTTAGAGATATGATTGAGGCTAAAGGGGTGTTGCTGGTAAAGGTGGACACTTTTAAGAATGTTGCAGATGCATTGACGAAGTCTGTGAGCACTTAGAATTTCTCTTGGTGTAGAGAAAAAATGGGTGTTGAAGAATTGGCCCAATGACTAAGCTCTCCTATGGCTCCCTGTGGAAAGAAAACAACAAGTGGGAGAATGTTGGGCATGTGTTATATTCTTTCCACGACTAGCCCTACGCACTGTACGTTGCACCGAGCGCAGCAAGGGGGTCACAAGGGGGGAGGCAACCCCCACTGTTGGGGTCTGGGGCAGTGCCTCGGCGAAAATTGTTTTGGTGTGCGGACCCACTCATAGGTGGACCCACCCATGTTTTGTGCATGAGTTTGCACATGGTTTTGGGGTATGATGGTTTTTGGCCCCTGGTATTTTGTAGATCCGGTCAAGGGAGCTACGGTTATGTTCTAATCCAAGTTTAATGGATTGGGGTTTATGTATGCTTCGACATGTATATATATGTGTTGTAACACTAAAAGGAATATAATGAAAAATCAAGATGGTCATCCCGATTTGGGATCCAGGGGAAAATCTCTATGTTTATCTATTTTATGTTTTATGCTCTCACTATTGTTTATTTTATGTTATAAGATTCATGTGTAGATAATTTCTGTTCAGGGTTAAAACCTACAAACTTTGACCTTGACTTTGATCCTTGCTTCCTTGAGTGTCTCCTTGTCAAGTAGCCCTTGACTTCAACACCTTAGCTCTGATACCATGTTGAGAATTTGGTAGGGCAGAGATTAATTCAAACTCTCTTCTTGATAATTATGTGTGAGCTTACTTCTTTTACTCATGTCTTCTCTTCTTAGCTTATAATGTCTTTCATCAAGTCAATTACCAAAAACACAAGAGACACAAATTTAGGCTCTCCGAGCCAGGGCCAAAACCTCTCCCTCTTGGAGAGGAAAAAACCACAAGAAATTATTCATATAGAATTTTAGATGACAAGTACCATGACCATGACATAGAACTTTGATGCTTGTATGCTTCCAAGACCTTGTCACAACTTTTTCATTGACTCCTTGAATTGATCCTTGTTTCCTACAACGTCCTGTACCATTATGCACCAAGGCTAGAGAACTCGGTCTCTACTTGTATTCTTTATTATTTGACTGTATGAGACCCTTTCTTATTATATCAGCATCGTGTCTATACTCTAGTGGTGAGCAGTACACACTATACTGTAGTGATGAGCAACATACAATAATCTATAGTGATGCCCTTACATAATCCTATCATCATAGACCCGTGGCTTTTTATTTGTCATAGTGTTGCAACCTCGCACTATGATCACAACCCTTTCCACACTTTTATTATAGATATTTTTCATACTTTAATCAGAACATTTCTCTGCACTTTATTACAATCCTTCTTTGCACTTCACTGCAGTCCTATCTCTGCACTTGAACAGAGTCATGTATCCGAAATTATTCCTACAATTTTATCCACAAATATTCAAATATATAAGTATCCCTTCTTCGCACCTTGTTCTTGTATATAACCCTATTACATGTGCTTGTAATCAACAGTATTTTTATCGCCTTAAACCTTGTTCGAAAAAATCAGAGGAAATCCAAACTTTATTTGTTATGTTCTGTGCAGCCTAGATGGGTATGTATAGTTGTTTCAACTAGTAAATTAGCTGACTTGTCCATAGGTTATGAATTCTACTTGATCAAGGGTTTATGAGCCAACTTATCCACTGTTCATAGGCTGCCTTGAGGAGATATTTCAATGTTGAATTGGATCATCATTTGTGTCATGTCTTCAAGATTCATTGGCAAGGTCTTGAGGCATACAAGTGTGACTTTATTCTTCATAAACATGACTCTTAAATACATTTATAACCAAAAGACAAATCCTTAATAGACATAAAGAAGAATTCTATTGACCTATAATAAAACCTTGTTCATGAAACCCATGAAGCAAGCGTACCAAAAATATATTTTATTATCTTTGTCTTCTTCATTACATAAATACATAATTACATAGTCAATATGAAGATCGATCCTAGTTATAATTTCCAACACATTTGTGCCCCAGCCATGTGGTAGACTTCACTTCTATTCTTATGCTCATGTAATGCCTTTACATGTCCCTACAACTTCTTGATTTCTTCCTTTTGCATTAACATATCTTCCATTTATTTTGTTAATTTTCTAGAAGCATCAATGGGCTAGGCAGGAGGTGTTGTTGATGTAGAAGTACCTATAGTTGGTATAGCTGTGATGGGCACTGCATCCAAAGGAACCATGGCCAACTGTGAATTTTTTTCCTTCTCCTTGATCAATTTATCCATATTTGTCACCATATTTCTAATTTGTGTGTTCTTCTCCATGATAAACTTGAGCATGTCTTCCTTCTGGTTCTCTAAATCTCCTTTTTCTATTGTATGTGGGTCCTTGGTTGCTGACATCTTTAGCTTCTTTCTAAGTGATGCAATATCAACATTTTTCCTCTTTAAAAACTCTTCATCTACTTTAACATTCTCTAGATCTAACCCCATCTTTATGACAAGATCTTTTAGTCATTTAATTCTGGTTTCCTTTTCCATAGATGAAAAATTTTCAATATTTAGCTAAGATTGAACATTTGTAAGAGACATTTGCAAATTTGAAGCATTCATAGAAGTGTTAGTCAAAATAGAAAAAATCATCTCACCCGTTTTCTTATGCATCTTCGTCTGATCGATGGGATGAATGTCCTTCGTATCAAATTCAAATGAGGTCTTCTTGTAGTCAGCAAATACATGTGGATGTGAAATATGAGCTTGTAAGAATTTGATTTTCATTCTTCCCTTCTCTCTATCAAAGGCTGATAGAAGCCTGCTTTGAGCACTGAAAATTTTATTCTAGAACTGAGTGTAGGTGTTGCCTTTAAGGATATCATTCTTAAGCTTTATCTCTTTGTATTTGTCAAAAATATTTTTCTCTTTATCTCCATGAATTAGCCCAGATTTTTGGGTTGGGCCCTGATGATCTTGTGACACTAATGATTCTTCTAGGGACCCTGTGAATTTGCGACCCGATTGTGTAGAAGAGAGTGGCTCTTTAATGACTATGGTAGCTTGTTGTTCAACTTCTTCTTCCAAATCTACCTTAGGACTCCTTTTAGTTATCTTTCTGTAGATTATATTGAATTCCTTTGCTGAGCTTCCTGCAACTGAAGGGAATCATTTCTCTCTTTGTCTCCTCTTTGTCTTCTCTTGAGGAGTAGAAGTCTGTAGAGTAGATGTGGACATGAGCTTCTCCTATGCTTCCTATAAGCTGTTCTCTGTCCATTCCAACTGATTCATATACCTTCAATCTTTGACCTCTGTGTGTGCACATAAGGAGTGGTTTTCTATTCCACCCTCAACTTGGAGTCTAGGCTGAATGGGTCATAAGACCATGTGAAGCTCAAAATGAGATTCATTTGTTTCAGGGGTTTGTCTGCTTCTTCACAACTTCTTGTTGTTACAAATAAAGGGACCAACCAGTGTCTTTATTCTGAAATAAGACTTATTTTTGTCTGAAACAAAATGTATCTGATCAACATTAATCATTTTTCTTATGTACTCAAGAGAAAATACTCTCATTGGGAGGTATTTAGGCAGTTTTATGGTGGAAGCTCACACCCTTACACCCTGATCTCTGTGTAATTTTTTTATAGGTATCAATCTTCTATTTTGGCCTACTCTTTCAGGTACAAGGTATTATCAAGTTATTCACTGATTCTTGGCTCTACATTTTTGGTCAACAGGCTCATGAATGGATGAATAAAGTGTTCTATGTATACTTTGAAGGTGTACTCATATGAATCTTTTCTCACCAAATAGGTCCATAAAATCACTGACTGTGGGTTCCCTTCTTCATCTAATTTCTACAACGAACATGGGAACCTATCTGCTTAGTAGTAAATGTGTTAATTAGTGGTTGTCATTGATTTCAACCCAAGCAGCATCATGGGCCACCCCAATATCTCATGGAAATTTTGACTTGACAACTTACTCTATTCCGATTCAAGGATATTTTGATTGGTTTCTACTTGTTGATATGTTTTCGTTGATATATGGCATGCCACGTAATTATTCATGGTTTGAGAGATATTCATGTTGAAGTTAGTACCCCCAGTTAGTGGGCTAAAACCTCATGGGGTTGTGGCATGACACTAATCATTGGTTGTGTCAATGAATAATCAATAATTAATCATTTTTAAGCTCCTAAAATCCTTCCAACATTCACTTGTTGAAGACCCTCTCAACCTAAGCATTTATATAAATTGTGACCCTCATATCCTCCTCATTTAAGGATTTCACTACTTAAAAGAGGTCATCATGAAATTTTCGCTATAATTTTTTTTTGCGAAGATTCAGATGCTGAAAAAAAACCCATTTGATTTGAAATCATGATGAAACTTGTGTCCAAATTTTAGATATTCGTTCGCTATATTTTTAGAGATATGATCTGAGGAAGTTAGGGTTTTTGTAGGCTCCCTAATTTCATGTCAAACAAGTGACCTTGGGAAAATCATCATAACTTTCTCTTTGAACATTGGATTAAAATTTTGTAAAAGGTGAAAAAAAGAGGAAAAACTATAGTTTGTTGGGAATCATTTTCAAGACCAAAGGTTGAAACAATGACACGTGGAACTTCGTACAAGTTTTATCTATTGAACCTGTCTATAATCAGGTCATCGTAGAATATTCGACATACCTATTTATTGAAGAAACCAATATTGATTAGACCTACGGGAATGGAAAGAGGGCTCATAGGGCTACCACAAGCTGCAATTTCAGACCTTGGAGATATGAAATTACATAGATACAATAGATTCAATATCGAGGTTCTAGAAGGCAAGAAAAAATATGCATTCAAGGATCATTGCAGTAAGGAAAACACATCAACAGTCAAGGGTAAGTATGGTACAACAAGGTATGTATGATTAGTGTTTGAATTTTAATTTTAATATCATATTTTACATGTGTTTTTCCAGGACAGTGTAAGTTTTTTATATGTATGTTTGATTGGATTTTGTTCATAAATGTTGAACGTATTTACATTTGAATTTTGAATATTTATCTGACATATGGTTTGAAGGACAGTGTAAATATTTTTTTTGTATATTGGTTGGGGTCTTGTCCACTAATGCATGTGTAGGAAGGAGGACAGAATAGGACAACTCAGACACATACTAGAAGGACAATGCAACGCCAAAGTACCATTACTTGAAGCAAGAACAACAATACCTCAGCAATTGCTAGTGTTCAAAGAAGCAGTGTCGAGTCAAGTATCAGGTCATGTCAAAAATCAGTATTGTAAAAATAATCATTGTAAAATTGTAAAAGAGTCATTATTTTAAAAGAGACAATCTTCCTAGAATTGGAGAGACAATGTTGGGAGGTATAAGTGTCATTTTTGGATAATTTTATGGTTGGGTTGCAGGTCCTAGTGTGATTGGGTGATTTGTCTAGTTCAAGAAAATCATTGTGAATCATATTGTATTATGGATCATTGTCTATGGTACGAGAATCCACACTCTTGTCTTATTTATGATAATTATAGGGTGGTAGGGAGTTGCTAAGTTGGTGCATGAAGTCACCTATAGGTTGGAGCCTATGAACACTTCAGGGTGGTATGCGGTCTAGGATGTTGGGGTATCCATTCAGTTGACTATTGAAGAAACCAGGGCATTGGGGTGTCCTTCTAGTTGAAGCTGGAGAAGAATTATTTTCTAGAATTATATGAAGTTCTACCTTTCATTTCACTTGGGGCTAAATATTAAATAACTTATTAGAAAAGTGTTCGGTGGTTTTTAACCCGGAGGGGGTTTTCCCCCTCAAATTCGTGTGTCTATTGTGTTCTACTATTTACTGTTGTTACTAGATAAACATCAAGAATAACTGAATATTAACTAATGATCTGAAAATATTTAAAAGTGATAATTGATAAGAAATATTGATTCACCCCCCCCCCCCAAGTATTTCCAACAATTGGTATCAGAGCAACGTTCCTTCAACAGCAGTCTAAAAACCCGAAGGAGGTCATGCATTATACTAAGAATAGAGTTCCCCTATTCAATGGAAATAACTACACACTTTGGAGTGGAAGAATGCACGTTCATTTGTCGATGCAAGGATACGAAGTATGGGAAATCGTTGAAAAAGGCTTTACAACGACCTAGGATGAACAAGGTAAGAAAAATATGGTATATGATGCAAAGGATAAAGATCTCATTATCAATGGGCTTATAAAATCTGTCTATCTTAAAGTACTGAGTTGCAAAACTACTAAATAAGTATGGGGCAAGCTTGAAAATATATATTCAGGTGACTCAAACATGAAAGAAGAAAAACTTCAAATTTACAGGGCAAAATTTGAGCAACTCAAAATGAAGGAAGATGAAAATGTTGATGCATACTTACTACATGTTGATGAAATAAAAAATGCATTGGAAGGTTTGGGAGAACCTGTTGACACAAATTTTTTTTTCTGAAATATCCTTAGAACCTTGTTGGCAATATTCAACCCATAGGCATTTGTCTTGGAATATAGTTCGAATCTAGCCAATCTCAGCAAATATGAATTTCATGGAATGCTTAACGCATATGAAATGAGGATTGAAGAAGAGGACGACACATCTCACCTAGAAACAACATTCGCCACATCCAAAAATACTAATAAATACAAGCATACTCCGAAATCAAAAACTTGTAGTTGTAATGAAGAAGAAAAGGAAGAAGATGAAGAAGAATTTTCAGATAAAGAATTTTCCTAATTAATGCAAAAAATGAGAATACGTATGGGGAAATTCAAAGGTAAAATTCCATTGATATGTTTCGAATGTGGTGATGTTGGGAATTTTGCAGCCAAGTGTCCTAAAAAAATGAGGTTGTTATGAAAGGAAATAAAGGTCTGAGGAAGTTCAACAAGCAAGGCAAGAAGAAATGGTTTAAGAAGAGTTTCTTCTCCAAAGAAGATAGATCCTCATTTGATGAAGATAGTGATAATGAAGAAGAAATCAATGGAAGATTATTGTTTATGGCTAATCATAATAAGCAAGAAGCATCTGATGAAGAAGGAGACGAAGAAGAAGAGATGACTGAGGTTGAATTTCAAAACGAAGTGATTAGGGTTATCAAAGAGCTCAAGGTCATGAAGAAGCATGTCAACACCTTTGAAGATGAATTAAAGATAGAAATGGAACATGCCCTAAATCTTAAAATCAACGTTGAAGAATACAAATGAGTTTAAAAATTTCTCAAGGAAGAATTAAAGGAAATCAATAAGGAAAGAGAAGAATTGGAAGCTGAAATAGTTTCTCTTCAAAAGCAAGTAAAAAATGGAAAAACTCTTCAATAGTACACCAATAGCTGCAAGGCATTGGAAGATATCATCAACAATCAATGATCAAACAGTGAAAAGGTTGGTCTTGGTTACAAAGAAAAATCTGAAAAGGAGCCAAGTTTTTCTATGACAACAAAACAAGATGGATATGCAAAATATAGCAAGCAGGTAGACCTTATAGCCAACTCAAGAGATTAGGACTCGCATGAAGAACCATGGAAGACAATTCCCCGAAGAATATTTCCTCCCAAGTATCAACCTATATTTTGATGCAAGGTAAATCAGTCTCTAGATCAATATTGTTGTCTTCACATTGTTTCGGTTTAGTCCCCTTTCTTTTAAAATTGTTAACCATTGTTGTTCTTTGTTTGTTCTTCTGCATAGTTCAATTCTCAATTTTGGCTACCAAACATATTTTTTAGGGATCCTACAATACCTTCCAAAGGCATTTATTTCAGATATAACAAAATATACTTATTACCAAAAATATTCACAAAAGAAATAGACAAAGATAGATCTACCCTACCAAAATTCAAACTAAACCACAATCCAAAAAATGGATATATATAGATAGATATTACAATACACTTATCCCTAAAGGAATGATTTCTAGCATAAATAAATTCGCACCAAAATTCTTACAGACTTGTATTTCTCTCCCTTCTTGTCCCATAATGGAATTGAGAAAATCCCTTTCTTCAACTCTGCCACAGATAAGCATGTCTGGTCACCAAATTCATCTCTTTTAGACATATCATACTCATGAACTTTAATACGAAGCAATGCTAATTCGAGGACAGTTAATGGAAAAACAAACTCTTCATCCAAACACTCAACAAATCGCTCTTACAATGATAAACACATGCACTGGCCACAAGGATATAGGTGAAACCGTAGCGTGTGCATAGCATACAGAAAATGTGTAGCGTGTGCGTAGCATACAACAAATGCGTAGCGTGTGCATAGCATACCTAGTGAATGTGTAGCATCTCCGGTGTATACGTAGAGTGTGCAAAACATGCGTAATGCCTCAACTCTGATGTTAATTTCAGTTCTCTTTGGTTGAATATGATGCAATCTTATATACTCTTAGAAGATTATACTCAATATATTTTCTCTTCTCACACTCAATATATTTTCTCTTCTCACATTCAAGATCCGTCAGTTGCGCTCAAACCTGATCAAAATACCCTGTTGTGATGGGCATGCCAAAATCACCATTGTATCAAGTGATGAATATTCCCTCTCCTTATCTTTGCAATATGATCTTGGCCGTCAATCACTCACTTCGATCTTGTGACTCGATCTCGATTGTCCATCTCAACCTGCTTGCGCTAATTCAGAAATTTCTGGCATTTTGGGGAAAAATCACTGTTTTCTACCTTCGGAAAATATATTTTTTCCCTTCTGCGATCACCTCCAATCTGGCTTATCTGCTTGTCGTATCACTGTCCATGCTTGTTAGTAAACCTTCTGCTGCAACACCTCCAGAACTCTATCCTTTTAGTTTTTAGACTTCCACAAACCGATCTTTGCAACGACACTATCCATTGGTCTTTCAACAAAACTCTACTATTCATTGCTTTATAATTTAATTACTCTGCCTCTCTACCACGCAAAGTCCTCCTGAAATTGAATTCTGATCCTCACACTTTCAGTTACCTCCGACGCAACTTCAATCCACTTGGATGTTCTCTGTTCTCCAAACTAATTTATAACTTCACACTACATCACACAAGAAAATTCAGAGATTCACTAATTTCAATCATATATCACGGAGGAATAAATTACAATTCACAACAGAGATAATTTCAAAGATACAAATCAATGCTCTCTATCAATCATATTCAAACATAAATTACTCAATATACAATCTATGGATAAACCACATCCTGATCTATTTCTTACTCTTGCACTCTCTTTGGCCTATTTTTCTTCATTTCAAAATGGCCTCCTTAATGCCTTTGAGGCTTACAAATATTTACAAAAGGATTCTACAACCAATTCTGGTTTAGATCCATAACTTGCTCAACCATATCCTAAAAATCCTCTAAATCCACTTTTGTCTCAACTAATTCCTAAGGATTCTCTCTAGTTCCACACAATCATGAAACCAATTTCTAATCTAAGATTTACAATATTTCATAATCTCTCAATCCTCACCAAACACTCATGTTCTCCTACATTCGATAACATTTACAAATATGCCTCACAATATTTAATTAAATCCTATTCTAAATTTCTCACATAAAATCACCCAAAACATTGAAAATTACATTAATTAAATACTTAGGGAACCAACTCCCTTGAAAACATAAGACCCATTAGATTCTACTAAATGTACAAAATTTGGAACCATGATTCTCCTGCATCAGACTCCCAAGGTAGAAAACATTCATGATATCTAGATCATGTGTCTTCAATGCTGATGGAATTCCTCCTGGACCCTAAACCTTAGTTTGTAATTTTCCAAATGATTTACACCTTTGTTGCTGCTACATGTCTGTTGTCTTTTGGTTCATTCTCTTTTTTTCAATCAGCTTCAAATTCTGATTAATCATCCTTTATGCTGTCACTTTCCGCCATCTGGATTGTTTCATCATTAACTTCCACAGTTCTTCAATTACCATCTCCAGCATATCCTTGGGCTGGTACATACCCTTCCATTTGTTGTTTCTTCTTTCTTCAACTTATTTTGCTTCAACTTCTACTATTATTCTCAAGATTTCTCTAGCTACTGCTGTAGATATTGTTGCCACCCAAACTTCCTGAATATCCTTGAAGATATATACCTTTGCAATATCCAATTTCTTCTATTTATCTGCAAATTTACTTTCCAATAATTTAATGTATTCGCTCCATGGGTTAAGTATTATCCTGGAATCTTCTTCTTCCTCCTTCATTTAACTTTTCTCCTGTGCCAAATATTTTTTAGTCTTTGCAACAATATCTTCATCAAAACCTACAATCATAAACCAATTATCAGAATTAAAAATATAAGGCCTCATTTCATTTTCCTTCTCTGGAAACATATTAGTATGTTGCTCTTATTTTTCCTCTAACTCCTTTGTCAGAACATGAGTATGCTAATTTAAATTCTCCAAAGAGTTCACAAGACTATCATCTAGTATCTCTTCATTATCATCTGTTCCAAGGATGTCTCCCTACTCTGGTTCACAATAATTAACTTCTTCCTCTGAAATTTCGATTTGTTGCTTCATATCTTCAAATTTACTTTCCATAAGTAAATTTCCTATCGCCTTCGTGACTGCATACTCATCCACCTTTTCTTCTATGATATCCAATACCCTAGAATCAACCAATTCATTAAGCATAAATGTTTCACCTTGTTTTGTTTGTATGCCAACATTTTTGACAACTTCTTTTACATATTTTTCATCCATGGCATCCTCTTTATTCTCATTCAGCTCTGATTTTATAGTCTGAACACTTATTATTTAGTTTTCTAGCCTCTTCTCCAAAATACTTAACTCATGCCAAAAATATTCCACCTCATTTGGAATTTCTCCCAAAATATCTGTACAATCTTCACTACCTTCGTTGTCTGCAAAAACTTTCAGAAATCCTTCTTTACTCTCACTATCTTCAAGATTAACAACCTTTAGTAATTGTTTACCATCTACAAAATATTCTATAGAAACCTTCAGTAGTTGCTCTTCTTTGGCTTGAGTCTTCAATAGTTGTCCAATACCTGCATAATTCACTACAACTGTGTTTAATAGCTGCCCTTTCTCCTGCATTACAAGATTAGGTGAATTTCCTTCTTCTACCTTCAATTATATGACTGTCTTCTCTTTTTCCTAAGACAAATCTACCTCACCTCATTTTTCAACATATTTTTCTTTATTTTCTTTCTGTAAGCCTTCTTCAAGAGCTATCCTTACCATGTCCTTTGCAATACCTGCAATAATGCACAAATTATCAATTTTAAAAACATAAGACCTTGCAACCTCCCTTGATGCTTCAACCATCAATTCTTCTTGTTGCTCCGAATCCTTCATATGATTCAAATCCTATGTAGTATTTTCCTCTGTCTCTTCATTACTTTCAGAAATCAATGGGCCATGTTCTGGTTTACATACCAAAAATTTCTCCACATACTCACTTATTCTGAGTAACTCTTCCTTCAATTGAGCATTCAATCTATCCTCCCACTTCACTTGCAACCTATGAAATTAAAATTTCCTTTTCATATCCCAAACAAACCTCTGGTCTTCCTTATTCATTTGTAACATTTTCATCAATAACCCAAGACAAAAATTTATCTCAGCTTTCTCTCTGTCAAACTCTTCTTGAATCATCACCTTTGTGCCCTTTTCCTTGGTATATTTCCTTTTGTTTTTCTTTTCCTCTCAGCCACTGTAATTCAATGATATTTGAATTCCCCTTCTTTTTGAACTTCATATGTTCACTTGTGAACTGCACTAAGCCTCTCTTTCTTAGCAAGTCTCCATACCTGCTGCAAGGACCTCACCAAGCTTTCTCTCCTTTAAGCTCGGTATTTTGGTAACACTAGTTCTATATCTCTGGAACCTATATTGAGCAACTCCTTTTCTCCTTGGCTTCAGAAATTCCACTTCCTTATGCTAACACTCTTGTCCTCTCTATCCAACCTTCAGCTGGATACTTCAAGTTCACTGCCACATTTCTTCAGAGTCTTTCATTCACTCTATCTTCAAGAACACAATTGGTTCTTCTTCTTACTGCTCCTCTTTATGTTCTTTTGCTGAGATAATCCTCCTTCAGTTTTCAATCTGAAATCTGTAAGCACAATCCTCAAACCCATAATTAAAAAAAAAAGAAAAAAAGAAAAACAAAATCATATTATATTTAGATATTCTGTCACACTTTATCTTTGTGTGCTGCTTCCTGCCCAAATTTAAAATATGACATTTTCTTCCTTTACACGCAAAATTTCCTTCTACTCTGATACCAAAGTATGCAAGGTAAATCAGTCTCTAGAACAATACTGCTATCTTCAAATTGTTCTGGTTCAACCCCCTTTCTTTTCAAATTGTTAACCATTGTTGTGATTTCTTTGTTCTTCTGCATAGTTCAGCTCTCAATTTTGGCTACCAAATATATTTTGTAGGGATCCTACAATACCTTCCAAAGGAATTTATTTCCAATGTAACAAAATATAATTATTACCAAAAATATTCACAAAAGGAATAGACAAAGATAAACCTACCCTGCCAAAATTCAAACTAAAGCAAAATCCCAAAACTAGATATATATAGATATATATTATAATATACTTATCCCTAAAGGAATGATTTCTAGCAGAAATCAATTCGCACCAAAAGTCTTACAGACTTGTATTTCTCTCCTTTCTTGTCACATAACGGAATTGAGTGAATCTATGTCTTCAACTCTACCATAGATAAGCATTTATGGCCACCAAAGTCATCTCTTTCAGACATATCATACTCATGAACTTCAATACGAAGCAATGCTAATTCAGGGAAAGTCAATGGAAAAACAAATTATTCATACAAACACAACAAATCGCTTTTGCAATGATAAACAAATCCATTGGCCAAAATCATACAGGTGAAACTGTAGTGTGTGCATAGCATACAGGTGAAACCATAGCATGTGCATAGCATACATCAAATGTGTAGCGTGTGTGTAACATACACAGTGAATGTGTAGCGTCTCCGATGTATATGTAGTGTACGCAGCACATGCGCAATGCCTCAACTCTGATGTTAATTTCAGTTCTCTTGGGTTGAAGGTGATGTAATCGTATTGATTATACTCAATAGTTTTGGTCTTCTCACATTCAATATCCATCAGTTGCACTCAAGCCTGATCAAAATACCCTATTGTGATGGGCAAGCCAAAATCACCATTGTATCAAGTGATGAATTATCCCTCTCCTTATCTTTTCGATATGACCCTGACCGTCAATCACTCACTTTGATCCTGTGACTTGATCTAGGTTGTCCATCTCAACCTGCTTGTGCTAATTAATAAATTTCTGGCATTTTGGGGAAAAATCACAGTTTGATGCCTTCAGAAAATATATTTTTTTCCTTCTACGATCACCTCCAGTCTAGTTTATCCTCTTGGCATATCACTGTCCATGTTTGTTAGTAAAAATTCCACTACGACACCTCCAGAACTCTATCCTTTTAGTTTTTAGACTTCCACAAGCCTATCTATGCAAGGACACTATCCTTTGGTCTTTCAACAAAATTGGACTATTCATTTGTTTATAATTTAATTACTCTGCCTCTATACCACGCAGAGTCCTCTTGAAATTGAATTTTGATCCTCACACTTTCAGTTACCTCCGACGGAACTTCAATCCACTTGGATGCTCTTTGTTATCCAAACTAATTTATTACTTCGCACTACATCACACAGTAAATTCAGAGATTCACTAATTTCAATCATATATCACACAGGAATAAATTACAATTCACAACAGTGATAATTTCATAGATACAAATCAATGCTCTCTATCAATCATATTCAAACATAAATTACTCAATATACAATCTATGGATAGACCGAATCTTGATCTGTTTCTTAATCTTGCACTCTCTTTGGCCTATTTTTATTCATTTCAAAATGGCCTCCTTAATGCCTTTGAGGCTTACAAATATATACAAAAGGATTCTACAACCAATTCTGGTTCATTTCCATAACTTGCTCAACCATATCCTAAAAATCCCTTAAATCCACTTTTGGCTCAACTAATTCCTAAGGATCCTCTTTAGTTCCACAATATCACGAAACCAATTTCTAATCTAAGATTTACAATATTTCATAATCTCTCAATCCTCACCAAACACTCATGTTCTCCTACATTCGAGAACATTTACAAATATGCCTCACAATATTTAATTAAATCCTATTCTAAAGTTATCACATAAAATCACTCAAAACATTGAAAATTACTTTAATTAAATACTTAGGGAACCAACTCCCTTGAAAACATAAGACCCCCTAGATTCTAATAAATGTACAAAATTTGGAACCATGGTGCTCCTCCATCACATTTTATGGTCATTTTTATTCATGTGGAAGGTTTGGACATAGAGCTATAGAATGTCGCACGTGTGTTTAGAATAAATGCAGTTTCGAGAGATCTTTCAGAAATGGATATTTCGGAACTCAGCAAAATATTAATAGATTTGATCATTTGAGAGATGATGTCAAATGTTACAAATGTAACACTTTTGGACACTTGGCTAAATATTTCAGACTTGGAAGTTCTTCAAAGGAATTCTCGCAAAATCAGAATTAACAACTATGGAAAAAGAAGACTGAAAAATGTGCTATCACTCTCAAGGCTCAAAGAAACAAAAACGTTTGGTATGTTGACAGTGGTTGCTCAACTCATATGACTGGAGATAGGAATAAGTTCATATTCTTGAAGGAAAATAAGGATGGAACAATGTATTTTGGAAATGACGGGTCTTCAAACTTCATAGGAGTAGGTACATTCACACTTGGAAGAAATAATGCATTAGCGAAAGGTGTGTTGTGTTAGAAATTAATGCAGAAATAATAAAGAATTTACCGAGAGAAATAAACATAAAAGAGGCCATCAACAAATCATAAACATTAACACAAATATTTAACCGGGAAAACCCCAAACTCTGGGGAAAAACCCAACCGATGAAATTTCAATAACCATTGGCCACAACCCTGGCCAATCCGTCCAAGTGAGCCTTCACCGCTCACCTCCAGGCCTTGGCTTACAATGAAGTCTTCCCAGCCTTTTTATAAGCTCCATTACATGAAATAACATGGGCTGAAAACCATGGGTGCACAATACCATGTGCCCCAAAACCACTACTATTTACCCTAGTCAAGATTGACTCTATCCCGAGTCATGTTTACCTAAAAATTCCCCCCTTAAACGTGACTTAGGGATTATTGACTAAATCCAACCAAACCTTCTAAGTGAGACAACCCCACTCACTCTAGCTCTTCCCCCCCTCAAATTTTTACCCAGAGTAATTGTAAACTTGACATCCCCCCTATCACTTAGGTCTAACCCAGACTTTACCAGTGATTACCCAGGGATACGCATGCCATACCAAGTCTTACATCAGTATGCCCATTTACATGTAAAAATTAACTCCATTATAATTTTCTTTTTGTTTCATTTTTGCTATTATTTGTATGACCATTCTCTACATTCATGATGTCCTCTCCAAATAGGACATCATATTTGAATCTTCCCACCAACTGCAATAAAAGAAATTAATTTTTCATGAGCGTTTCCACGACCTCTCTGCATTTCTGCCCTATGATCTCTTAACTCATACTCTGCCATTATTAATTCTTCTTTTGTCTAGTCCACTTCACCATTTCGGTCCACATTCCATTGATTTTTCTTCTACACATGAGTACATTATCCAAGGATTCTAATCCCTGCACCCTCATCCATATCGATATTCTGTCACATCCAAGACTTTGTTGCTGAACCATGATTTCATTTTTGGATACAAGCGACTTTCATGACCTTGCTCAGTCTACGTGGCCACCGATCTAACCTGCGTGGAATATGACTTCATTCTACAGTCATCTCTACTGCGCATCACCCAATTGTCCAGGTTTGGAGTCCAGATCTGCATCTGGCGGAAACATTCCAAAGCTTCGCCACGATAACTATTATGCACAAGTCTAGCAATCATCGAAATCCATGTGACCACATCTCGTTGGCACATTTCCTCAAACATTTGGTTTGCATCCTCCATAGAACAAGTCTATCACAACTCTTTTCTATGCACATAATCTTCCAAGCTCAAACACCGTAGTGCAAAGGATTTGTTGGAACCACGCGGTTGCCTCATCTTGCGAAAAAACCCGCTTTGGACGGCCTTGTCAGAGTGGAGTTTCAGGGCCAAGTTTTTGTACGTTGAACAGAATTTGTCACACGAGGCAATGAGCTCAATGCCCAAGGTTTCATACAAGCATCTCTAGGGTACTTCCGCTACATCCATTGTTGTGGAAATTCTAGCTCCAAAATTATAAAATTACAGGAGGATCATGTTAAAGATTGGCCTCTTTAGTTTTTAATTGACTTTCTGATGAACAGTTAGACACCGAGAGTTCATAGCCACCACATTGGATCCGAACCCGTGTTGTTCTGACATATTATGAAGCATACCAATGCCTCACTTTCCATATCACCCTTTCGTTTGCATATCAAAAAAATAGAACTTGTGGATCCTCCTTTGGAATATTTACTCTCATTTTGATTGCTATACCGATTTGTAGTGCTCAGCTTCGAGCCACTACCCACGACCACCTCACTAGTGCGATGACAATCTCATTTTTGAAGCCAACGAAGTCGTCCACATAAGCTCAAACTATTGAACTCGTAGTGCAAGTTCTGTCATCGAATTTTATTTTTCATGCGATCTTTGTATCAATCCACATTTTTCATCTCATGTGCATTTGTTTTCCATCGATTTGGACATATTTCCTCTGTCACAATGCAGATTGGCGCTGGCTCGCTTGATCAAGATTTTTTCCTTGCGCCGGATTCGCCTCTACACCACTCAAATATTCTCTTTTGCACAGTTGCATGTTTACCCATTGCTTGACTCTTTGTCAGCGGTAGTTCCACATCAGATATGACAAGATCTGTGTTCTTCATATGCAAATTCGTTTGTGATAAAATGCTACACAACAGATCCAACACATTCACGGGTAGATCTGTCTAATCAAACTGCACAAAGATGATTCCCGCTTCTTACACAGCAGTAGTGAAACTATAGACACAATAAAATTATTAGACCAGCTCTAATACTAGTTGTTAGAAATTACTGCAGAAATAATAAAGAATTTACCGAGAGAAATAAACATAAAAGAGGCTAGCAAAAAATCATAAACATTAACACAAATATTTAACCGGGAAAACCCCAAACTCCGGGGAAAAACCCAACCGATAAAATTTCATTAACCATTGGCCACAACCTTGGCCAATCCAGCCAAGTGAGCCTTCATCACTCACCTCCAGGCCTTGGCTTACAATGAAGTCTTCCCAACCTTTTTATAGGCTCCATTACATGAAATACCATGGGCTGAAAACCATGGGTGCACAATACCATGTGCCCCAAAACCACTACTATTTACCCTAGTCAACATTGACTCTATCCCGAGTCATGTTTACCTAACATGTTGTTGGTTGAAAATATGAATCACAATCTGCTCAGTGTTGGAAAAATGTGCGATCAAGGACACCCGATGCTATTTAACTCTAAGAAATGTGAAATTAGGAAAGGAAAGTTCGGTAAAATTTTGGCTACAACAAGCAGAGCTCCAAATGACATATATTTTTTGGATGAGACACCTAAAGGGTGATTTTTGGTGAAAGAATATGAAATTTGGTTATGGAACAAATGAATGAGACATATAAATTTCGACAATCTAGGTAGGAACAGAAAGAAGGAAGTAGTAAGAGAAATGCCTAAAATTTCAAAACCTACCAATATGATATGTGAATATTGTCAGCACAAAAATCAGACGAAATTTGAGTTCAAGACAAAAGAACACTTTGCATCATGTCCATTGGAATTAGTACATATTGATCTATGTGGTCCTATGAGAACAAAAGGTTTAGATGGAGAATTATATTTTATGCTAATGATAGATGATTACACCAGAATGACAGTCATCATATTCTTAAATAAAAATACTAAGGAATTCAAATGTTTTAGAATCTACAAGAAATTGGTCGAAATGAAACTGATTTGAAGATAAAATGTCTGAGATTAGATAATGGCAGAGAATTCACTTCCAAGGTATTTCAGCAGTACTGTGACAAAAATGGAATAAAAAGGATATTTTCAACAACCAAGACACCGTAGAAAAATGGAGTTGTTGAAAGAAAAATAGAACCGTACAGGAAATGGGAAAAACAATGTTAAATGAATCAAAATTTGAAGATAAATTATGGGTTCAAGTAATCGATACAGTTGTATTCATTATAAATAGAGGTTTGCTAAGGAACAATTGTAACATGAATCCATACGAATTATGGAAAGGAAGACCGAATAACGTCAAATACTTTAAAATATTCGGAAGAAAATGATATATTAAAAGAAAAGATAAAAATTGGGGAAGTTTGATTCCCGTGTCGATGAAGGTATTTTTGTTGTTTATTCACGCAAAAGGAAGGCTTATAGATGCTACAATATGAGGTGAAAACAAATAGTGATAAGCATGAATGTTACTTTTTATGAAGATTGTGTTACAAATGATGACAAGGAGATTGTTCCCTCTAGAAAATCTGAGGGATTTGAGGGAGAATCTGTGAATGATGAAGAAGAAGCTCCAGAAAAAGACTAATCAAATAAGGAAACAATAGTCAATCAAGAGGAAATAAGAAATGATCAACATGATGTACAAGAAAATTCTCCAAAAGATTTAAAAGAATGGTGTCAAAAGAATCATCCATAAAATCAAATCATCAACAACATAAATGAAGGAATTGGAACCAGAAGAAGTCAACAGCTTCATTCATCACAACAAGCCCACCTTGCTTTTTTAGCAACTTTTGAGCTTAGCAATTTTGAGGAAGCTAGTCAAGATGAACACTGGGTAGCAGATATGAATGAATAACTGGATCAAATTGAGAAGAATGATACTTGGAATTGGTTCCACGACCAAATGATAAAAATGTTATTGGAACTAAATGGGTCTTTAGAAACAAATTGAATGAGGATGGATAGGTTACCAGGAATAAGGCAAGATTATTCTGCAAAGGATATGCAAAAGTTGAAGGAATTGATTTTGAAGAAACATTTTCTCATGTTGCTAGAATGGAAGCTATCAGATTTTTTCTTGCTTATTCATGCTCGAGAAAAATCAAGGTCTACCAAATGGATGTTAAGTCAACCTTTCTAACTGGTGAATTGGAAGAAGAAGTTTACATTGAACAACCCGACGGTTTTATGCTCTTTGAAAACGAAGGCTATGTCTTCAGATTAAAGAAGGCACTATATGGTCTCAAGGAAGGTTTTAGAGCTTGGTATGCTCATACTGATGGATATCTACATCAACAAGGATTCAAGAAAGGAAGCACCAACAACAATCTCTATGTGAAAGTAGATCAAGATAGCCTAACAATTATCGAGGTATATGTAGACCATATCATTTTTGGAAGCAATGATAACAAATTAAGAAAAAAATTTGCCACAAAGATGCAAAGTGAGTTTGAAATGTCTCTACTTGGTGAGATGACATACTTTTTAGGGCTTCATATATCTCAGCAGGATAAAGGAATATTTATATATCAAACCAAGTACATCAAGGAAATGCTCAAGAAATTCAAGATGGAAGAATGCAAGCATGTCCTTACCCCAATGGTAACAGGTTGCAAGTTAATTTTAGATGATTCATCAAAGAATGTGGACCAAAGGTTGTATATATCTATGATTGGAAATATTCTATATGTGACAAATTATTGGCTAGACGTAATGCAGGAAGTTGGACAAGTATCAAGATTCCAAGCAGCACCAAACGAATCTCATATTATTTCAGTCAAACTAATTCTCTGATATCTTAAGGGCACAACAAAATATGTTTTATGGTATCCCAAAGGAAAAAATCTGGTTATCCAAGCTTATACAGATGTAGATTGGGCAGGATGTGTTGATGATCGAAAGATTACCAGTGGAGAAACGTTCTATCTAGGTGGTTTCCTTGTTTCATGTTTAAGTAAAAAGTAGTCATCAATATCATTATCCACAACAGAAGCATAATATATCACGGCAGCAGCTTGTTGTACTCAATTTCTCTGGATGAAGAAAACTTTTCAAGATCTTCAAGTCAAGTTTGATGAGCCTATTCCCATATTTTCAATAACACTAGTGCCAATAGTATCTCCAATAATCCTGTGATGTATTCCAAAACAAAGCACATTCTGATCAAATAGCATTTTGTTAGAAAGCAAGTCACCGAAAAGAATATCAAGCTTGAATATGTTGGCACAAAGGAACAAATTGCTAACATATTTACCAAACCATTACCTCATGAAGCATTTAATTATCTTCGCCTAAATCTTGGGATTCTCCCAAGTTCTCATTATACTCTTTCTCTTATCTAAATAAGTAAAAAAAAAGGGGGAGTTAAGGTGTGTACAGGTCCGCAGGATGATGTTTTTCAGGGTGAGTTCTCAGTCAACTTTTTTCGTTGATGAAAAAGGGGGAGAGAATGATGTAGGAAGAATTTTCATGGTCATAGGGGGAGTACTTGTGTTTCCATCAATGCCAAAGGGGGAGATTTTTGATCAATGGTTTTCATTGATGTCAACCCAAGCAGCACCAGGGGCTACCACGATCTTGCATGGGAATTTTGACTTGAAAAAATACTTTATTGTGATTCAAGGATATTTTGAATGGTTTCTAATTGTTGAGATGTTTCCGTTGATATATGGCATGCCATGTAATTATTCACGGTTTGAGAGATATTCGTGTTTGAAGTTAGTAACCCCAGTCAGTGGGCTAAAACCCCATGGGGTTGTGGCATGGCACTAATCATTGGTTGTGGTCATTGAATAGTCAATAATTAATAATTTTTTAAGCTCCTAAAACCCCTCCAACGTTCACTTGTTGAATTCCCTCTCAACCTAAGAATTTATGTAAATTGTGACCCTCATATCCTCCTCAAGTAAGGATTTCGCTACTTAAAACAAGGCATTGTGACATTTTCGTTATAATTTTTTTTCTGCGAAGCTTTAGATGCCGAAAAAAAACCCATTTGCGCCAAAATCCTGATGAATCTCGTATCCTAATTTCAAATATTAGTTCACTATATTTTTGGAGATATGATCTGAGGAAATTAGGGTTTTGCAGGCTCCCTAATTTCATGTCAAACAGGTGACCTTGGGAAAATCGTCATAAATTTCTCTCTGAGAATTGGATTAAAATTTTGTAAAAAGTGTTAGAAATAGGACAGGCTTTAGTTTGTTGGATATTATTTTCAGGACCAAAGATTGAAACAGTGACATGTGGCACTTCATACAAGTTCTCTCTATTGAATAAGTCTATAATCAGGTCATCGTAGGAGATTGGACATAACTATTTCTTGAAGAATCCAATATTGATCAAACCTACGAGGTTGGAAAGAGAACTTAGAGGGCTACCAAAAGAAGCAATTTTAGACCTAATTGGATATCAAAATTACATAGATACAACAATTTCAATATTGAGATTCTAGAAGGAAAGAAAAAATATGCATTCAAGGATCACTGTAGTAAGGACAACACATCAACAGTCAAGGGTAAGTCTTCTACAACAAGGTATGTATGATTAGTGTTTGAATTTTGATTTGAATATCATCTTTGACATGTGTTTATGCAGGACATTGTAAGTATTTTGTATGTATGTTTGATTGGGTTTTTTCATAAATGTTGAATGTATTTACATTTGAATTTTGAATATTTCTCTGACATATGGTTTGCATGACATTGTAAGTATTTTGTTTGTATGTTGATTTGGGCCTTGTTCACTAATTCATGTGCAGGAAGGAGGACACAATAGGACAACTTAGACACATACTAGAAGGACAATGCAACACTAAAGTACCATTACTTGAAGCAAACACAACAATTCCTCAACAACTGCTAGTGTTCAAAGTAGTGTCAAGTCATGTCAAAAGTCAGTATTGTAAAAATCATCATTGTAAAATTGTAAAAGATTCAATCTATCTAGAGTTGGAGAGGCATTTTTGGGAGGTATAAGTGTCATTTTTGGATAATTTTATGGTTGGGTTGCATGTCATATTTTGATTGGGTGATTGGTATAGCTCAAGAAAATAATTGTGAGTCATATTGTATCATGGATCATTCTCCCTGGTATGGGAGTCCAGACTCTTGTCTTATTTCTGATCATTATAGGGTGGCAGGGAGGTGCTAAGTTGGTGCATGAAGTCACTTATAGGTTGGAGCCTGTGAACACTTCAGGGTATTAGGACGGTCTAGGATGTCGAGGCATCCATTCATTTGACTACTGAAGAAACCAGGGCATTGGGGTGTCCTTCCAATGGGAGCTGGAGAAGAATGATTTTCTATAATTCTATGAAGTTGTACTTTTCATTTCAGTTGGGGCTGAAGATTAAAGAATTTATTAGAAAAGAGTTTTCTGGTTTTTGACCCGGAAGGGAGTTTTCCACCTAAAATTCATTTGCCTATTGTGTTCTATTGTTTACTATTGTTACTGGATAAAAATCAAGAATAATTGAAGGTTAACTAATTCTCTGAAAATATTTAAAAGTTCTAATTGATAAGAAATACTGATTCACCCCCCTCTCAGTATTTCCAACAAAATGAACATATATGCAAGAATAGAAGAATAATTGAATACCCCTTCAGTTGGTAACTTTAGGATTTTTTCATTTATGCTCTCAGCCAAAAATTGACTAAAATGAAAAACAACTGAGGGTTTTTAATATGTAGAGAAAATTGACCAAAAACCAAGGAGGGGTTCATCTACCCACTCATCAGAATAATAACCTAGAAGGCATTAAAGCACATAAATGATTTTTTTAGCTTGATCAGGGAACATAGAAGAAGTATAAGGTGGATTCTTCTTGGTAAATTGGGCATTCTCAGGTAGAAAAATATCAAAAATCTGTGTCCTCTTGGAGAAATCTAAATTCTGATACATTTCATTTAAGGATTCTATAGGAAAATGTGTACTGACATCAATAGGAGGGACCTGCATCATCTGATCAATTGTTATGGAAATGATAATGAGTAAAAATTCCCCATTTTGGGCTACAATAGATCTTTTATTGGGTAGATAATAGTATTAGCATTTCCTAATGAGTTAATGGAAATGATGGGTCTAAGGGAAGATGTAGAGGGGTAACTTGGACTCCCAGAGTCCAATTTCATCTATTTGATCAAGGTATTTTTCCTCGAACCAACAAGACGGTTCGAAAAGTTCAAACTCGCAATTTGTCTCAGTAATTTTGTAATCTCTATATGCAAGTGGGATATGATCAAGATCAATAGGAGGAGGGAGCATTGGGTTGATCGAATCATCATTATTTTTCTTCTTGGGAGGCATTCTGCTAATCAAAATGCAGGAAAAGGAATGCAATGGTGAATTACCAAGAATTTTGTCTGCCAGTCGAGTATTGGTGGAAAAAAATGGATTTTCCTGTAATTTAGTAGTTCCTTTGTCGGCTTTGAAGATTCACTATGGAAATTTTTTTTTTTGAAAAGTAAGTCAAAGTGAGAAATTTGTGAGAGGGTTGAAAATGATGCATAGAGGGTGTTTTTATGGTAATGGTTCATTTCCATTGAAGGCGCGGGGCCATTGTCACATTCAAACGGTTATCCCGGGAAAGTATTTAATTGTATAACGGTCTGGGTTACGTGTCAGGATGTGAGTGGAGGGGAGCACACAAAAATATGGGGGAAAATGATGACGGATTGGCGGATTTCAGAGGGGGGTCAAGGCGGTAAGTGGTTTTTGAGGGGGGGAGGGTGGCGCAAAGTGCCATGGTGATGACACGTATGGTAGGCCCGGCATAGAGGAAACAACTTTTAAGACACACCCCCCCCCCCCACCCCCCCCGCCATCCCCCCCACCCCCCACCGATAATAATATGATGGAAAGGGGGGGCCGAAAAGGGTCGTCAACTATTGATCTAGTGGAGAAATGATTAGACGGAAAATTAAAGTGTGCCACTTAACTGAATACGACAAACACCTTTTGTCGTTTAGAAACTTTATTATATATGCAGAAGACTAATTAAAATGAATAATTCCTTCGAAATTAGAATAAAAATTATGATCCCAATACTCAGCCTAATAGCTCACATCTTATGATATTTCTCAAAATTAGGATAAAAACGCACTATTGAGCCTTTCATGTAAAATTAACCACATTTTTACCCTTTGCTACTTTTTGAACACAATTTTCTCCTAATGTAAGAATATTTTTTGACCAATCAAAGGGTGCATTTGAATGTGTAGACCCTTATTTTATTTCCTTTGAAGGGAAAAACACCTACTCTAATCATATCTATCATTGTTTGCATTGATGCAGAT
Organism: Pinus albicaulis; assembly: GCA_034641835.2. Lineage (NCBI taxonomy): Eukaryota > Viridiplantae > Streptophyta > Pinopsida > Pinales > Pinaceae > Pinus > Pinus albicaulis. Next base: position 1,228,834,630 of record CM076580.1, read on the forward strand.
TAAACAATTGAATTAACTTATTCATCTACCTAACTGATATTAGCCAAGATTAGTTACAGTTTGGCTAAATTTATTCTCTAGTTTAATTGAAAAAGATTGAAACTTGTTTGATCATGATTAAACTATATGATCTTAAAAATGACTCAAAGTTGTGTCATTTTGAATAAATTGCACACAACATTCAATTTATTCTAGAAAATCAACCTATCTATCAAGTAGTAGAATTTAGACTTGCAACACTTTCATTTCTATTTTTGTTTTGTTTTTTCATGGGGTTTTCATCTTTATTTTTATTCTTTCTCTGTTTTTCTTTTCTTTCTTTTATTTTCTTTAATCTATTTTTTTATTCAAATACCCTCTTTTCATTCTTTTTTCTTAAATATATATATATATATATTTGGAAATCATTTGCAAAATGCAATATTATTTACAATTTCATATGACTAAGATAAAATATCCAATCACCTTGTTATCCTATAAATTATACGACCCTAACAGTGGCTCCACCTGGGGATGGCACTCTCCTTGATAAGTGCCAAGAACCTTTGACCAGTAGCCTTGAATGTTCTACTTTTAACATTTTTATGCATTTGATTTCTTTTGTGTTGTTGTAGTAGCTATGGTGGCACATTAATTAGGAGCTTAGGGCCTTCTCTGTGGGCTTCAAATTTTGATAATAGGTCACCCAATAAAAAAAAAAATAGAGATAATTATATTTAAAATGAGTTTATCAAGAAAAACTTCTATTCCTGTGGAAAATAATGTTTCAACATCCTACCATTCACAAGGCTGCGAGGTAACTCTGCTCCATCCAATTATTTGAGGAAAAATGAATTATGACCCTTATAGTCATGGATGATATAAGGTCCTATCCATAGGTTGTCAAACTTGCCATGTTTACCCTTTTATTCTCTTCTTCAATCCCATTTTAAAACAACGTCCCCTAAATGAAAATCATTAGCCTTACTACGTTTTTTGTAAATTTTATTGACACTTTCCTGTATGACTTGTGTTTTGTTGTACACTTCTTCCCTGGATTGCTGCAATTGTATGGTCTGATTTATCCTTCTCTAAATATCATTGGATTCCACCTGCAACTCTTGCATCATTTTCATAACTGGGACACCTAAAGAGTTTGGAAAGAAAACATCCATTCCATAAACTAATTGTATGGGGGCATGCCAATTTATTTCTTGGTGGTGAGTCTGTCAGCCCACAGTGCATTTACTAGCTTATTGTGCCATGACTTTTTGTTGTCTTCCAATATTTTTTAATGATATTGACTAAACTCTTATTTGAGGATTCATCTAACCCATTCCCTTGAGGGTAATAAGCAATTGAATGTCCTAGAGTGATATTATACCTGTTGCATAAATCCATCATTTTCTTTGACATAAAATATGCTGCATTTAAATCTGTGATAAATTTTCGAGGACACCAAAATCTTGACAGTATATTGGCTTATAAAAATTTGATGATCACAACATCTGTTGCTTTTCTTGAGGGTATGGCTTCAATCCATTTAGTGGAATAGTCAATGGCTGTGAGGATCCATTTGTGCTGGGTTGAGGATGGTGGATGGATTTCTCCAATGAAATCCAAACCCCATTGTTGGAAAGGAATTTCAACAGATATGGGTTTCAAGGGTAAAGGCGGTAGTTCCTCTTGCCTTCAAAAATTTGGCACTTATGACAGGAAATAAATTATTTATGGACATCAACAAAGAGTGTGGGCCAGTAAAAACCATCTCTTAGGATCTTATTGGCAGTGTTTTTCCAATTCAAATTTCCACCACAGTCTCCTTCATGAAATTCTTGCATGATTTTATCCACTTTGTCCTTCAACAAAAAATTTAGTATAATTCCACCAATATCTTTCCAATACAAATGATTGTCTAAGATACAAAATTGCATAGCCTTTAATTTTAGAAATCTAGCTTTTGTTTTGGTAAATAATACAAAAATGAGGTTCTCATACCAAGGAGAGGTTGTAAAAGCATCATCTATTTGTGGAGTCGCCTACTCTTCTTGGTCATCCAATGAATCTACAAAATTAATATCCGAAGAATGAAAATTATATTCAGCCATTAACTTAGCTAATCTCTGACCTTTAATGATCTTGGTAGGTTTAATTTCAATATCATATTCAAGAATAATGGCAATCCACTTACCTCTCTTCCCATCAGGTCCATTTTCAATTAGGATATCTTTGACCATAGAGTTTGGAAAAAAAGTAATAATGTGAGAATGAAGAATATATACTCTGAAATTATTGCTTGTTTTTATTAGAGAAAATTATTATTTCTCCATTATATTATATTTGGGGGCAACATATCTTAGAGCCTTGCTAAAGAAAGCAACGAGTTGCTCATGTCCTTGTTTTTTTTTGCAAGAGGATTGCTGCAACAGTGTGTTCAGATGCAAATGAAACTATTATGAAATATTTAGTGAAGTCAAGGTTCATTAACATAGGTGCTTTTGTTAGAGCTTGTTTAACTTGGTCTAATGACTGTTTAGCCTTAATACTCCATTTTACTTATGTGTCTTTTCTTAACATGTTGGTTATGTTCTTGAGGAGTTCTGCCAAGTTTGGGATAAATATTCTTAGACAGTTTATTCTACCAATAAATGATTGAAGCTCTTTCACATTCATAGGATGAATTATCTTAAAAATGGCCTTGATCCTGCTGGGATAAATTGTGATTCCCTATTTGGAAATGATATGCCCCAGAATTCTGCCATCCTTTAGGTCAAATATTGTTTTCTTGGGATTAAGTGAAATTCCAAACTTCCTACACTTCTCAAATACTCTTCTCAAATGTAGCATATTCTCTTCATCTATTTTGGAAAAGAAAATTATGTCATCTAGATATATGACTATGAATCTGCCAATTTCATCAGCAAAAGCAATGTCCATTTCTCTTTGAACTATAGCTCCAACATTCATCAATCCAAAAGGCATCCTCACATACATGAAGGTACCCCATGGAGTACTAAATTTTTTCTGATGCTGGTCATCAGGGTGAACTAAAACCTGGTTATAACCAGAGAAACCATCTAAAAGAGAAATTCTACTGGAGCTAACTACCCTTTGTAAAATATGATCCATCTTAGGTAAGGGGTAATTTCCTTTCAGTGATACTTTAATAAGATTATGGAAATCTACACAGGGTTTGATTTCAAATTTCTTCTTCCTGGTTGGAACTAAATTGGATACCCAGTTAGAGTACCTCAAAGGTACTATAATCTTAGAATAATTTATTTTCTTAACCTCCTTTTCAATCAAAGGCATCAACATTAGGTTTATACTTCTAAGTTTCTACTTGAAAGGTTTCTGATCTTTAATTGGAATTTTGTGTTGTATTATGATGGTGTCATAAGATTTTAAGTCTTCATAACTCCAGGAAAAACACCAATAATTTTTTTGAACAAACTAATATATTTCTGCTTTTCAGCAGGGGGTAATGATTTAGATAGTTTTTCTATCTTTGGGTCTTGTTCATTTCCTATGTTGCATTCTTCCACTTCAGCTATTGTGGGTTCAATTTTGGGTTTCTTGGCTACATAGTTAAATTCAAACAGTTGTTCTAAGGGAACTAATCTTCTGGGTAAATCATTATCTTTCAATTGGATTATTTCTAGTTCCTCTGTTTCTTGATCTATCTCTGGTAATTCTACTTTATTTACATGGTTTCCTAACTGATTTTCTAAATCAAACTTTACATCTACATTATTTTCAAACTCACACTCTACATAAATGTTGGATTCTTCAAACTCATCCTTGGATTGCAAAAAAATCTCAATTTGTTGATCATTCCCAAAAACTTGCCAATATCTAACATTGTCTAAGACCGTTGGCCTATGTTTTATTTCCATTGTGTATTGATGACTGGGATGAAAAGGAATTTTACAAGTATTGGCAGAAGTGGCCAGACCATCAACTAGAACATTTTGATTTCTTGGGATTACTGATAATTCATATTCTTCAAAACATTCCAAAAAAATTAGGAAAACATTTTTGTATGCTCTTAATCTAGGGCGTTTAGCAGAATATTCTCCCTTGATTTGTTTTATTATCAGTTCAAAATCTCCATGAACAAAAATCCTTTTAGCACCATGTTTTTTCAACAATTGTAACCCTAGTATTTAGCTATATTATTTGTACACTGAAAATTTATCCTATATGAATGTCCCTCTACATGGTTACTTCCTGGGTTTGAAACCCATATTCCTGGCCCAAATCCCTCTTCAAAAACAACTCCATCAAAGTCCATATTCCAAAGGGGTCTATCTTGTCTATCATGTTCCACTGTTGTTGCCTTGTTTTCTTCGATTTCACATATATGAGTCTCTAAGTTGGCAATGTGTTTTTCCATATCCCCATCATTATACAATATGAATGAGTCAAGTTCTGAGTGGACAGAGTATAAAGGATAGTTATGGGGTTTCTATTGGCTACTGATCATGAACTTCATTAGTGTCTCCCTACTATAACCTCCTTTGTTGACCAAACACAGGGATAGTAGCAAAGGTCATGTCCATCTATAGGTTTCCTTACAACTTAGCTCTCCATGAGCGAGACAATAACATGCCATACTTAGGGGGTATGTCTGTAACAACCATGTCCATCACCAGACTCTTGGCTTTAATTTTCTCCAAAGTAACACACAAATCCTTAATGAGACCTAAGCACTTCACTTTTCTTGAATCAAAAGAGTACAAATATTTGTACGGTCTTGTGATGTCAAGTCCAGTTTCTCCATGATAGCCTTAGGCATAAGGTTGTGTGAGGCTCCTGAATATAGCATGGCATTATGAAAAAAAATTTCATGAATGTTTAAGCAAATATAGAATGGAGGTACACCTCCTTCTTAAGGTTTTCCATCTACTTCAGGTCCAAACAAAAGTTCAGGTTGGTCATCATTCAAATTGATTGTATCTGCCCCTTCCCCTATGTTGAGAGCTTTCATTACTTGGGACATATATATGTTCTTTCTCATAAGCTTTGTTAGAAGAATGGATATTTTAAGCTTTGCTAACTCATTTTCAATATTAAATGATGCCTGGAATTTATTCATGCTTAGTGTTAGCGTTCTGTAATTTGCTAGAGAATGTGAGAACTAATCACATAGGCCAACATCAAACCAACTTTGGAAACTGGGATCTAGCCATGGCAATTTTAGAGAGGGCTCTCTCTAGAATATTGATCTTTTTTTGGATAAGTTTTTAGGCTAGTTATGATAGTACTTGGGTTTTGAGTTTGTTTTGGATTTTGGAAGATTGATTGTATTCAATTTTATTAATATCTATTGGGCAATGGAGTCAAAATATAATTGGATGGTTGCATCAACATTTCACAGAGTAAATGCAATGAAAGCTAGGAATATTTACTGGATATTTTCACATTTATAAATGGAATATGATAGAAATATGAAGAAATTCAGCAGAACTAAAGAGCAATCAAGAATTATTTAGTTTGGCTTTCAGTGGAAAACATTATGATTGTAAACGCAGCCAGAATAAGGTACTCAAAAGTAAATCCTATTCATCACACTTTCTGCTTTACAATTAGAATTTAGATGATTACAATGAAAGATGAAAATGGAACATAAGAATAGAAGAAACACATCACCAGTATTTAAGCCACAAGAATCCTGTGAATGATCTGATTATTATTAATGCTCCAGTGCTTTGGAAAAGCTTATAGTACTCCAAAAGACAGTAATGATTCTGATCTCAATCAATCGACATTTGATACTTCCAAAACTGAAGTATTTATACAAAAAATCACAATAACACAGTGTCTAACATACTTTAACTTAAAACTCTAACTATTACAAAATTATAGCTTCGACGGAATGCGTTGCGCAAAGCAAGTGTTGATGCAGTGGGACAGTTAGGACGTGGACCAAAATTTACTGATGTGTTGGTAGACTAAATGTTGTGTGGCAAAGTTTGTTGTATGAACAGAGTGTTGAACACCCTTTACTGCCTGACTCGACCTTTCTATCTTTTTTTGCCACCTGAATCCCTTTTTTCCATGATTAACCCTTTTTCTTAACAAAACAGTGTAACAAACCATTTAACTGGACTTGAAATCTTATAGACTTCATCTTGGAGTCGCATTGCATCTGCGCACTTCACAATATTTTCAGTTTAAGTTTTGAATAATTTAATCGGAGATGCAATGCGAAGTGGGAGGTGATGTGGAGGGCAGGTGGGACTGGACTGCAACCCGCAGATCACAACTTTTAAGTTTTAGTTATAAGCGCGGAGGAGGTAAACACTAAAAAAAACGTGAAGTACGAAGCGCGGGGAGGAGGTAAGTGACATGGCAGGGGAAAGTGGGACTGATTGCATTGCAAATCATAGATCTTAGCGTTTTGTTATAAGCAGCAGGGGTTAAAATCTAAAACTTGTGAAGTGTGGGGAGAGGAACCCACCTACATTGCAATCGCAAGTCGGAAATCATTTTACGATAAGGTAAGGTTTTATGATGTTTCATATGATAAGTGATATGTATTGTAAATGAATGTGAAGTGGGGGGCAGAGCTGCTATGGTGGGGCCAACCGTCGCATCACAAGTTAAAAAAAATACAGTGCAGGTGCTTCCAAATGGTAAGTTCAAAAATCTGTGATGCGATATATCGGAAATCGGTGGTCTCAGGTTTTAAGTTTTAGTTGTGATGTGAAATTTTATCTTCTGTGAAATGCGATGGATCTTGGGGAAACACTGATGTGGAGGGATAGCCCACTTTAATCGCAATTGGGGAATACGAAGCAGGAGTAAACAATGATATAGTGGTGAAAAATGTAAAGTCAAAATTTAAAGCAGAAAGCGGAAAAACGGTAATTTTTAATGATTTTCAAAGGAAAATGAAATGAAAAGGAAGTGAGGTGGGCGAACGGGTCCCACTTTATAACATATCTCCTTTTGAAACATTTTTTGGAGACGTCAATCAAAGGTTTTTTGGGATTTGGCCTATGGGAAAAAACAATTTGAATGTGGGATTGTAATGAAAAGTACAAAAATATATGGAAATATATGAGTGGGGAAGGAAATGTAAATAAAGGGAAATGAATGAAATGAAAGTATGGGGGGATATATGCTATGGTTTAAAACTTTAGGATATAAGTTAATAGTGAGGATTTAAACCATACATAAAACTTTTTCCATAGGCGCATTTATACTAGCAGCCAATCAAAACCTTTAAAATAGAATGAAGCTTTTATTTTTCTTTCTTGCTTCCCTAACATTTTATTTTCCTCCTTTTTTTAGAGCATCTAACATCTAAATTTTTATTGACATGGATGCCTACAAAAATAATAATATTCCTAACTTTTTGTTAACTTTTTGATTCTTTTGCATCCATATCCTACCTTAACATTTTGAAAAGTTTAACAAATTATGCTAACTTATAAAAAACAAATTATGTTATAACATCTCCCTCGGTTCAGATTAAACTATTGAACCAGTTTTATTTTCTATCTAACTAATCAATCTGTTAAGATTAAACATTTTGACAAATTATTTTTTAATACTTATTAATAAGAAATTTAAACCTAATTCAATCATCCTTAAATTATATGATTGAATTTTATTGAACTATTGTGGCATTTTAAACAAGTTGTACACGATTTATTTTCAGAATTAAGCTAAACTAAGAGTAGTGGCATCTGGATGTGCAACACTTTCAGAATTTATTGTTTTTCTTCTTTTTGTTGGGGTTCACATCTTATATTTTTATTTATAACATATACCCTCTTTTTGTTTTTTATGTTATTTCCTTCTTTTTTATTTACTTTGAAAATTATTTTCAGATTGGAAATAATTTTACAAAATAAATTTGACAGATACAATAAACTCAGTCACCTTGAGATCCTATGAAATATAGGACCCTAACAGTAACTCCAATTGGGGATGGAACTTCCATGCATTGAAGTGTCAAGAACCTATGATCAGTAGCCTTATCCATTTTCACATATGAGAAATCTGTAATCTGATTCCTTTTCTGCTTTAAAAAATATTATCATGGTCTGTTGATCATGGCTTAGGGCATTCTCTGCGAGCTTCAACCTTAATAAAAAAAACCTCCAATCCAATATATGTTGACTATTATATTTACAATTATGTAAAAGAATCTTTAGACTATAAAAAATAATGCTTCAACATCCTTCCATTTACAGGACCATCAGATAACTCTATTCCATCTATATCTGTGAGAAAAAATGCATTGTCACCTCTAAAAGCATTTATAATATATGTTCCCATCCATAGATTATCAAACTTGTTATGCTTCCCTTTGTCTTCTCTCCTTGCATCCCATTTTAAAACTTTGTCACCAATAGAAAAATTAGCCACTTTGGTCCTTTTGTCAAAGATTTTCTTGATATTTTCCTGGATGAGTTGTGTTCTATTATACACCTCTTCTCTTGTTTGCTGCAACATAATGGTTTGATGGATCCTTCTGAGTGCATCATTTGGTTCCACTTGTAACTCTTGCATTATCTTCATCACTGGAATTGCTAGAGAAGATGGGAAAACAACATCCATTCCATAGAAAAGATGGCATGGTGACATACCAATGGACTTCTTGGTAGTAAGCCTATCAGCCCAAAGTTCATTGAATAACTTATTATGCCAAGAATTTTTATTCTATTCTAATAACTTCTTGATGATGTTTACCAGAATCTTATTAGATGATTCAACTAGTCCATTACCTTGTGGGTAATAGGCTGTTGAATTTCCTAAAGAAATATGATATTTATTACACAATTCAATCATTTTCTTGGATTTAAAAGTTTCTGCATTGTCAGTGATGATTTTCCTTAGGTAGCCAAATCTGGATAGGATATTGGTTTCAAGGAACTTGGTAATAAAAACATCAATGGAATTTCTTGAAGGGATGGCTTCTATCCACTTAGTGAAGTAATCTGTGGCTGTTAAATTACACTTATGTTGGATAGAGGAAGGAGGATGGATTTCACCTATGAAATCTAAACCCCATTGTTGGAATGGGCTTTCAACAAAAATGGGTTTTAGTGGCAAGGACATAAGTTTCTTTTTGCCTTCAAAAATTTGACACTTGTGGCGGGTTGTGATTTTCTTATGAACATCAAAAAAAAGGGTAGGCTAGTAAAATACAGCCCTGAGAATTTTATCAGTAATCCTCCAATACAGGTGGCCACCACAGTCTCCTTCATGAAAATCATGCATAATCTTGTCTGCATCATTCTTCAAGAAACATTTGAGTAAATAGGCCACCATAATCTTTCCAATAAAGGACATTATCAATGATGCAAAATTTTAACGCTTTTAATTTCAGAAATATAGCTTTAGTTTTTGTAAGACTAGGAGGAGCATTTAAATTGAACAATAGATAAAGCAGGTCTGCATACCAAGGAGAATTTAAAATTCTTAATTGATTTGTGGAGTCGCCTACTCCTCTTGATCATCCTAAGTTGCCACCAAATTTATGTCCAGAGCTTGAAATTGGACTCAGCCATAAGCTGGAAATTCCTTGCCCTTTAATTAGTTTTGTAGGTTTTATTTCCAGATCAAACTCTAAAATTTCTGCAATCCATTTACCTCTTTTTCCATCTAGTCCATTCTGCGTTAAAATATCCTTTACCACAACATTAAGTACATAAGCAATTATATGTGAATGCAGAATATAAACTCTAAAATATTTAATTTCTTTGACTAGTGCAAAGGCATGTTTTTCCATGATGTTGTACTTGAGAGAAGCATCTCTTAAAGCTTTGCTGAAGAAGGCTATTGGCTGCTCAAATCCTTTGCTATTTTTCTGCAATAAAACAGCTGCAACAGTGTGCCCAGAAGCAAAAGAAAAGATTATAAAATCTTTAGTAAAATTTGGACTGATTAACACTAGAGCTTTAGTTAATGCCTGTTTTACCATGTCAAAATATTTCCTAGCCTCTATGTTCCATTTTGTTTCAGAATCTTTCTTGAGCATATTGGTTATGTTTCTAAGTTCAGCGAGATTAGGGATAAATCTTCTCAGAAAATTTATTTTACCTATGAAGGATTGAAGTTCCTTAATGTTTCTTGGGGGACTGATCTTTAGTATTGCTTCAATTCTCTAAGGGTCAATTATAACTCCATATTTTGATATGATATGTCCTAACAGTTTGCCTTCTTCCAGGTTAAATAGTGTTTGCTTAGGATTTAAAGATATGCCAAATTTCCTGCATTTCTCAAAGAATCGTCTCAAATGTCTCAAGTGTTCTTCATCAGATTTTGAATAGACAATTATATCATCCATATAGATTACAATAAATAGGCCAATTTATTTTGGAAAGGAAATGTACATTTCTCTTTGGAACATGGCCCTTGCATTCATAGTCCAAAAGGCATTTTCACAGACATGAAAGTGCCCCATGGAGTGGTAAAAGTTGTTTTATCCCGATCTTCTGGATCAACCAAGACTTGGTTATAGGCAGAGAAACCATCTATTAATGATATCCTACTTGATCCTATAACCTTTTGTAATATATGGTCCATTTTGGGTAAGGGATAGTTATCTTTCAGGGAAACCTTACTCAGGTTTTTGAAGTCAATGCACAACCTGATTTCTCCAGTTTTATTTCTAGTTGGTACTATGTTTGACATACATTTTGACTGAGAGGGACAATTATTTTAGCATCATACATTCTTTTAACTTCTTTCTCAACTAAAGGTAACAAAATTGGATTTATCCTTCGAAGTTTCTATTTGAAAGGCTTTTGTTCTTCTTTAATTGGAATTTTGTGCTGAATGATGCTAGAATCATAAAATTTTAGGTCCTCATAACTCCAAGAAAAAACATCAATGTATTCTTTGAATAGGGCTATATATCTCCGTTTGGTAATAAGAGGTAATGTTTTTGACAATTTGAACATTTTCGGGTTTTGTTTAGTACCTATGTTGCATTCCTCAACTTCTGCCCCTATGGGCTCAATATTAGGCTTCTTTGCTACATCATTGAAGTAAAAAAGGTCTTCTAACGGAGCTAATCCTTAGGGAAAAATGTTATCTTTTAGTTGAAGCATTTCAAAATCTTCTTTTTTAGGATGTATCTCATGAATTTCTAATTTAGGCACACTTTCATCTAAATGATTATTGACATCTAATCTATCACACTAGTTTACCAAAGGATTATATACAACTATTTGATTTTCTACACGATCTTCTGGTTCTATTTTATTTTGTTCCTGATTATCCAAATCTAACTTTGTTTCCTCAAACTCGTCTTTTGACAGTAAGATATTTTCAATCTGTTTGTCATTTCTGAAAACTTTCTAGTATCGCATGTTATCTGGTACTGCAAGGCAATGTTTTATTTCAATTTTGTGTGGTTTATTCAGGTGAGGTATTTTACAAGTGCTTGTAGAGACAACAAGACTATTAGCTATGAAATTTTTAGTTCTTGGAATTACTGCTAGATCATATTCCACAAAATTATCTCAGAAATGGTGTACTGCATTTCTGTAGGCTCTTAATCTAGGGTGTTTAGTAGCATATTCTCCTTTTACTTGTTTGATGATTAATTTAGAATCCCCTTGTACAACAATCCTTTTGGCACCTAATTTCTTAAGTAACTACAGAACTAACATCAGAGCTTCATATTCAGCAATATTGTTGGTGCACTAAAAATTAAGTTTATAGGAATTCCCTTCACAATGATTATTAGATGGATTGAATAACCAGATTCATAATCCAGAGCCTTCTTTACTACAAGCTCCATCAAAGCTCATATTCCAGAATAGTTCTATAGGAGGATCTAATTGGTCGAGTTGAACTGGGTTTTCATCAATGCTATTTCCAAATTGTGCTTCAATTTCAGTATCATTGAATAATATGAATGAATCCAAATCAGTGTGAACATAATATAGAGGGTAATAATGAGGGTTTTCTTGACTGCTTACCATATATTTCATGAGTGTTTCTCTATACAACCTTCTCTTCTAACCAAAAAATGGTATTGTAGCATAGGTATTATCTAGTTGAAGGGTTCCTTGTAACTTTTCTCCCCAAGAACGTGATAAAAGCATGCCATATTTAGGAGGAATGTATGCTATGAAAATGTCCATAACTATGCTTTTGGCTGGGATTTGAGGCAAGGTTACATACAGGTCCTTAATGAGATCCAAAAACTTCACTTTACTTGAATCAAACGAGTATAGATCTTTGTAGGGCCTAGTGATGTCAAGACCTAAATTTTCCATTACAGCTTTGGGCATTAAGTTGTGTGAAGCAACTGAATCCAACATAGAGATATGTAGGATTTTATCATGTATATTTAAGCAGACATAGAAAGGAGGGACTACTCCTTATTGTAACTTACCATCTACTTCTGGACCAAACAACAATTCAGGTTTATCATCATTAAGGTTGAGGGTGTCAGTAGTTTCCCCTATCTTCAATACTTCCATTACCTGAGTTCTATATGTTTTTTTTTTTATTAGCTCTGTCAAAGGGATAGGAATTTTGACTTTATCTAGTTCATTTTCAAGATTAAATGATGATGGAATTTTTACAATATTGGGAATGTCAGGTACATCGAAAGTTTCTTTAGATTTAAGTAGGGTTTTCTGACTAGTAGTTGGAACACCAGTTTGAGTTGGTTTAGACACAAAATCCATTGTCTTTTTAGTAGAAACCTCTGAAGGTTTCTTTCCATAAGTTTCACTAGATTTCTTAGAAGAATTTTCTACTGTTTTCTTAGGGCCCGAATTAGAGGTAATTTTGGGAGGTTGATCAGTATTTTTCTTAGTAGTATTGTCAGAATTTTTTCTACTCCTGAGATTATATTTTTTTTGAACCTCCATAATGGCATTCTCAAATCCCTGTTTATATTCTTCAGATTCTTTTGAATCAAGCTCTGTTTGGGCTAATGAAAATAGTCATTGGTCTTATTCTGTGAGAAAAATAATATCATTATTTTGTAAGCCAAACAAATTTATTTAGTTGTATTATTACTCTTGAGGAATACCTTCATTTTCATCAACATAATTGTCCTGAAAAGGGGGTCTATTTTGTTGGTTAGGTCCCCTTTGTTTAATCTATGGTTGATTTCTCCTATTGTTTTGATTGTGATTTTGGGGAGGGTTTTGATTTTACCCAGGGATGTTTTTGTCAATCACCATTCGTTCCATTTCCCTCACTAAAGAATCTATCTTGGTATCAGTGCTAGGGGTTGATGGTTCTTCTTTTATGGTAACTCTATTCTCAGCTCTCATTCTAGCTCTTTTGTCCAACAAATTAGCCTCTACACTAACTGCTATGGTCTGCATTTCCTATAAGGTGCCATGATTTCTCTCTTTTAACTGATAAGCTATGTCTATTTCAAAACCATCTTGAAACTTAATCAACACTAGTCCTTCGGGTGGTTTTATGCAAGCAGGAATAGAATTATAAATAGAGTTAAATCTAGCACAATAATCATGCACACTTTCTCCACTTTCTCTTTTAATATCTTCAAATGTTGATAGAATTTGGAGGGGGTTCTTTTTAATTTTCCATCTATCTAGAAATTGATGATGTAGGACTGTTAGATCATTGATGGAAGTGGTTGGTAAAGCTCTAAACCATTTCCTAACCTCACCTCCAAGGGTTTGAATGAATAACCTCATCATAACATCATTAGCATCAATCTCATAGTGATCAAAGAAATCATTCATTATGTCTACATGCTGCTGAGTAGTAATGTGTTGGGTATTTTCGAACTGGTGTATTTTGGATTAATAATCTTGGGGCATAGCCCCTAGATTTTGAGAAAGAACCAAGGGAGCATAACGTGTAGCCATGATTGGAGGTGGAGGATTTATAGGTGGTGGATTAATAGGTGGTGGAGGAGATGGAAAAGGATGAACCATATGTGGAGGAGTGAATGGATGAGGTGATGGAGATAAAGGTCTTTGAGTGTTTATGAGAGGATAAGTAGTAGGATTTTCTGAAGAGGCTGGACTCACATATCTTTTTTGAACTGTTTTAGATGCAATGGATGAAGCAACAATATTTAATGCCGACAATTCTACTGATTGTTGGAGGTAGGCATATGTAACTGCTGAAGTAAATTCTAATACCAAATATTTGAGGATCTTAAAATCCTAGACAATTTCTTGATCAGATTTTGTTAAAGAAGGCAGAATTTTAGGTGAATCTGGATGCAGAATCGATTGGTCAATGACTAATGTATCTGCCCAATTTAGGGACTTACCTCTAAACATGCTTTGCTCAAAATTTAAATCAAAGTTGATATCTTGTAAGGTTTCAAGCTTATTAGGGAGGGATTGTGCTCTAGGGAGAGGATTATTACTTCCTTGGCTTTCTGATGAACTGATCTGTTTGATTGATTTCTATAGTGTATCCTTAACTCGTTTTCCAATCCTCTGAGGATCATCCACTATTTCAGGAGGTTTGGGATCAGGATGGGATCTTGTATAAGGTCTCTTAGAAGCTAGTTTTGAAAATCAAAGCACAAACTATAAAATGTAACTCACGCCAATCTTTTGAATTTGAAAATGCACACTATATTTACAAAAAATAAAAAATTTAGCAATCTATATGAAATATTAATACAGTGATTATTTAACCAAAGATTGAATTTAAAAGAAATTATGATTGACTTCAGTTCATTCCCCAGTATGGTCGACACTATTTTAGCTTTCTGTAATTTTCTAGAGATTGTGAGAACTAATCACATGGGCCAACATCAAACCAACTTTGGAAACTGGGATCTAGCCATTCCAATTTCAGAGAGGACTCTTTCTATAATATTTATCTTTGTTTGGATCATTTTTTAGTCTAGTTATGATAGTACTTGGGTTTTGAGTTTTTTTTGGATTTTGGAAGATTGATTCTATTCAATTTTATTATTAACTATTGGGAAATTGAGTCAAAATATAACTGGATGGTTGCATCAACTCTTCACAGAGTAAACACAGGGAAAGCTAGGAATATTTACTGGATATTTTCAAATTTATAAATGGATTATGACAGAAATATGAATAAATTCAATAGAACTAAAGATAAATTAAGAATTCTTTAGTTTGTCTTTCAGTAGAAAACATTATGATTGTAAACGCAACTAGAATAAGGTATTCAAAATTAAATCCTATTGATCACGCTTTCTGCTTTACAATTAGAATTTGGATGATTACAATGAAAGATGAAAATGAAACATAAGAACAGAAGAAACACATCACAAGTATTTAAGTCATAAGAATCATGTGAATGGTCTGATTATTATTGATGCTTTAGTGATTTGGAAAAGCTTACAGTGCTCCAAAAGACAGTAATGGTTCTGATCTCAATCAATCGACATTTGATACTTCCAAAACTGAAGTATTTATACAAAAAATTACAATAATACAGTGTCTAACTGACCTGAACTTAAAACTCTAACTATTACAAAACTATATCTTCGATGGAATGCACTGTGTAAAGCAGATGCTGATGTAGTGGGACAGTTAGGACTTGGACCACAATTCACTAATGTGCTAGCAGACTGAATGTTGTGATGGCGAATTCCATTGTATGAATGGAGTGATGAATGCCCTTTGCTGCCCAACTCGACCTTTCTATAATTATTTTTCCACTTGAACCCCTTTTTGTCGTGATTAATCATTTTTCTGAACAAAACATTATAACAAATCATTTACCTAGACTTGAAATCTTATAGACTTCATCTTAGAGCCGCATCGCATCCGCGCACTTCGCAATATTTTCAGTTTAAGTTTTGAAGAATGTAATCAGAGATGCAATGTGAAGTGGGAGGTGACATGGAGGGCAGGTGGGACCGGACCGTAGCCCGCAGATCACAACTTTTAAGTTTTAGTTATAAGCGCGAAGGAGGTAAACATTAAAGAAAAACATGAAGTGCGAATCACGGGGAGGAGGTAAGTGATGTGGCAGGGTAAATTGGGACCGACTGCATTGCAAATCATAGATCTTATCATTTTTTTATAAGCAGCAGGGGTTAAAATCTAAAACTTGTGAAGTGTGGGGATAGGGACCAACCTACATTGCAATCGCAAGTTGTAAATCATTTTACAATAAGGTAAGGTTTTATGATGTTTCATATGATAAGTGATATGTATTGCAAACGGCTGTGAAGTGGGGGGCGGATCTGCTCTGGTGGGGCCAACCGCCGCATCGCAAGTTAAAACAAATACATTGTGGGTACTTCCAAAAGGTAAGTTGAAAAATCTGTGATGCGATATATTGCAAATCGACGATCTCAGTTTTTAAGTTTTAGTTGCGATGTGAAATGTTATCTTCTGTGAAATGCGATGAATTTTGGGGAAAGGAGGACGTGGAGGGATGAAATACTTTAATTGCAATCGGGGAATGGGAAGCGGGAGTAAACAATGATATAGTGGTGAAAAATGTAAATTTGAAATATAAAGCGGAAAGAAAAAAAAGGGTAAGTTTTATTGATTTTCAAAGGAAAATGAAATGAAAAGGAAGTGAGGTGGGTGAATGGGTCCCACTTTATAACATATTGCCTTTCGAAAGGTTTGTAGGAGACGACAATCAAAGGTTTTTTGGATTTGGCCTATGGGAAAAAATAATTTGAATGTGCGGGATTGTAATTAAAAGTATGGAAATATATGGAAATATATGAGTGGGGAGGAAAGGTAAATAAATGGAAATGAATGAAATGAAAGTATTGGGGATATATGCTATGGTTTAAAACCTTAGGATATAATTTAATAGTGAGGAATTAAACCATACAAAAAAAAAAAATTCGATAGGTTCATTTATACTAGTAGCCAATCAAAACCTTTAAAACAGAATAGAGTTTTTTTTTTCTTTCTTGCTTCCCTAACATTTTATTTTTCCTCCTTTGTTTAGAGCATCTAACATCTAACATTTTATTGACATGGATGCCTACAAAAATAATTGTATTCCTAACATTTTTAACTTTTTATTCTTTTGCATCCATATCCTACCTTAACATTTTGAAAAGTTTAACTACTTATGCTAACTTATAAAAAACAAATGATGTTACAACATCTCCCTTGATTCAGATTAAACTATTGAACCAGTTTTATTTTCTATCTAAGTAATCAATCTGTTAAGATTAAAAATTTTGAAATATTATTTTTTACTACGTATTAAAAAGAAATTCAATCATGCTTAAACTATATGATTGAATTTTATTGAACTATTGTGGCATTTTAAACAAGTTGCACACAATTTATTTTCAAAAATAAGCTAAACTAAGAGTAGTGGCATTTGGATGTGCAACACTTTCAGAATTTATTATTTTTATTATTTTTGATGGGGTTCACATCTTATATTTTTATTTATAACATATACCTTCTTTTGATTTTTTATGTTATTTCCTTTTTTTATTTACTTTGAAAATTATTTGCAGATTGGAAATAATTTTACAAAATAAATTTGATAGATAGAATAAACTCAGTCACCTTGAGATCCTATGAAATATAGGACCCTAAAATTTAGGAAATCTGGTTTTCAACATCTTTTTATTGTTTTCTTATGGCTGGCTAGCGGTTGGAACGCCCGTCTAAGTTGTTTTTGAGGCAGTATCAAATGTGTTCTTAGTTGGATTTTCTAGAGTCTTTTTAGGAAGAATCTCAAGAGTTTTTTTTGCAGGAGTATCTATTGTTATCTTACCTTGAGTTTCAACAAATTTCTTAGCAGGGTTATCTATTGTTTTCTTACTTATAAGGTTGTACTTCCTGTGAACTTCCATGATAGCATTTTTAAAACCTTATTTATAGTCATATGATTCTTCAAAATCAACTTCTGTTTGTGAAAGCATAAAAATTTCTTGATATTCCTGGGTAAGAAACACATAATCATCATCATTCATCCCCATTAAGTTGATCTGAGTATGATCTAGGTCTTCAATTGTTTCACCCTCCTCATCAACATAGTTTTCTTGAAAAGAAGGCTTGACCTACTGGTATGGTTCCTTTTGTTCTCTTTGTTTAATTTGTGATGGGTTCCTCCTAAAATTAGGATTTCTAATTTGAGGACCAGTTTTATTTTCCCTTGGAGGGGTCCTATTAGTAATATTGATTATCTCCATAATTATTTCCATTGTTCTAACTAGGGAATCTATCTTAACATTAGAGGTAGATGTTGATGGTTCTTCTTTGATTTTCACCCTCCTCTTAGTCCTAAGTCTAGCTCTCTTGGATAAAAAATTTTCCTCTACATTGACAACATCTCTCTACATCTCTTCTAAGGTTGTAGGATTTCTTTCTCTTGATTGGTAATACATGTCAGCATCAAGGAATTTAATTAGGGCTAAACCTTGAGGGGGCTTATTTTTTGTTGGAATTGCATTTTAAACATTGTTAAATCTGGTGTAATAATCCTGCACACTCTCTCCAGGGGCCCTTCCAATGTTCTCATATTCTGATAGGACCTGAAGAGGGTTTTTCTTTATCTCCCATATAATGAGGAATTATTGGTGAAAAGAATTGAGATCGTTAAGGCTGGCTAGTGCTAAGGCCCTGAACCATTTTCTAAATTCCCTAGTTAGACTTTGAGAAATAAACCTCATTTTTACATCTCATCAACTTCTTGAAGATCAGAAAAATAAATAATTATTTCAACATTTTGTTAAGTAGTGATGGGTCCAGTGTCATCAAACTAAGGGATTAATTTTGGTATTCCCTAGGCATATTGTGTAAAGGTGTAGCCAAAACCAAGGGAGCATATCTTGCTGCCATGATTGGGATTTGTGGATGAACGATAGATGAGGGTGTGAGTGGTGTAGGTGTAGGAGTTCCTACTATAGGTTGAAGCACTACTTGAGATGTTATTCGATAAGTAGTGGAGATTATGGAGGGAGTAGGGCTAGTTGATGTAGGCTGAACTAATTGAAAAGAAGAGTAAGATGTTGTTATTTTTAATGCAGAAAGTTCAACATATTGTTGAACATAAGCTTCATACATAGCTTTACCAAGGTCAGATATTAAATCCTGTGACTTTTCAAAACTTTGGAGAGTTTTCAAATTAGATTCTGGTTCAATAGGTTGACTTTCAGATGTAAAGGGTTGTGGTATTGATTGATCAAACATTGTTTCTTCAAAAAAATTATCATACATAGTTCTAAATAGACTGTGTTCGAATGATGTGTCAAACACAATATCTTCTAAAGTAACAAAACCCTCAGAAAGAGAATTTTATCTGGGTGGGGGACTACTGCTTCCCTGACTTTAAGCTAAACTCCTTTTTCTAACCAGTTTCTCAGGGTCATCTACAATTTGAGCATGTTCTGGATCAAAATGAGATCCAATGTAGATTATTTTATGAGCTAGAACTAAAAATATTAAACACACACACTATTATTTACAAAGGTGCACAACCTCTGAACATTTATTTCTAAAAATTAAAACATTATTTTTCCTGAAATAAATGTCTTTAACTAGGGAAATGAATTTACAAAAGTTCACAATGTTTTCTTCTCCAGTGTGGTTGCCACTATGTTATCACTATATAATTTCCGACGTTGTGGAAGAAACCACATAGGTAACCACAAAACCACTTTGGAGCTTAGGATCTAGAGAGAGGGATATCTTTGTGAGATTTAACATTGTTGTATTTATTATTTTAGTCTAGTTATGAATGCTCAGTTTTTTGTTTGATTGTTTGTGATTTGTTTTAATTGGTTTGGTTGATTTAATGCCTAAACTTCCATTGGGCTATGGAGTATGCAAATTAACATGGATTTGTCTCAGGTTTTCAAAGGAGTTTCACAGGGCAAGGTAGGTGAACTAACTAGATCTTTTAGATTAAAATGAAATGTAATATAAGAAAATAAGTAGATTCAGTTGAAGCTAAAGAGTAGTTAAGAATACTTTAACTTGATATCAGAGGAAAACATTTAAATTACCCACATCCAGAATCGGAGTGTATATTTCAAGGTGAAAATGTGAATTTGGGTTACACTTTTTTCCCTTTTTTGAGAAAAAAAATATCATTTTGAGAAGTTCTTTAACTTTCAACAGGAAAAAAAAATTCTGTTTAGAATTTCATTTTACGATAAAAATAAAACTTGTGAGAAATTTTATTAGCTTTCTATTACTTATTTTTTGGATTTTTTTATTCACATTTGATATGTCAACTTAACATTTCTTTTATTGTGTGTTCTTTAACAATCAAAGGATTCAAAAAAATTCATGTTGAAACACATTGGTGTATTCTTTGAAAAATTTGTGTTTTTGAGAAAAAAAATGTGTTACAACAATCTAGACAAATTCTACTTCGATATCGTTATATTTACGAAACCAACTGATGCATATTATAATTAACAGATTTTTTTGAATTGATCCAATAAGAAAAAACTGCATATTTTGAATATGTTTCAGCTCGCGTGACATTTCTCAACATATTAGTTATAAATTAAAAATCTAGAAACTACCCATTACAAACGACGGACCAATGTAATGCACCATAATTTTTTCAATTTTTTTACAATGTATTTTGGAAGATACAAAATTTTTATTTCACTGAATCATAATGACCTTCAGAAATTGTTTGCACCCATTTTTTTACAAAATTAATTCAAATTAGTAAATATCTATGGAATTCCATAAAAGTTATATTTCCTGAAAGTAGATTGAATTCTGCAAATTCTTGTCTTGGTTCCGAAAGTTAATTCATAAAGTTTGATGGATTTTAATCATTCCAAAGTTGAATAAATGTGTTCAGAGCCGAGTTGTTGCATAGTTGCAGACGTGTTAGTTCGGTCGAGCTTTTGTAATAGTTTGGCCGAATTGCTTTTTTCCGCTTTGTCCCTTTAATGTTAACGACAAAAACGTTCGGCCGAACTTCTGTTCACAAATTACATCAGCCAAAAAATTCAATGAAGCCCCTCAAAAAAAACAACTTTCGTAACTATATAAATAGCCAAAAACGAAATCATTATTTTCGCACATTTCTTTATTTGGGATGAATTTTCAAAGGACATTTTTTGGAGGTATTTTTTAAAGTTACATTTATGTAGAGATTTTTTGGGCTTAATTTTTAAAGGAAATTTTTTGGAGATATTTTTTAAAGTGATATTTTTTTAGAGTAAGCGTTTTGGGTTGAAGTAAATCTTTTATAATGATTTTTTAAACTGAATTTTTTTTCTAATTTTTTAAGTGAAATTTGTTTGCAAGACTTGGAAGGAAATATTTTGAGCTTCATTTCATTTTTAAAAGACATATTTTTGGAGGAATTTTTAAAGTAAGTGTTTTGGGTTGAAGTATGTCTTTTGTGAAAAAAATTTAAAATGAGCTTTTTTGAAATTAAATCTTTTGTGATGTTTTTTTTAATTGAGTTTTTGTCTAAATTTTGATAGTGAATTTTTTTTACAGGATTTTGAAGGAAATTTTTTGAGCTTCATACTAAATTATCATGGGAAATCAAAGGAATTGCAAGAGAAAATATGACCGAACAAGAGACCCTGAGGCTCGTAGAGAATAGGGGAGAGAATATTGTAGAAAAAAGAGAGAAGAATGCTCAAATATTGAAAGGGAAAATCAACCTCAAATAGAAGTTAAAGCAGGTATGTAAATGTAAATATTATAAATTGGATATTTAAAATTTGACTAGTGTATTGTGAAACTTAATTTTTATTTGATGAATTAATTTGAAAATTATTTTGCAATGTAAACAGAGAGAGATATTCCTCAAAACATTGATGATGAGATATGAAATTTTGAAAGAGAAAGTGAAAGAGATATTGAACCAATGATTGAATATGTTGAAAATGTTGAAAGAAATTCAAGTGAAGAAATTGAATCAGTATGTATATATATGTTGAACATAGAAAATTTTAGGGGTGAATTTTCCCCCATGGTAGAAATTAAAGGATTTATAATTTTTACTGGGCGAATTTTTTGTATCATAGTATATTATTTCATTATTTAAAATCACCCGAAGTTTGTTTTATAAAAAAATTACGTCTAGAGGTTAGCCCACCTTATTTTAAGGGAGAGGGTAAAAAAAGTAAATATATATTTCAAATCGTCCCAAATTTATTTTATAAAAAAGTTAAGTCTAGAGGTTAGCCCACCTTATTTTAAGGGAGAGGGGGAATTAAAACAACTTATATACATCTTAACTCTAAATATATTAGATCAAATCTCCTTTCAATCTAAATAGGTTTGCATCTTAAGATATTTGATCCCTCTGGGCAAAATAAAAATAAGAAAATAATAACATTAAAATAAAAATAATTTCATGGTATTTACCCATGGTATTGATACATGGTATGAGAAACCATGGTATTTACCCATGGTATTCATGTGGAACATAATATGTTTAAAAGGTAAAATTAAACCAACCTAGATCCATCTTAACTTAGGAGTGTACCAAGCCGAGAGAGATATCAAATAGCCTGTGACACAAACCTATTTTCACTGAGTGAAAAACAAAATTGAACCCTTTTGAGGTTTAGTGGATCCAAAGTTAAAATGGATTTACACTGGTCACATTTTGTAACCCTAGATGATGCTTCAGAAGTAGGTATATTTTTAGGTTATACATTCCTAGATAGGCTTTAGAAGTGGGTATGTTTTTTATGTTATACATTTTATTTTAAAATATTTTTAGGAGGGGTAAATAATCTATTTCCCCATTAAGGTGGAGATTTAAAGATGATAGGGAAATTGACATTATGGATTATGTGAATTTGAAGATGATGTTTATCTAAATAGTTGTTTTCTTTATCTAAATTAGTTATAGCTTAGTGAGAGTATTTTAGTATTTTTTTGTATCAATGCTTCAAATTAAAAATCACTTGGACTATTTTCTCTGTACACCTTATAATTGTATAATCAGATATCTCTGGGAGGTGAAAGTTACTTTTAACAAAATATTTTAATTTAATAATAAATGATTTCATGGAATATTTCTTCCTTCCTCCAGTGGTTCCCACAGAAAGACTGCTCCTCCTTTAATAACTCATGAGTAGGAGACTCTTCTCTCGTGGTGATTCATTCTAGCAAATTCAGTGCTTAGAAGATCTTTTACTTTCATTTTATAATTTTATTGAAAATATCTAATGATGGAACACAACCATTTTAGCAAAAATTTAACTGCAATTTTAAACTAAATAGTATATTTTCTAAAAAATAAATCAATTAATAATAATGAAACTTTGGAAATTATTTATTAACGTATTGTTTTTCACCCACATTTTTAGGCATTTGGGCGCATTATTTCATATTATTTATGTATGTACATTGTGTGTGTGTTGAAAAAAAAAAGTAAGTTTAATGAAACTCAAAAGAAGGCTAAAAGCCATATCAAAACAAGTTGCTTAAAATGAGATCACAGGTACTCTATGGATGGTAGGAATATCCTGCCAACCTCAATCAAGCCATGGATTTTAAACCTTCACAATTTCAAAATAAATCTAGGTGGTGTTATTAATTTTTTTTTAACTTGATTCTTAGTTTCTTTTAATTAAGTATGAAAAATTTTTCTTGAGAAGTAAGTAAATGATCTCTAATTATTTTATTTTTTTATTTTTTTATGAAAATTATGAAAACATTTCCTTAGAAAGTAAGAAAATGATGATTCTACATATGTATTTTTTTTTTATATGAAAATTATGAAATACAATTCTAGCTATTTTTCATTTCTTGAAATGTATCTTTAAATACATACAAATCTAGATTCTCGAATTCCAAAAAAATTACTCAAAAACTAAAAAGTGATTTTATCATAAATAATAAAAAAACAAACAAAAAAATTATGGGTTCAAAATTAACACATAGGTTACTTTTAATTCAAATAAAATACAACCTCAATCCAACACATAAATTCATTTGAAATT
The DNA here is from genome assembly GCA_034641835.2 of Pinus albicaulis. Taxonomy (NCBI): domain Eukaryota; kingdom Viridiplantae; phylum Streptophyta; class Pinopsida; order Pinales; family Pinaceae; genus Pinus; species Pinus albicaulis. The sequence continues at coordinate 1,228,858,448 of CM076580.1, forward strand.
TTTTTAAAAATAAAATAAAATATTTTAACCATTTCCACTAAATTTGTAAGTAAAATATCTTATACTTTTAACGCATAACCTTAATCTTATAAAAAAAACAAAATAATACAATCACAAAAGAACACCGAGTTTCAAAAAACTAACCCTATTTGAGGTTTTGGCCACTTCTACCTAATTTGATAACCAGCATGAGAGGGAATGCCACATTTTCCTTCTAATAAAAAAACATCCAATACCATCGAAAAGTATGATACCTATAGTTTTAGAGGTTATTACATTAACAAGCATGACTTTTTAAGGAATAATCTTCCAAATCCAACGAGAGTCTTCTCATTCATACAGACACATTCTTAAATTTAAAATAATTACTGGACAAACGTTTCAAGATTGCATACAAAACTTCCTAGTTACTGCAGGATCAAACGTAGGCATAAAATTAGTAACGAAGTTGTCCATTTACACAAGAGATCTAAGTTATTATAGAATCAAACGTAGGCATAAATTCAATAAATAAGTTGTCCAGTTACACAAGATATCTATGATAATACATAATCTCTGAATAGCCGCATAGTAAAGATTCACTAAATAAGGAAAAAATGAGATAGCTTTAATTATGTGAGTCTTCACCACCTTCCTTGTATCTCAATATCTGCAGTACGAAGAGTGAGTTATCCATCACCTCCCTTTATTTTTAGCATTGGTGGCCTTAGGTTCCCATCTAGGTGCAGAGGGAACAATTCGAGCAATTCTCCCCTCTTTTCATATTCTGTTGAAATTGCTAGTCCCTTCTCATTAAATAAAATGTAACTTAAATTAGAATTTGAACGACGTATTTGAGAACTTTGAAAAATAGAATATGAATGACGTATTTGAAAATTTTGAAAATTGGTTGCTGAATGGGGAAATTTCATGTGCATATATGTTTGAAATCAATAATAAAAGCAAAGGAATTTGGATGTGAATGTAATATCTGAAAGGTAAAGAGAAAAAGTATGTAACAAAAGAAAATATTTGATTTAACTTTTAATACTGAAGGCTCATTGCATTTCTTGAATAGGTTGGAAATCTAATAATGAAGAACTAGCCTAGCCAATTATTTGACTTGGATTTTCATTTTAATTGTAGTTTTCTCAATATTTTGGTAATCTGATAGATATGAACAAAGCTAATTGTTAACTATTTAACTTTGTGCGTATCCATCAAAATTTCGAGAACATTTCGAAACTTGAAATGAGTTATGCTCAAATCCCTTTGAAAACAACTTGGATCTCTTTCTTATGCATTTAACAAAATATTTCCCTATTAATATCCAAATCATAGAAATTGAGAATCGATAATGTACCTACTTGAGATAAAAATGTAGCTATATTCATCAAAGTCTCACAAGTAATGTTGCAAGTTGGGGCTGAACACAGACAACGCCACAAAATAATAATTTGTTAGGAAAATAGTTAAAATTATTGAAAAACATAAACAAACAATCCAGATTTTACCAGGGGTTGAAGGGGTGCAGGGTAGCCCCAAAGAGAGTTCTGTGATTTCCTTCTCATATTGAGAAGACTCCTGCATGGAAATTTTTTGTTCTTTTTGTCTCTTGCTGCAATGAGTGTTTTGAAATCAATAAGAAACACTCTTTTCTTCCACATCTCTCTAGGGTTTGAGTAAACTCACAATATCTGTGACCTCATCTGGAGTAGGGTTAGTATAGATGCATTTTGTGCATAATTCTACGTGAAGCTTATACTTTTCGGTTGGATTCTTCCAGAAGCTTCTTATGCTTTTGGGTTGGTCTCCAGTGAGGCAATACATTTGCTTCATTTCTTCACTCTGAACTTCTAATATGTGGAGATCCAGTATTAAGAAAGCCTGATCAATTTTGTTGTGACGAACTTCGATATTTTACATCTATGGGTGGAGGGAGGAAATGAGGTGCCATACTTCTTTATATTTCCTTAGCAAAAGATAATAAAAGCCCAAAATCAACCAAAACTAACTTGCTATTGACTTATATCATATAGTTAATATATATAAGAAGTTTCAATAGCTATATGAGCAGGAAGTGGACAATTTAAAATGATTTTTTTGGGGCAACATTAAGAATATGAAATTGGACTCATGATAAATTCTTTAATTAATGAGGGTATGTGGTAAGAAAATCGTGTATCAATGTACTTTCCTTTCATTTTTTTTTTCTAGTAACTTGTATAACCAATGAAATGTTTTAAAACATTTTTTTCCTTATTTAAAAATTGATAATTATTGTATTTTTTAAATTTTTGTTTCTAGAAATTTATATAACCATGCATTGTTTTAAAACATGTTTTTCTTATTTGATAATTGATATTAGGTTTTTTCATTTTAAAATTGATATTAGAGTAAATTATTTGATTGTAATTTTGATAATATAATTTAATAAATACATTGAGTGAGATTCAAAACGTCCACTCATTTCTAATTATAAAAAATAAAACAAAAGTATAATTTATTTATATTTATATTTATAATTAATCCAAGAAAATTATTATCAATATACATCGATTTATATATGAGATAATGTAATAAGAATTTTCTTCTTTTTTTCTCTATATTCTCAATCAAATATATATATATATATATATAGATATCATGTTATAACAATACAGGGGTCCTTTGTCATAACAATGACCTTCCTTCAAGGCTTTCCATCTTCAATAGCCATCATCTATTAGGTATCATACACATACAATTACTATATATATATACAACTTATAAATTCCAAGTCTAATTCATAAATTTCATAAGTATTAGATTTCTTCTCATGGTGTTTGGCTCTTAGCGTAGTACCTAATATTTCTTACAGAATTACACTCATTTTCATATTTCATACCATTCCACCTACAACCTAAATTTTTTAATCAACCAAATAAAAGTGATTATCTATGCCTATAATCCTTTCTTTCAATATTTACTACCATCCATGAGGTGTTCTCAGAATCATATTAACAAACTAATAATTCAATCATTTTTATTTGTTATTCATACTCAATTAAATGGAACTATGTTTCAATGTACATGTGTTACTTAACATACCTACCATTACAAGATGAAACTAAATATTTATTCCACCATCATCAATTGGAAGGTCTAACCAATACCTCAACACATCATCTAGTCACCCCCCATATGTAACTCAAACATACTACAAGGAAATTCCTTTCTCTACTATATATTACCTTAGGAATCCTCTCCTTTATAGGTGCTCCTCACTATTTGCCAAAAGGTTATAGTCTACAATGGCAATATAAGCAGGGAGACAAGTGGAAATTTTTGTAGTACTATATCCTTCCATATCCATCAACAATATTGGCTCACACATTAGCTCTATTGGAATTCACTATCAGTTGTTATACAAATTCATAACATGATTTTGTTACCCATTCACTCATTATAAGTGAATCAATCATGAGATACTAATTCATGGTTGAATCAAAAGGATTATACAAATCTTGTCATACCAAAAGATCCTTCATTCATCATATCCAACCTAGGTATCATTATCATATATGCATTCAATCATAAATAAATAAATGAATATATAAATTATGTATAAAGGAATTCTTATTCCAATCATTACAAGTCATATATATACGGCATGATTAATTTTCATACTTGGATAGTTTCCTTCAACATTCTTGATGTTAATTAATCATTTGATGTCTTGTGGGAACTCATATAATCCCTTAATCAACCTCTTGACAAACATTCTATCATGTTTATCCTTTTCACAAGGTTTTCTATCATAGGCTACATCATCATCAACATTTTCAACCATCATTGAGATTTTTTTTTGGAATAAACTATGTGTCAATATTTGAAATGTCCAATGTTTTGAGTGGACACTCCACCCATCATCAAGGAAAAAAAAATATGAGGTGAGTTTAGTAATGAAAAGAGAATATAAAGGTAGCAGAAAGGAGTTAACCATGAAATAAGAAAATGGGTTCCAAGGAATGGAAATGATCTTTAAATAATATAAAGAATAAAATATACATTAGGAGAAATTTGAGGCATAAATTATTAAGAAGCCAACGAAGGCAAATATTTATAAACTAATTAAAAGTTTCAAAATAGTATTTAAATATGGATTAAAATATTAAATTATTATTTTTTAAATTCAAGGTATTTTGGATTCATCAAAATTGTTTCAACAAGCCATGCGCTTTGATGAAACAATGTGGAAACAATTTCATGTTTTGGAGAATCCTCTAGAATATGGTGCGATAACAAGGTTATAGAATATTTTAGATTCTAGCTAATACTTACAAGAAAACATATCATAATATTTCAAATTAGAATATTTGTGTCAAAACATGATTTTGTGATCAGTAGAGGATGAGAGGATGTTTAGTGCACTATCATATTTGAAGTCAAATTTGAGAAACGGACTTGATAAAAATATGGATATATGCCTAAAATTATATGTTACAAATTATGACATTGGTTGTTTTTCATATGAAATAGCACTAGCTCTTTGGCGATCATATTGTGATAGAAGGGACGAAGACAATACAACAAACTTCTCTAATAAAATTGATATGGAACATGATATTTTGGAGGACCAAAATTACAGTTCATGTGGAAAAGATTTTGTTAAGAATGAAGCAAATGATGATGAAATTGAGAACTAGAAAATCGATATACCAAAATATTTTATCTATTCCAATATATATGAAGTCCCAAAGGACACTTATTTTGGTATACATGTTCCATAGGTTGTGTAAGAAAAATTGAATGGAATAGTACAAATGAGGTGATTCATTTTATTTGATTAAATTTTTTGTTCCTCTATTTTTGGTGCAGGTTCTAAATTATTTATCACAACAACATGACTAATAATATATGCCAATTTGACATTGCATTTGAGGTAATAACATGTTCTATAATTTCTATTCTTTATTGTAACATTGAATCCATATTTCCTTGCAATGTTTTTTAAGATTGATTTCTTGATAATTAACTATTACTTTATCCCTTTCTCATATGTGATAGAAAATGAAGCAATAATTTTATGAGGTGAGGATCTATATTTTGACATAGGTAGTGTCCTTGTATTAAAGGATAAATAAGTACTTTAACAAGGCTTTTACTAAGTAAGAATGGGTTCATTTCAATTATATGAGTTTGTTTGTTTGTTTTTTTTTTTTTTTACCTCTAATATCTTTGTCACTCTTAATGGTTTGTTTGTTTGTTGAATTTGGATCATTTTTCCAAGTTTGAAAATTTTGGGTTTATTTTGGTTAAAAATTATGATCTCTTAAATTCTTCTAGTTTTTATTTGATGTTAATTGATCCTTTTGTTAAGGCATGATTTGCTTCATCTTATTTTATTGATTTAAGGGGTTCGGTTAAAGTTAAAGACCTTTGTTGAGTAAATATGTATTTTGTTTGTTTTTTTGTCATGTTCATTTGAGACTGGTATGGTATTAGGATTATTATATGACTTCACTTATTATCTAGGCATTCAATATGTTTTCCATAATTATTATTATTTTATTTATATATTTGATTATCGAAGTATATGTTTTATTTTATTTTTATTTTTATTTCCTCTCATGTTGTGGTGTCACAAAAGAATATTCACCTTTTAGAATATACTATTTTATTTTATATTTTCTTTAAAAATACTTATTGTTTGTTAAGAAAGGAAAATAAGCTCTGCTTAGTTAAGTGAAGAAAAAAATGGTCTATGCACTAGGATCCTATGTGTTCATCATAGAAGTCATATTATCATGAGAAGAACATTCATCTAATGCAATTATACTTTGATACCAATACAAAAAAACATCACATGTAATTAGTTGAGAACGATAGATTGTTTAGTGTAGTACTATTCTTGAAATGAAAAGCCCCTTGATGATCATTGCTTTGTGACATATTATTCCATGTAATGAACATGCATAGATTATTTTTTATATTTGTGTTAGATTTTTTAACTCACACATTGTAGATTTTTAATGAGTTTGTGTTATTACCTTTTTTTTCATCATGTAGGAAATTAAGTTTCAATGCATTTTCATCTTCCATTCATTCTCATTTTTTATTTTGTGCGATTTCAAATAATTTTTTACCAAGACAACATTATTAGAGTTGTTAACTGTAGAATAAATTGCAACAACGACTACAATACTTATGATCCCAAAGTAGGTGATAAACCTACATATTATGATGAAACACCATATTTTAAAGTCGTTGCTTTATTTGAACTTGAGGAATTAGAGAATTATATACCTTTTAGAAAAGTGACGTATAAACAAATAAAAGAATTTTATGTAAATATTCATGATTTTTATATAGCTATTCATAGACCTTATTTTCATGTGAAACCTATAGAATATGAACTACATAGAATATGGCAGGCTTATCTAGATGCGTAAATACCAAGTTTGAGCAAACGAATTTATTTGGTTCAACATCACATGCCTTTGGGGTTGCCTTTCCAAATTAATTTCCCCTTGGGATGTGATAAGACATTTTTGGTAAAACATAATAAAAACATGAAAAAATATTTTCAATAGTGTATAACAAGAACCTAGAGCAAGATTACATGTGATTTTTCTTTTCCAGAACATGGAAAATTGTATATCATAGTTTTTAAATAAATAATTTTCTTATTATTACATATGTTTCTATACATTGGTAACGAATCACTCATATTTTACAATTTTTTCTAATTTTTTAGAAGATTAATCAATAGTTTTCAATACTTTATAACCTAGTGAAAAATTCTCCAGTATTTAAGAAATTTTTATAATTTAGTGAAAGATTCGCCAAAAAATTATATATGTATATCATATTAATGAAAAAATAACCTATACATTTTCTATATACATTGGAGATTCGCCCATTTATTATACATATAAATTTGGGGGGTTTCTAAAAATATTCCTTGATGTTGAATTTGTATTATTGAAATATACATATTTATTAATTGAATTATTTATTGAATATGTAAACTCATTATGTACATTTAATTCCAACATGTATAGATGAAATCAATATCGATGCTGAGATGTTAGACTATGTTAGACTATATCATGTTAAGCATATTATTGATACGTTCTTCAAAGATGAAAATGTGGCAATTCAAGCCCAAATGTTGAAAAGTCTCTTAAAATCAAAGAAATTAAAAGAAGCTACGACTTTATTGGGTATTCGAAAATCAACAAAAGATAAAAAAAAATGAAGGAAACTGTGATACAAAATATAAATAGTGCTCTAAAGTCAATTGGAAGATCTAGAAAGAAAAGTGATTTAGATGCATGTAGAGAAATATAAATGGTAGTTGTTTCATCAAGTACTAAAGAGAATCGTTTGGTAAAATATATGGCACAAGCATTAGGAACCTCATGAAAAAATTTGCACAAACATCAGAAATTTCGATTGAAAATAGATGTAAATGATGAACTTGCTTGTTGGAAAGTTATTTGTAGGCAAACATACAAAGATATACTTGGAGAAGATGTTAAAAAAACAATATATGAATATTGGATGAAAAATTCACGTGTTTCACCAAAAGCAAGGGATGTGATGCGAATAATAATAGCACAATATCAGTACGAAGAACATGCAAAACATTTCTTGGAAACCACTTAGATAGAGTTTTTCAATAAGTTCATAGAAGGGAATCGTGAAATTAATGTCTCAATCAGTGATTTTGTGCAAGAAACACCATGGTATGTTAAACCTATCACTATATGCGACACTTTTTGTTGTCGTTATCATGTGGAATTTAAGTTATATTATGACACATTCCTTAATTTTGGTAAAATTTTTTGGAAAGATTCACCTTCTCCTTCCATTATCCATGATTTCATATCTCAAATTCTATGTGGAAGAGAAAGCCATGAATTATTTTACCTAAAGAAACGTGTTGGTGGTAAAAAATGCAATGATTGTGGAAATTTAAATTTATTTCAAAACAAATATCGTACTGATATAAATGATCAATCATTGTCCAACATAAAAGTGAAATGGAAGAGATATGAATATATCCATACATGGATTGGTTCAAGTAGTACTGCAAGTGCTAAAAGAATCGATTTACAACAAGAAGAAATTTTTGTGATAGAGATTTTAAGAAAGTTTGAGGCAAAAATTTATAAATACACCAAGCATTCCCATAGAGCTTGATGGCAAGACTTGCAATTCAAAATATCCCGTGAATTTTTTCCACCAGAGACCATTTTGTCAATAGTTGATTTTGTAGAGAACTACACATTTGTTCCAAAAAAATAAATACAGAGTGAATACTATCATTCTAACCAAGTCGCCATGCTTTTCCATATTCTATATAGACACGCTGAACAAAATGTTGATCATATAGAAAGCACCAATGAAAATGAACATGTTATTAAATAATATCATTTTTATATCAGTGACAATCGTACGCATGATACATATTGTGTACAACATTGTTTTAAAAATATTTATGACTCCTTGAAAAGTCGTGAAATAAAATTCAATAAACATTGGATATGGTCAGATGGATGCGCAGGTCAATTCAAATCTTCAAGATCATTCTTTTGGTTGTGTCATCTTCATATGAAAACCTGCATTAAACATTGTTGAAATTTCTTTGAGACGGGTCATGGAAAATGAGAACATGATGAGACAGGGGCATGTATAAAATGAGCACTTTGAAGATATCAAATGGACCACTCTGCAAACCGAATTTTCTTAGCTGAACAAGTTGTTCAATGGTGCATCGCTACACTAAGCCATGATACTAACTGGTCAAGGGAAGTACAAAGGTACATGTACATATATATATAAATTAACCTGTATATATATATATAGAGAGAGAGAGAGAGAGAGAGAACTTTAATATGTACATGATCTAATTTTTATTAGATTTCTAATCTTAAACATTATTTATCACAATAATTATCTTTGATGGTATTTTGAATAACATATTTATATTCTTATGTGAATTTTCCATATAGGTTTTTTTGGCATATTAGGGTCCAAGATGTAGATAGATAGATTGGAGATGATGTTGAAACAATAAAAGGGACTCGAAAATTGCATTCAATTAAAAAAAAGCAGTACCAAAATGTGTTTGCATTTGATAAAAGAAAATATTTTTGTTTTTGTCATGTTTGCATAGACAATACATAATCCAATGATGTTTGTGAAAACAAAATGTATGTAAGAGATTGGCAACATACATAACTAAATACAAAGGGGAAATTTTTCGTTGCAAACTTTGAAGAAATGCGATCATAGGAGACTATAGTATCATCTGAAGCTAATCGAGTTTCTGATCTTGTTAGAGAAGATAACATTTCAATTCCTTTCAAATGATAGAGATCTAGAAATAAATAATAAAAGAAAGTACACATGTTAATTTTAAAATTAATTTTGCATGTTAATTATGATCTAAATTTATGTAAGTTCATTTTATTGTGCATGAGATGTTTTTGTTGTAGTTGCACCTACTACCAACGCAGAAAATGTGAAGTATTATTTTATGCGTTGCACTGAACGAAAGATTAAATTATTGGAAAACTATGATGATAATGAGTTTATATATGACAGAGGGTCTATTATAATGAAAGGTTTTTTTTTTCCAACAAACTCATCAAAGTCGGGATTTTGTTTACTTTCAAGACTATGAACCTAATGTCATAAGTTCTCAATATAGTTACTTGGTGTGTGCAACACACATAAAGTTGATAGAAGTTCAATCAAAGAAAAAATTGAAAATTAAGAAATGGAAAATGTCAAAAGTCGATCATGAACAGATCATTGAAGATGGCATTCCATTAGAATTTTTTTGGTTGAATTTCCCAACAATTTCTTATCCTTGGATCATTGAAGATGACATTCCATTAAAAAAATTTTGATTGAACTACCCAACAATTTCTTCTCCTTGGATTCATCTTTTAGAACTTACAGAACTCAACTAGAAATTGTTAGCTTTTTTTTTGTGCATTCTTAAGTTTTATAATTATTATAATAGGTATATTTTATGTTATATGTACAAGTGTTTACACATGTACATTGTTTTGGTACATGCACACCAGTAATTTATACACATGTACACATACACATGTATATTATCTGGCTCTGGTACAATTTATGTCATAATGTCATTATTGCAAAATGTACATGTGTATCTAGCATAGTTGATATAATGCAAATTTTAAGTTGTGATTTTGTTTTATACGTCTATTAAGAAAATTATAATATTCATTCTTGAATGCAAAATTTGTGGTACGTGTTTTGTAATTTCCAGTTTACTATCAACTGGCATCCATAGTAGCTTTTCTATGTACATTAATGAAAAATGTTGTGTATTGGATATGTTTTAATGCAATTTTAAAATTTTAAGATTGTTTGACACATCTATGAACACCTAGAATTTTATGATTTTTTTTAGATATATACATCGATATGTATTGTACTTCAATTATTTTTACATATATTCAAATGTACTTCAATGTTTTTTACATATATTCATGAACTTAAATATGTAAAACCATCTATGATTGTTTTAAATGACATGTATGATCATGCAAAATGTACCTAAATATCACTTTTAATAGACATCCTAATTATATAATATTCACACATGTTCAAACGCATAACAGGTACCACATGTGTTTTGTAATTTGAAATTTCCATCTAGATTCATTTTAAATAAAAAATAACAAAACCACTTGAGTTTTAAAAATAAAATGTTATATCACAACATGTGATCACATGCCAAATGTAACAACTATCCAAAAATTAAAATCATTCTTGATAAAAGTAAATGTAGTTCAACTATCCAAAATGTAAAATATGTTCAAAATTTATATCATGAACAATAAAAGTAAATATATATAACAATGTATAGTGTTATTATTTTTAGATATATACATCGATATGTATTGTACTTCAATCAAATTTACATATATTCATGAACTTAAATATGTAAAACCATCTATGATTGTTTTAAATGACACATGATCATGCAAAATGTACCTAAATATCACCTTTAATAGACATCCTAATTATATAACATTCACACATGTTCAAATGCATAACATGTACCACATGTGTTTTGTAACTTGAAATTTCCATCTAGATTCATTTAAAATAACAAATAACAAAACAACTTGAGTTTTAAAAACAAAACATTATATCACAACATGTGATCACATGTCAAATGTAACAACTATCCAAGATTTAAAATCATTCTTGATAAAAGTAAATGTAGTTCAACTATATCCAAAACATGTAAAATATGTCCAAAATTTATATCATGAATAATAAAAGTAAAAATATATAACAATGTATAGTTTTACAAGTATCAAGTTATATAGAAAAGTAAATACAACTGCATAAATAAGACTATTTATAGAGAAAATTAAATTTAAGACTATCTATCAAATAAAATGTTGCATGTGCATCATCAATCAAATAGAGATGGATATAGTGTATTTTCTAGCAGCATACTGAGCCTCCTTATGTTATCATATGAAGAATGGGGAACCTGTACACAACCTGTAAACATTAAAATTAAATGTTTTAAAATTGAATGAGAATGTAGAACTTCATTAAAAAAAATGAAAATAAATAAATAAATAAATCATGCAATACCTCATGTAGTTCCCTCCCCATTGTCTCGTGTTGGTCGTCCATCAATACATTCTCCACAGTAAACTATACAATATACATGTACAAGTATATATATATATATATATATATATATATATATATATATATATATATATATATATATATATATATATATATATATTAAAAACTTTCAAATGAAAATGCATAAGCTAATTTTCAATAATATTAAAAAAAAAGTTAGACAACTTCTTGTTCAAATTATTTGGATGTTCCTATCTCTATCATATACTCTATTGTTAGATTCTTTGGAGAGCGGAAATTATCTCTACAAACCTAAAATTCAAAAATTTTAAAATTGTAAAATAATTCAAGATCTAGATTTCATTTTTTAATGAAACTTTCACTTCAAATTATAACTTAAACACAATTGAAAATTTGAATACTTGTGACGGTGGATTTGGCACATCTCCTAACAGGGAAGAAGAGGGTGGCTTCAAACAAAAATCATCTCCACAAACCTAAAATTCAAAAAATTTAAGAGTGTAAAATAACTCAAGATCTAGATCTCATTTTTTAATGAAACTTTCACTTCAATTTATAACTTAAAAACATAAGTGAAAAAATAAATAATTGTGATGGTGGATTTGGCACATCTCCTAATAGGGAAGAAGACAGTGGCTCCAAACAAAAATCATCTCCACAAACCTAAAATTCAAAAATTTTAAAACTGTAAAATAACCCAAGATATGGATCTTATTTTTTTAATGAAACTTTCACTTCAATTTCTAACTTAAAAACATATTTAAATGAAAAAAATTTCATACTTGTGACAGTGGATTTGGCACATATCCTAACAGGGAAGAAGAGGGTGGCTCCATTGCGAAAAAATCGGATGGAATCGAAATCTTTTAACATCTAATTATATACATACATGTGTACACAATTATTTATTTTAAAAATATGTCATAATGATACCGATATAATAATAGATTAATAATTGTACACCAACATCATGAACACTTAAAAAACACTAACATTTGCCAACATATCATCTTGATTGTGAGAACATGAAGCTTCGACTGTGATATTATCAAAATCTTTGTTCATCAAGCGTCAAATGGTGTTCACATATGATACATTTTTGTTAGATTAAAACATATACAAATAAAAATATATATGTATTAATTAAAAATTGTACATTAAAATAATCACCCTAACCATTAATACATATCGATCCCACGCCCTCTTCCTCATGAATAATTAGATCCTGCCAACCATTGCAACAATGCTTTGCATATGTTCTGAGCTCTTCGATACTCATGTTGTCTATCTCATCATCTATATGATACACAAAATTAGCACTTGTATTATCTCGTTCTCTTTGTCAATTCAGAAAAACATAAATTCCACCAAGTCCACTCTAAACATTATCTATGATGGCATCTCTTGCTTCTCCAATTTGAGAAATGGCATCCATCTCTAACTACAAAGTTTCCACACGAAGAGGTCGGCTTACAAATGGTGGATCAGGGTGAGGCAACTCTGTTAGGTCCCTATATTACTAGTATAGTCCCTTATTGTTATTAGTGTAACCTCCTTATTGTTATTATTGTACCCTTCTAACCCCCATTTTGTTATTATTGTGCCCTTAAATTATTATTGTTAGGTTAGCTAGGATTACATTGTGGCCCACTAGGATTACATTACGGCCACATGGACTCCTATATATAGAAAGGAGGTTTTGTAAATTGTATCATCCAAGAATTGTTCATTTATGTAATGTATTGGAGGTTTCCCCCTCGAAGTGGCTTATTTTTAAGGCGTTGATATCTATCTTCTTCTATTTTTGGAGCTGGTTACACAACATTTGGTATCAGAGCTTTGGATTCTAGGGTTTCACTGCTCCAAAAAGTTCATCGTGGAATTTTCTCTATAACTTTTTTTCTACGAAGTTTCAGAAGCTGAAATTCATAGGGTGTGAAGCCAAAATCCTGAGGAACATCATCAAAAAATTTCAGATCTTGGTTCACAATATTTTCTGAGATATGATCTGTGGAAGGTAGTGCTTTTTCAGGCTCCTGAATTTCATCTGAAAGAGGTGACCGTGGGAAAATATTCATAACTCTCTCTCTGAGCATCGTATTGGAGTGTCGTAAAAATTGGTCGCTATTAAACGGACTGTAGTTTCTTGGATATCGATTTCAGAGCCGAAGGATGAAACAGTGACACGTGGCAAGTCATACAAGTTATTTGTACTGAACCAGTCCATAATTAGGTCATTGTGGGAGATTGGACACAACTTGGTCTGGGAGAATCCAAATCAGGTCATACCTATGGCATTCGAAAGATAATTCAAAGGGCTACGTTGGTACCGAAATTCAAATATTGAAGTGTTGCAATTACAGAGATAATCTAATTTCAATATCGAGCTCCTCAAAAGCAAGAAAAAGGTGTGTATTTTTTTGTGAATTGCATAATTCTTGTTTGAAGAATCAATTTGAATTGATTCCAAGGACATATTGTAGAATAGATATCAGTATTGGGTTCTAAAAGATGCCCCGTAAAAATAATTCAACACCCATTAAGCCTTCAGAAGGCTCTACTATGAATCATGAAGATGAAGAATTGCAACATGATCTATCAAAATTACAAGAGCAAGTGCAACAAATTTCACTCTCGCAAAGAGCAACAAAAAATGAAATGGAAGTTTTGAAGAAAGGCGTGGAAGCTAAGATGGATGGCATGGAAGCGGACATGAAAGACAACATGGAAAACATGAAGAATGATCTAAAAGCAGACAGGAGAAACAATTATATGCCAAATGTTTCTTTGGAGTACAAGAGGTGGAATATCTGGGTCATATTGTATCTCACGAGGGTGTTAAAGTAGACCCTAACAAAATTAAAGCCATTAAGAAATAGAAAGTCCCCAAAACCATAAAGCAGTTGCGAGAATTTCTCGGGTTAACAGGGTATTATCGCAAGTTTGTTAAGAATTATGGGATAATAGTAGCACCTCTAACAACATTATTGAAGAAAGATGCATTTTCATGGACTCCTGAAGCCACTAAGGCCTTTGAACATCTTAAAGAGGCAATGTGCCTAGCACCGGTCTTAGCTACGCCAGACTTCACAAAAACCTTTATTGTGGAATGTGATGCCTCAGGAAATGGAATTGGTGCAGTTTTAATGCAGGAAGGAAGACCCATTGCTTTTGAAAGTCGTCCAATCAAAGGAAAGTATTTACAGAAACCTATTTATGAGAAGCAAATGTTAGCAATACTGCATGCACTAAAGAAATGGCGAACTTACCTAATGGGAAGACACTTCAAGGTAAAAACTGATCATGATAGTCTTAAACACTTTTTGGAACAAAGACTATCTTCAGAAGAGCAGCAAAAATGGGTCACAAAGATGTTGGGTTATGACTTTGAAATAATCTACAAGAAGGGAAAGCTTAATGTTGTTGCAGATGCACTCTCAAGAAAGAATGAAGAGGTGGAAGCATTGCTTTGTGCCATTTCTATTATCCAACCAGATTGGATAACAGAAGCAAGAGATGAATGGAAGAAGGACAAAGATATATGGACACTCATTCAAAAGTTGCAGCAAGATCCTAGTACATCTGATACATTTAGTTGGAAATATGATTCCTTATGGTACAAAGATCGCTTATATCTTTGTAAGAACTCCCAACTAAAACAAAAGATTCTTCTGGAAATGCACGCTTCTCCTTTAGGAGGACACTCAGGATTTTAAAAACTTACCGCACGGTGAAAAAAAAGTTTTTTTGGGATGGCCTTAAATCTGATATTCAAAAATTTGTGGGAGAATGTTTGGTTTTCCAGCGGAATAAAGTTGAGACAATTAAGACCCCAGGACTTCTACAACCTTTATCCATTCCAAGTCAACGTTGGGAGGAGATTTCAATGGATTTTATCACAGGTTTACCTAAGTCTGAAGGAAAGAGTGTCATCATGGTGGTAGTTGATAGACTTACCAAGTATGCACACTTTTGTGCATTATCTCATTCATTTAAAGCAATTAAAGTTGCTACTACATTTATGGACAGAATTCAAAAGCTACATGGAAGCCCAAGGGTTATTGTGAGCGACAGGGATCCCATTTTTACTGGAAATTTTTGGACGGAGTTATTTTCTTGTTTGGGTACTCAATTAGCTCATAGCTCATCTTATCATCCTCAATCTGATGGTCAAACTGAGATAGTAAATAAATGTTTGGAAGAATATATTCGTTGTTTTGTATCTGATAAACAAACACAATGGTTCAAGTGGTTACCTCTCGTTGAATGGTGGTATAACACTTCCTTCCATACTACAGCAAAAATGACCCCATTTATGGCACTTTATGGATATCATCCACCATTCATCACATCATCTTTAAGGGAAAATTCGAAGGTTCAAGCAGTGGAAGATCACATCACGCATCAACAAGAATTTCTCCAACTCTTAAAGGATAACCTGAATTTGGCACAAAATCGAATGAAACAACAAGCAAATCAACATCGCAGCGAG
Source organism: Pinus albicaulis (assembly GCA_034641835.2). NCBI lineage: Eukaryota > Viridiplantae > Streptophyta > Pinopsida > Pinales > Pinaceae > Pinus > Pinus albicaulis. The sequence goes on from CM076580.1 coordinate 1,228,874,586, forward strand.
AGGCGTTTTGATGTAGGAGATTGGGTATTTTTACGGCTACAACCATACAAAAAATTGTCCCTGAAGCAAGCTAAGAAAGATAATAAATTATCGCCAAAGTACTATGGTCCTTACAAGGTGTTGCAAAATATTGGTACTATGGCATACAAATTGGAGCTTCCTGCTTCTTCGCGAGTACATCCAATTTTCCATGTTTCATGCTTAAAGAAGGTTATAGGTGAAAATCTTCCGGTTCAAACAATATTGCCAGAACTTGATGAGGAAGGAAAAATCATATTGGAACCTGAAGCAGTCATGGAAACAAGAACTCGACAGCTACGGAATTGATCATTTTCAGAGTATCTCATCAAGTGGAAGAACTTACCCACTGAAGATTCTACATGGGAGGATGAGAATTTTATACAGAAGCACCCAGAGCTACTCAAGCGTTGAGGACAACACTTTTTTGGAGGAGTGGGGCATGTTAGGTCCCTATATTACTAGTATAGTCCCTTATTGTTATTAGTGTAACCCCCTTATTATTATTATTGTACCCTTGTAACCCCCATTTTGTTATTATTGTGCCCTTAAATTATTATTGTTAGGTTGGCTAGGATTACATTGTAGTCCACTATGATTACATTATGGCCACATGGACTCCTATATATAGAAAGGAGGTTTTGTAAATTGTATCATCCAAGAATTGTTCATTTATGTAATGTATTGGAGGTTTCTCCCTCGAAGTGTCTTATTTCTAAGGCGTTGATATCTCTCTTGTTCTATTTTTGGAGCTGGTTACACAACAAACTCAACATCATGCTTAGCGCGCCTACAGTCACATAATTGACCTTTTCTATGATCAATAAGTTCAGAGGGAATGTCATTATAATTGAGTTTCATTCTAAAAAAGAATTATAAATAAAATAATTTTTCAAAATAAAGAGGAACCTCGTTGTTCCATGGTAGTCTTCCATAGGCAACAAGGTGCCTATCATACAAATGGAAAGTTATATCAGGGTACTTGAAATATTGCACCTTTAACATTTTACTTTTTTGCCCTCCTTTGAAATAAAACATAGATTTTGTCATTTCTTTTGTAACTCTATGTTTAACATTCTCCCATGTATCGAGACCCATCAATGTTTCCTTTATTATCCTCATCACTTATACAAAAGTATCAGTGGTTAGCCCAAGATTTTTGTAAACATCTACAAGTGTGCTTAAGGAGTGCATAATTATTTCTAAGCTTTATCGACTCTGAGCAGATCTTGGAAGGATCATGTTGAGCATGTTGACAGGGTGCTCAAACTATTGCAGGAGAAACAATTATATGCAAAAAAATCCAAATGTTTCTTTGGAGTACAAGAGGTGGAATATCTGGGTCATATTGTATCTCACGAGGGTGTTAAAGTAGACCCTAACAAAATTAAAGCCATTAAGGAATGGAAAGTCCTCACAACCATAAAGCAGTTGCGAGGATTTCTCGGGTTAACAGGGTATTATCGCAAGTTTGTTAAGAATTATGGGAGAATAGCAGCACCTCTAACAACATTATTGAAGAAAGATGCATTTTCATGGAATCCTGAAGCAATTAAGGCCTTTGAACATCTTAAAGAGGCAATGTGCCTAGCACCGGTCTTAGCTACGCCAGACTTCACAAAAACCTTTATTGTGGAATGTGATGCCTCAGGAAATGGAATTGGTGTTGTTTTAATGCGGGAAGGAAGACCCATTGCTTTTGAAATTCGTCCAATCAAAGGAAAGTATTTACAGAAACCTATTTATGAGAAGGAAATGTTAGCAATACTGCATGCACTAAAGAAATGGCGAACTTACCTAATGGGAAGACACTTCAAGGTAAAAACTAATCATGATAGTCTTAAACACTTTTTGGAATAAAGACTATCTTCAGAAGAGTATCAAAAATGGGTCACAAAGATGTTGAGTTATGACTTTGAAATAATATACAAAAAAGGAAAGCTTAATGTTGTTGCAGATGCACTCTCAAGAAAAAATGAAGAGGTGGAAGCATTGCTTTGTACCATTTCTATTATCCAACCAGATTGGATAACCGAAGCAAGAGATGAATGGAAGAAGGACAAAGATGTATGGACACTCATTCAAAAGTTGCAGCAAGATCCTAGAACATCTGATACATCTAGTTGGAAAAATGATTCCTTATGGTACAAAGATCGCTTATATCTTTGTAAGAATTCCCAACTAAAACAAAAGATTCTTCTAGAATTTCACGCTTCTCCTTTAGGAGGACACTTAGGATTTTTAAAAACTTACCACAGGGTGAAGAAAGAGTTTTTATGGGATGGCCTTAAATCTGATATTCAAAAATTTGTGGCAGAATGTTTGGTTTTCCAAGTCAACGTTGGGAGAATATTTCAATGGATTTTATCACAGGTTTACCTAATTCCAAAGGAAAGAGTGTCATCATGGTGGTAGTTGATAGACTTACCAAGTATGCACACTTTTGTGCATTATCTCATCCATTTAAAGCAAGTACAGTTGCTACTACATTTGTGGACAGAATTCAAAAGCTACGTGGAAGCCCAAGGGTTATTGTGAGCGACAGAGATCCCATTTTTACGGGAAATTTCTGGACGGAGTTATTTTCTTGTTTGGGTACTCAATTAGCTCATAGCTCATCTTATCATCCTCAATCTGATGGTCAAACAGAGATAGTAAATAAATGTTTGGAAGGATATCTTCGTTGTTTTGTATCTGATAAACAAACACAATGGGTCAAGTGGTTACCTCTCATTGAATGGTGGTGTAACACTTCCTTCCATACTGCAGCAAAAATGACCCCATTTATGGCACTTTATGGATATCATCCACCATCGATCACATCATCTTTAAGGGAAAATTCGAAGGTTCAAACAGTGGAAGATCACGTCGAGCATCAGCAAGAAGTTCTCCAACTCTTAAAGGATAACCTGAATTTGGCACAAAATCGAATGAAACAACAGGCAGATCAACATCGCAGCGAGAGAAGTTTTGATGTAGGAGATTGGGTATTTTTACGGCTAAAACCATACAAACAAATGTCCCTGAAGCAAGCTAAGAAGGATAATAAATTATCGCCAAAGTACTATGGTCCTTACAAGGTGTTGCAAAATATTGGTACTATGGCATACAAATTGGAGCTTCCTGCTTCTTAGCAAGTGCATCCAGTTTTCCATGTTTCATGCTTAAAGAAGGTTATAGGTGAAAATATTCCAGTTCAAACAATATTTCTAGAACTTGATGAGGAAGGAAAAATCATATTGGAACCAGAAGCGGTCACGGAAACAAGAACTCGACAACTACGGAATCGATCAATTTCAGAGTATCTCATCAAGTGGAAGAACTTACCCACTGAAGATTCTACATGGGAGGATGAGAATTTTATACGAAAGCACCCAGAGCTACTCAAGCATTGAGGACAACACTTTTTTGAAGGAGAGGGGCATGTTAGGTCCCTATATTACTAGTATAGTCCCTTATTGTTGTTAGTGTAACCCCCTTATTGTTATTATTGTACCCTTGTAACCCCCATTTTTATTATTATTGTGCCCTTAAATTATTATTGTTAGGTCGGCTAGGATTACATTGTGGCCCACTAGGATTACATTATGGCCACATGGACTCCTATATATAGAAAGGAGGTTTTGTAAATTGTATCATTCAAGAATTGTTCATTTATGTAATGTATTGGAGGTTGCCCCCTTGAAGTGGCTTATTTCTAAGGCGTTGATATCTCTCTTCTTCTATTTTTGGAGCTGGTTACACAACAAACTCAACATCATGCTTAGCGCCCCTACAGTCACATAATTGACCTTTTCTATGACCAAAAATTTCAAAGGGAATGTCATTATAATTGAGCTTCATTCTAAAAAAGAAGTATGCATAAAATAATTTTGCAAAATAAAGAGGAACCTCGTTGTTCCATGATAGTCTTCCATAGGCAACAAGGTGCCTATCATACAAATGGAAAGCTATATCAGGTTACTTGAAATATTGCACCTTTAACATTTTTCTTTTCGGCCCTTCTTTGAAATTAAACATAGATTTTGTCATTTCTTTTGTAACTCTATGTTTAACATTCTCCCATGTATCAATACCCATCAATGTTTCCTTTATTATCCTCATCACTTCTACAAAAGTATCAGTGGTTAGCCCAAGATTTTTGTAAACATCTACAAGTGTGCTTAAGGAGTGCATAATTATTTCTAAGCTTTATCGACTCTGAGCAGGGAGTTTCAAAAACAAAGCATCTTTCTTCAATTTTGAATAAAGATGTTCACACCTTTGTAATGTGCATTTTTGGATGTTTGTTACCCAAGGTAAATCAGAAATGTCAGAAGGATAAGTCGTGGTTGGTTTACAACCTTCTTCTTGAATAACGCGGTCTGGCCTACGACTTTTTCGAGCGACATTTTCACCCTTTGCATCAATATATAAAACTACATGTATAAATAAAAAAACATGTGAACAAATTTGTACAAATTTTCTTTTTAACCATAAAAAATTATATAAATAATTTAAAACAAATTAATAATTTAATGAAAATAAAATTTAGATTGATGGCCACCTCGAGATGGCTAGGCAACATCATGCCCACACTAAGATCATTGAGAACCATCATGACCACCCATTTATTGGGCACCACCAATTGGTTGAGAACCAACATGACCACCCATTGATTGGGCATTGGGAGAATGCATACCACAACCCTCATGCAATTGGCACCATCTATTGATTTGCCACCAGGGAAATGTGTACTACCACCACCCTCATGCGACGAAAGATAATCTTTATAAAAAAATATGAATTTATCATCAATTCAAAAATATATGCATACATATGATTGATTAGATTGTGTGAACCATGGCCAGGATCCATTGATGGTTTAAATACTCTTTTCCTTTGAACTCCTAAAAAATAAAAAATAAACTTTATTAAAAACTAATTTAACTCACAAAATTGATAAAAAAAATCAATTCCATATGTATACATGTATGTACATGGGGATAAAATTATATATATTCAATAAAAAAATCAATTCCACATGTATACATATATGTATGGGGATAAGATTATATATTCAAATGTCATTTAAAAACATGCACATTTAATACAAATACCATGAACATCCATCGATCCATGATCCCCCTCTCTCGTAGAGGCATGAGATTCTATCGATATTCGTCTTTCATCCTCCATGATATATATATATATATATATATATATATATATATATATATGGATATCTTCAGTGGACATTTACAATTAATTTTTAAATTACTATTTAAAATAAATTCAAAATAATTCAAAAAATTGATGTAATTTAGTGCACAAATGTTGAGCACAAACATAAATTATATAAAACAAAAAATTTCAAAGCACAAATTGATGTGTAAACCTCACTTTAAACAAAAATTTGTTGAAGTCCTGCACATTTTAATTTTAGAAAACATGAATTTCACCAAGTTGTGCTTACATGGTGGGAGCAGACTTGGTATATAATTGAACAAAACACATGGTCATTACAAATAAGTAAAAACACATATATCAAAGATATGTTACAATGTCCATCAATAAATTTTGAAACACTAATTAAAATTTGAGAGATGAATCTTTAATTAGCATTGCCCCATACAATATTAATTCATCTACTAATTCATATTTGACAAATAAATCTTGAATTGGCATTGCCTCACACAATAGATCACTAGACATATTAACATTTGCACAATGTCTTATACTAAAAAATTGAAATTGTCTAAAAATATTATTTGTTTCTCCATGCATTTGTTTTAGCCTCTCCTTCTTAACTTGGTATAGGCTTTTCATCTGGTTGCACACAAGTTCAGAATTGATGAAAACTATAATTCCATTTGATCCATACTTCCTAGTTATTCCCAAGTCTTCTATCAATGCAATATAATATGCTTCATTGTTTGTTTTTCTTCCTGGTATATTCATTTTCCTTTGGAGGACCTTGTTAGTCGCAATATTGCAAAGCACATATGTAATCACTACTTTCCCTGGATTGGGATAGCAAGAAACATCTATGCATAATGTCTATTTTTAAACCATGTTTAATGGGCATTTTTATCCCTGAAAAAAAAAATATATATATATATATATATATATATATATATATATATATATATATATATATATATATATATATATATATATATATATATATGAAATGAACATTTATCGCAAATGTCTTAAAGTTTATTGCAAATGCCTTAAAGTTTAAGGGAGAAATGACATGTACATGATTCCCAAAAACACTAGCAAATGCCTTAAAGTTTATGGGAGAAATGGCACGTACATGGTTTCCAAAAACACTAGCATTTTCTTTAAAAATATATTAAATGAACATTTATTGAAAATGCCTTAACTTTTATTGCAAATGCCTTAAATTTTATGGGAGAAATGACATATACATGGTTTGCCTTAAATTTTATGGGATAAATGACGTGTACGTGGTTTGCCTTAAATTTTGCTTTAAAGTTTATGAAAGAAATAACATGTACATGGTTTGCCTTATAAATTTTATGGAAGAAATGACATGTACATGGTTTGCCTTAAAGTTTATGGAAGAAATGACATGTCCATGATTTCCAAAAACACTAGCAAATGCCTTAAAGTTTATGGGAGAAATGACATGTACATGGTTCTCAAAAACACTATCATTTTCATTAAAAATGTATTAAATTAAATTTTATGGGAGATATAACATGTACATAGTTTGTCTTAAAGTTTATGGGAGAAATGACATGTACATGGTTTGCCTTAAATTTTATGGGAGAAATGACATGTACATGGTTCTCAAAAACACTAGAAAATGTCTTAAATTTTATGGGTGAAATGACATGTACATGGTTTCCAAAAACACTAGCATTTTCCTTAAAAATATATTAAATGAACATTTATTGCAAATGTCTTAAAGTTTATGGGAGAAATGGCATGTACACGATTTCCAAAAACACTAGCATTTTTCTAAAAAATATATTAAATTAAAGTTTATGGGAGAAATGACATGTACATGGTTTGTCTTAAAGTTTATGTGAGAAATGACATGTACATGGTTTATGGGAGAAATGACATGTACAGGGTTCCTAAAAACACTAGCAAATGCCTTAAAGTTTATGGGAGACATTAGGGGAATTTTGAGTTTTAAAATGGGCCTCCTAAGGAAATTATAAAATAATAGTGGAAATAATAAAATAATATTTGATTACATCGTCAAATTTTAGTGGGAAAAAAGAAAAAAATACTCTTTCAACTCGTATTTTCAACTTATCTCCCAAATTTTTACTCAAATTTCGAGCGGGAGTACTTGTTGGATGCAAAGTTTAATTTCTCATCCAAGGAGTACCCATGTTGCATACTTTTGTTGAATCCTTCTACATAAAAAATGAGAAATACATGAAAAACGTGATTGCAATCATGTTTTTTCATGTATTTCTGATTTTTCTTATTCCTCATCCAAGGAATACCCATGTTGCATACTTTTGATGGATCCTTCTACATGAAAAATGATAAATACATGAAAAACGTGATTGCAACCATATTTTTTTATGTATTTCTGATTTTTCGTATAGCTGGGTCCATCAAAAGTATGCAACATGGGTACTCCTTGGATGAGGAATTAAATTTTGCATCCAACGAGTACTTTCGGTCGAAATTTGATTAAAAACTTTGGGAGATAAGTTGAAAATACGAATTGAAAAATTAGTTTTATTATTTATTATTTTTTAATATTTTTACCCTTTTACTTAAAAAATGGTAAATCATCCCCCATAGTTGACATCATCATCTTGAATCCTATTGGTTCTTATAAAGTTTATTTTGGTTGTATGTTTTTCTTAGGAGGCCCATTTTAGACCTCAAAATTCCCCTCATGAATGACATGTGCATGGTTTCCAAAAACACTAGCGTTTTCCTTAAAAATATATTACATGAACATTTTATTGCAAATGCCTTAAAGTTTATGGGAGAAATGACTCCAAATGAATTTCTTTAATTAAAAAAAAAAAAAAATCATTGTTTTCTAATACAAAATTATGTAAATACAGACAGACATACAAATTAGAAAAATTATATATATATACTTGAGAGCTACTCTAAATGTATTTCTTTAATTGAAAAAAAAAAGTCATTGTTTTCTCATACAAAATTATGTAAATACATACAAACAAACAAAATAGAAAAATTATATATATACTTGAGAGCTACTCCAAATGCATTTCTTTAATTGAAAAAAAAAATTATTGTTTTCTCATACAAAATTATGTAAATATAGACAGACAGACAAATTAATCATTGTTTTCTTATACAAAATTATGTAAATACAGAAGGATAGACAAATTATAAAAATTATATAGTCTTGAGAGCTACTCTAAATGCATTTCTTTAATTGAAAAAAAAATTCGTTGTTTTTGATACAAAATTATGTAAATACAGACAGACAGATAGAGCCACATTTTACAAAGACTAAATAACAGGACTAAAATGACTGGTTTCATTGGAACAACTCTGCCTATAATTATTCATAGTGGAGTGCAACCCCGAAAAGAGTGTTTTTTTGTCTTGCCTTTCTCTCTTTCTTGAACTAGAGGTAGGTAGCTTAAGAGTTAAGGGTATGGCCTTTATTCATTTCATCCATTTTGTTTAATAACAATGCCTATTGGAGAATAAACAACAACCACAACTAGATATAGATCCCCTGACCTCCCAGGTAAGCGTCTCTACTTGACTCACAATGGCTCTATGGCACAGTTAGATCTTTATTTTATAACAAAAATAAGAGGAAATATACTTGTTATAGATAGATATTAATTCTCTTAAACAAGAGGATAGTCCCAATCTGGAAGCATGATAGATATAAGTGCTTGCTAATATAAAATGGGTAAGAGAGGAAGGAATAAAGTGGAGGTATATCTGAGTTAGGAGAAGGCAGCAATGAGCAGTGTGTAGATTGTATTTTCTGTGATGGATATATGATACAAAATTGAGTTTGATGAACCTCAAGCTTTGGATAAGGCCATAAGAAAGGCTAAGTATTTCTATGAGCAAAACAAAAAAAAGCCCGAAGTCCACAAGGATTGGAAGGAAAAAAGAAGTCAAAATGTGACCAAAGAAAGAAAGGGTTAAAACAATAAATAGAGCCTACGCATGTGCCCCAAGACCTGAATTAAGACATCGGGAGAAATGAAAAGTAAGTGGGGACATATATAATCGGGGCCGGGGTTGGATATACTTCGTTCAGGGGACCCTTATCAAAGGTATTTTAAGAAATGAACTAACCCATTTATTAAATAAATACATATTCATTCATAATTTAGCGGAAGTGGGAATAAATTTACCTACTTTATAGAAACTATAAGTGCTAGCTTTCACGAATAACTGAACATACATTAACAATAAGCAAACACTTTCTATTGGAATAAATTAATAAGAGCCATACCTGGAAATAGACAACGCACATCGAGGAGGCAAACAAGGAGACGGTGAGATAACACACGCTGAGCAAGCAGAGCACACAAAGTAGGCAGAGCACGCTAAGGATGCAGAGCAAACCCTACACAAAACCTGCAAACACAACAAACTAAAAATTAGATTTAAACAACAAAAACAACCATAAACAAAAAAAAATAACAAATTTACAACCTCTAATAATCTCCGGAATAAATTCATAACACTCATACCTAGAAATAGACAGCACACACAGAGGAGGTAGATGAGGAGACAACGATACACCACACGTCGAGCAGGCAAAGCAGACAATGAGGACGCAGAGCGAGCAGAGCACATTGAGCAAGCAGAGCACGCTGAGGACGCAGATCAGAACCTACACAAAACCTACAAACACAGAAAACTAAAATGTAGATTTAAACAACAAAAAAACCATAAACAAAAAAAAAAAATAACAAATTCACAACCTCTAACTTACCTTCACACCTTCGCTTACTCCCCTGCTGACCCCTGCAACAACGCAACACACCAAACAAATTGATCGCCCGACAACGCAACACACCGAACAAACTGATCGAAAACTCTGATCGAAAGCGCAACACACCATAGAGCTCTCCAACAGTAACAAAATGACCGAAACTAGTTGCGGTCTGGGGCCCGGTATATTTATAAAAAAAAAGTTTTGCCGAATTATAATAAAAAGTTCGGCCAAACTTTTGTTGTCAATTTTCCTATCTCTGGCCAAAAATATGTTTACCCACATCATCAATGTTAACAGTAGAAACAATTCCGTTGAATTAATTTCAAAACTTTGGCCGAACTTTCTAAAAGTTCAGCTAAACCTCCTAAAAGTTCAACCGAACTGTTGGGAAAATGAAATTTTCAAACGTGTTTCTCATGAAAGTGTAACCCAGCTTCACATTTTTACCCTTCAACAAATTCGATTCATCAAATTTCTTTAAATTAATTCAGATTTAAGAACACATAAGTATGGAAACAAATAAATAAACACATAGACAGTGAGAAGCACTTCACCAAATAATCCAACATATGAATCCTATGAAATAGTCCTTTTATTACTAATGAGCCTATCAAATGGAAAAGTACAATAGTTTTTGGAATGCAAAAATCAACCCTCAATACTTCTTAAACTAAAGTATTTATACAAATATTTACAAAAAATCTTGTCATAATTGATCAGGATATATTTTAGGCAAATATAAAACAAATTATATCTCCTATTACAAAATAATAGGGCAAGTTGGAATTGTTAGAAAGGTGGCCCTCATTTGAAGGAAGTTGTTGTTGATCTAACATTTTGGTCCTTGTTGTGTTGTTGTTTCTTTAATTGAAGAGATTTACTCACTTAATCTAGTAACTCACACAACTTCTCCCATCTTTCTTCATTCAAAATTGACAATTTATTCACCCTCCTGTAGATCTCATATACTTCAGTGTACTTTGCAAAGTAGGCTTGATGACAAAGATGTGATTTACCTCATGGTGTATGGTTAAATCATTCTCTAGTGCCTCCAGAAAATTTTTTCCTATTATGCTGCCCTTTATACCTACAAACTTGGATTTGTCCTTAGCCACATCTCTCAATTTCTTGTTGTAGTCCTCCAGGGTGATCAACTTTTCATTTATCACAAATAAACTTGGTAGAACCTTGTTCAACACTTCAAACTTGTTAAAGAACCTGTTGACACGAATTCCCATCCATTGACATTTTTCTTCCGATTGTAGGACGAGATTATTTTTAGTCAAAACTTTCTTGACCTCAAGTATTGTTTCAGTTCGGTCTTCAACTCCCACTTCCTCCAACTCATATTTGTTCTTAGAATTCAGAAATATGATAATATTAGTGGCTTCATTGGGCTTATCACCAAATTTTCCTTTGATCTGCAAAATTACTACTTTGGACTTCTGAACTAATTCATTTTGTTCAAAAATAGTTTTCATTGAAGGCCAAATCTCATTAATTGACTTAAGGATGTTTGTACATATGTTCTCTTTTTCTTGGCCCAAGGTTTGGCTCATGCCCGTCTCTTTTCCCATTTGTTGTATTCTTTACATTAATATTTGGGACCTTTGTGCCTCAACCATGTGTGAGGCTTCACTTGTGTTCTTCTGCTCCTACAAGTCCTTTACTTATCTCTGCAACTTCTTGATTTCTTCAATCTGTGTTTACATATCTTCCATTGCTTTTGTTAATTTGCTAGCAGCATCATTGGGTTGTGTTGGAGGTGTTGTTGATGTAGAAGTACCTCTAGTTGGTATAGCTGTGATGGGCACTGCATCCAAAGGAACCATGACCAACTCTGCATTTTGTTCCTTCTCCTTGATCAATTTATCCAGCTTTATCTCCATATTTCTAATTTGTGTGTTCTACTCCATGATCAACTTGAGAATGTCTTATTTTTGGTTCTCTAACTCTCCTATTTCTTTTTTCTATGGGTCCTTGGTTTCTAGCATCTTTAGCTGCTTTTGAAGTGCTGCAAAATCAACAGTTTTCCTCTCTATCAACTCTTCAGCTGCTTTAACATTCTCTGGATCATACCCCATCTTTATGACAAGATATTATATTCATTTAATTCTGGTGTCCTTTGCCATAGATGAAATATTTTCAATCTTTAGCTGATATTGAACATTTTTGAGAGACACCTGCAACTTTGAAGCATTCATAGAAGTGTTAGTCAAAGTATAAAAAGTCATCTCTCTTGTTTGCTTATTCATCTCCATCTGATCGATGGGATGAATGACCTTTGTATCAAATTCAAAGGAGGTCTTCTTTTAATCAACATTTTTCCGTGGATGTGGAATCTAAGCTTGTAAGAATGCCATTTGTATTCTTCCCTTCTCTGTATCAAGGTTGATAGAAGCCTGCTTTGAGCACTAGCAGTTTGTTTCCAGAATTGAATGTAGATGTTGCCTTTAAGGATCTCATTCTTGAGCTTTATCTCTTTGTATTTGTAAAAAATATTTTTCTCTTTATCTCCATGAATTAGCCCAGATGTGTGGGCCAAGTGTTGTTGATCTTGTGAAACTAATGATGTTGATGGGGACCTTGTGAATTTTCTACCTAATTGTGCATAAGAGAGTGGCTCTTTAATGACTATGGTAGCTTGTTGTTCTGCTTCTTCTTCCAAATATTCCTTAGGACTCCTTTTTGTTCTCTTTTTGTAGATTATCTTGAATTCCTTTATTGAGCTTCCTGCAACTGAAGGGGATCCTTTATCTCTTTGTCTCTTCTTTTTCTTCTCTTAAGGAGTAGGAGTTTGTAGAGTAGATGTGGACATGAGTTTCTCCTCTACTTCATGTAAGGTTTTCTCTGTCCATTCCAATCGATTCATATGCCTTTCAATCTCTGGCCTCTATGTGTGCACATAAGGAGTGGTTTTTGGTTCCACCCTCAACTTGGAGACTAGGAAAAATGGGTCATAAGACCACGTGAACCTCAAAGTGAGATTCATTTATTTTAAGAGCTTGTCTGCTTCTTCACCAGCTGCCAAAATATTATAAATAAAGGGACCAACCAGTGTCTTTATTCTGAACTAAGACTTATTTTTGGCTGAAACAAAATGTATCTGATCAGCATTAATCATTTGTCTTATGTACTCAAGAGAAAATACTCTCACTGGGAGGTATTTAGGCAGTTTGTATGGTGGCAACTCACACTCATACACCCTGGTCTCTGTAATTTTGGTAGAGGTACCAATCTCTTGTTTTGGCCTGCTCTGTCAGGTGCAAGATCTTCCAAATTTCTTCACTGATTCTTGGCTCTCCATTGCTGGTCACATTAGGGGAATTTTGAGGTCTAAAATGGGCCTCCTAAGGAAATTATAAAATAATAGTGGAAAAAATCAAATAATATTTGATGACATCATCAAATTTTAGAGGGAAAAATGGAAAAACTACTTTTTCAACTCATATTTTCAACTTATCTCCAGTTTTTACTCACCCCAGTGGAGCAGTCATGGATGCGAAACTGAATTCCCATCCAAGGCATCTTATGTTGGACACTTTTCGATGGTTCTACTACACGAAAAATGAGAAATACATTAAAAAAAAAATTTGTAAAAAACTAATATTTATAATCAATACGTTTTTTTATGTATTTACTTTTCGTGTAGTAGAGTTCATCGTAAAGTATGTGAACATGGGTACTCCTTGGACAGAGAATTAAATTTTTACATCCAACTATATTCTCATTTAAATTATAAAAATTTTGGGAGATAAGTTGAAAATACGAGTTGAAAAAGTAGTTTTATTATTTTATTATTTTTTAATATTTTTATCCTTTTATTTAAAAAATGGTGAATCATCCCCCATGGTTGACATCATCATCTTGAATCCTATTGGTTGTTATAAAGTTTATTTTTGTTGTACATTTTTCTTATGAGGCCCATTTTAGACCTCAAAATTCCCCTAATGGTAGGCCCATGACTGGATGATTAAATTGTTCTATGTATTCTTTGAAGGTGTACTCATTTGAATATTTTCTCATCAAAGAGGTCCAGAAAATCACTGACTGTGGGTTCCCTTCTTCATTTAATTTATGTAGCGAGGATGGGAACCTGTCTGTTTGGTAATAAATGAACAGATATGCAAGAATAGAAGCATACTTAAAACTCCTCAGTTGGTAACTTTAGGAGTTGTTCATGTATGCTGTTAGCCAAAAATTGACTAAAATGAAACACAACTGAGGGATTTTGATCTGTAGAGAAAATTGACAAAAAACCAAGGTGGGGTTCATCTATCCACTCATCAAAATAATAACCTAGAAAGCATGAAAGCAAACAAATGATTTGTTTGGGCTGATTAGGGAACATGAAAGAAGCATAAGGTGGATTATTCTTGGGAAATTGGGCATTCTCAAGTAGAAAATATAAAAAATCCGTGTCCTCTTGGAGAAATCTAACTTTTGATACAATTCATTTAAGGATTCTGAAGAAAAAGGTGTACTGGCTTCAATAAAAGGGACCTGCATCATCTGATCAATTGTTTTGGAAGTGATGGTGAGTAAAACTTCCCCATTTGGGGCTACAATAGCTCTCTAATTGGGTAGATAACAGGCTTGACATTTCCTAATGAATTCATGGAAATGATGGTTCTGGCGGAAGATATAGAGGGGTAAATTGGACTCCAAGAGTCCAATTTCATTGGTTTGATCAATGTATTTGTCCTCGAGCCAACAATATTGTTCGAAAAGGTCAAACTCGCACTTTGTCTTAGTAATTTTGTAATCTCTATCTACAAGTGAGATATGATCAAGAACAACGAGGGGAGGGAGCATTGGGTTTATCAGATCATCATTATTTTTCTTCTTGGGAGGCATTCTGCTAATCAAATGCAAGAAAAGGAATGCAATGGTGAATTACCAGGAATTTTGTCTATCAATCAAGTATTGGTGGAAAAAATTGGATTTCCATGTACTTGAATAGTTCCTTTGTCGGCTTTGAAGGTTCACTGTGGCAACAGAATTTTGAAAAGTAAGGAAAAGCGAGAAATATGTGAGAAAAAAGGATTGAAAATGGTGCGCAAAGGGGTTTTTATGGTAATGGCGCATTTCTGTTGAAGGCGTGTGGTTATTGTCACATTAAAATGGCTATCCTGAGAAAGTATTCAATGGTGTAATAGTCCGAGCCAGGTGTCTAGATGTGAGTGGAGGGGAGTGCGCGGGAAAGCTGGGGGGAAAGGACGGTGGCTTGGAAGATTTTGGAGGGGAATCAAGACGATAAGTGGTTTGTGAGAGGGGGGGGGCATGTAAAGTGCCATGGTGATGACGCATATGGTGGGTCTGGCAGGGAGGAAAACAACTTTTCGAATCCCCCGCCCCCCTGTCAATAAAGGTAGGATGGCAAGGGGGGGCCAAAAATGGTTTTCAACCATTGATCTAGCGGAGAAATGATCAGGCGGAAGATTGGAGCGTGCCACTTAACTGAATATGAAAAAAACCTTTTGTTGTTTAGAAACTTTATTATATAGGAGGAATACTTTGGTTAAAATGAATAATGCCTCTAAACTTATAATAAAGCATAATGGTCCCAATACTCAGGACAATAGCACACATCTTATGATATTTCTCAAACTTAGGATAAAAACGCATTATTGAGCCTTTCATGTAAAATTAACCACATTTTTACCCTTTCCTACTTTTTGAACTCAATTTCCTCCTAATCTAAGACTATTTTTTGGCCAATCAAAGGGTGCATGTGAATGTGCATACCCTTATTTTCTTTCCTTTTAAGGGAAAAACACCTACTCTAATCCTATCTATCATTTTTTCATTGATCCAAATTAATCAATTGAATTAACTTATTCATCTCCCTAACTGATATTAGCTAGGCTTAGACATTTTGGCTAACTTTATCCTCTAATCTAATTGACAAAAATTGAAACTTGTTTGATCATGATTAAACTGTATGATCTAAACAATGACTTGGGGTTGTGGCATTTTGAACAAGCTACACACAACATTCAATCTATTCTATAAAATCAAACTATCTATCAAGTAGTGGAATTTAGACTTGCAACACTTTCATTTCTATTTTTGTTTTGTTTTTTCATGGGGTTTTCATCTTTATTTTTATTCTTTCTCTATTTTTCTTTTCTTTCTTTTCTTTTATTTATTCTATTTCTTTATTCAAATACCCTATTTTCATTCTTTTTCTTTTTTCCTTTTATTTATATATTTTTTTTTAAATCATTTGCAAAATGCAATATTATTTACAATTTCATATGACTGAGATAAAATATTTAATCACCTTGTGATCCTATAAATTATAGGACCCTAACAGGATGAAAGAAACCTTGAAGGACATCAAAATAGAAATAAATCAGCCCATCACTATCTTCTGTGACAATACCAGTGCAATAAACCTCTTAAAGAACCTAATCATGCTCTAAAAAACAAAGCATATTCCAATCAAGTACCATTTTATAGAGAACATGTTGCTAACTAGAATATCAAAATGGAATATATCAACACTGAAGAATAAATTGTAGACATCTTCACAAAACCTCTACCTTGAGAAACATTTGAATATCTTTGACATAATGTTGGTTTCATCTCAGTAGAGCGCCCCTTTTTTATTGATGTCAAAGGGATAGAGAAGAAGGAAGTCAATGGGAGAAGCACAAAGTAAGGGGGGGAAACATACAACCAAGGGGAGTAGATTGTAGCTTGAGGAAATAGTCGTGAGAATGTTTCTATCAATAACAAAGGGGGATGTTGTTGAAAAAATGGTTGTTATTGATGCCAAAAGTTATCCATTTGAAGGAGATAATGATATAGGCTTAGTGTCCTCCCTGAGAGCTTTTCGATGATGTATGGCACACCTTCTAACCCCTCTCGGTTGTGAAGATATTATTTTCTTGAATTTAAAGATGGAATTTGGTCATTTTAATATATGTTTTCATCTCCTAGTGAAGTCGGTCCTCTTGAGGAACAAGTCACCCCTGTTTGGAAGGTGTTGATTTTATAAATAGGTGTTTCTCTCCTTCAATTCAACAAAGCAACTCGGTGAGCTCAAGGAAGAAATTAAAACCTATTAAAGGAGGCATATGAGACAGTTTCATACCTCATGAACCAAGACACCAAGGATTTTTTAAGCCAATTTGAAGGGATATTTTCGCAACCTCCTAAGAGGATTTTCTGATTTGTTTGGGGCTCTTTTGAAGCTATTTTTGAAAAATATTTGGAACACATCTTGAAACAAAGTTAGAGCATATTGACATAATTTGAACCTATTCTTGCCTCAATTTTATCATAATTCTTCACACTCGAGACCTAATTCATACTTGTTGTCTACATCAATTTCAACCTTGATTCAGCCTACTTAGGACCTAGTTCAAACCTGTTGTTTGCCTCAGTCTTGGCCTGGAGCAGCCTTGGAGAAGAGCACAACCTTGTTTTAGGCCTATATTGAAGGCTCATTTCTAATCTATCTTGGATTGTTTTCAATATAAGTCTTAGATCTGAAGGCCAAGATGATATATTGATAATAATTGAAGAGAGGTATGCACATGTAAGATATGAGAGATCAAAGTATCATCGAGAAGTTGATACCTAAGGAGGATTGGTGTCCTTATTATATTGTCAAGTTGGAGTATGGGCTTGATCAAGAGGATTGGTGTCCTCATTATATTTCTATGTTGGAGCCAGAGCTTGTAAAAACGGATTTGTGTCCTCATTTTTTAGGTTGAATCCTCAGTTTTCAATGGAGGATTGGTGTTCTCGTCATTGTGTTAGGGTCCTATAAATTATAGGATCTCAAGGTGATTGAGTATTTTGTCTCAGTAATCTTATATTGTAAATAATTTTCAATATGCAAATGATTTCCACACACACACACACACACACGTATATATATATATATATATATATATATATATATATATATATATATATATATATATATATATATATATATATATATATATATAACAAAATGAAAAGAGGGTATATCAAAAAGAAAGAAAATTTGAAAAGAATAAAAAGAAAATAAGAGCCCCACAAAAGAAAAAATAGAAATAACACTGAAAGTGCCGCAAATTCAAATGGCACTACTGATAGATTAGTTTTCTTTATATCATCATCAAATAAGATTGTGTGCAGCTTGTTAAAAAATGCCACAATGACTAGATTTTTTCTCAAATCATACAGCTTAATCATAATTGAACAACTGTGAATTTTTGTTAATTAGGTTAGTGAATAAAGAATTTCCAAACAATTTAATCTTACTAAATCAGTAGTTAGGTAGAAAATGAAATTGATTCAACTGCTTAATCTGAATCAATAGGAGAAATAAGTGATAGAATAGATTAGATTTTTTAATTAAAAAAATGAAGTGGGTTTGCAAGCTTAAATGCACCCTAAGAAGAAAGAAGAAAAATTGTTAGTTCAACAAAAGAAATAAAATTCAATGGGTAGGTAGAAGTATTTTTGGAGCCCTGAAATGAATTAAATTGGTTATCCTAAGTTTGGTTTTCAAATGTAAGAGGAAAAAGTGATAAAAACGCTTTATCCTAACTCTAAAAGCATTGGCCGCATAAATGAGAATATTTGCATATTCATCATACTATCCAAAGTTTCACTTTAATATAAACCTACCACTACCCGACAATCTATCAAGTCATATCACATTAAACCCCACCCATCTATTTGTCATCTATCTCCTCCGCTCTCGATCTAACAATTCACATTCATTTTCAAACCCCCCCCCACACGCCCCCCCCTCCATCCGATTTTTACCGCCCAAGGGGGTGCGGGGGGGCAGGGGGAGTTCGAAAAAATTTGTTTTAGCTTTTGGGCCCATGACGATGCGGCGGCTTCTCCGCATTTCACACCCCTCTCTGCTCATACCGCTTACCACTTCATACTCCCCTAGAAAACTGCCATTATCCACAATTCCAAAACCACTTACATATATGTTGTGCCCACCAGACTCATCGCACCAGCTCATATGCCTTTTTCCAATCACATCCCTTCCCACTGAAAACAATCTGTTAATTCATTTAATTAAACAAATGACCATTAAAATAACAGATCTGCACCATAATCAACATAAAAATCCAACTGTGTATAAAACCATGCACTCTAAGCCAGTTTAACCTTTACTCTACTCATTTCTCTACAATTTCCATTATTGTGACAGGTTTACAGAGCTTTGGATTGATTCATCAATTCATTACCAACCCTAGCATTGCATTTACTGCGCCTCCTTCGACCAATCCAAAGCTTTACACAGTCTCAGTAAACCTATTCCTTTCTAAATCCTATCAATTCCTCTGAAACAAATTGAATCATGCCTCCTAACAATAAAAGACAGGAGGATCCATTTAACCCTTTGATCCATCCTCCTCTTGATCTAGACCATGTCCCTTTGGCTGAAAAAGAATATAAAATCAGTGAAACTCTCTGTGAATTTGAACTATTTGAGAAGTATTACTGGTTAGAGGACAAATACATAGATAATTCAGATGACATTGGACTGTGGGAGTCAAACTTACCTCACTATATTTTCCCCCATAGTCACAATGCCCTTGAATTCATCCGAAAATGTCAGGCCCGTTATAACTGGTGGGGCCTTTGTTTTGGAAAAGGAATAGCTTTTATTTGCAGAGAACAAGTGGCGGAGCGCAATCACGGTAGACAGGGAGTTGTCAATGTTGTGGATAGCCGGAAGATAGGTGGCGCGGTAGTTGCGAAGAACAGCACAGATGACAGGTATGGGAGACAAAGAAAATCAACGGAACTCCCAGTAATCAAGAAGAAGCGGCAAATAGCGGAGCATGAAAAGAGGAAAGAATGGCAATCATGTTGGCGAAAGAACAAATAGGCAATCAACCAATTTAGACGAGAGAGTTGGTCCAACAGAGGGCCGAGTGAGAGAGCCGTATGAGAGCTCTGTGAGATCTCTGTTGTACTGACCTACTTTGTAATAGACTCTGCAAAGTGATGTATGTCGTTTGATAATGATAATGAAATATGGTTCTTGTTGTGTTTGATGTTC